>OW240915.1:197795672-197868902 GCA_933207985.1 Pelobates cultripes
GTGTGTGTTGTGTTAGTGTATGCAGTGTGTGTGTAAATGTGCAATCTGGGGGTGGGGGAGGAAGGGGCATTTTCACATAAAATTTTTAATTTTATATTAAATTAATTAAATGTTTCTTCTCCCTCCCTGCTTCTTACCTGTGTCCAGAGAGGGGGGAGATTCCATCCCTGGTGGTCCGGTGGCATGGGGGGGCCCCCCGTCTCCATGATACCGCAGAGGGGGTCCAGCACACTGCCTCTACTCTTCTTTTCTAATAACCCTCGCGAGACCCGCGAGAGTTATTAGAAGAGAGGAGAAGAGTAGAGGCAGTGTGCTGGGCCCCCTCTGCGGTAACAGGGAGCCGGGGGCCCGCGGCTGCACACATAGATAGCGATATTCGCTATCTGTGTGCAGAAAGGGAAAGTGGGACCCGGGACTGCCAGAGCAGTCCGGGCCCCACAGGACCACCGGGCCCATGACAACCCTCATGGTTGTCACCCCCTGATGGCGGCCCTGTGTGCTTCATAAAACCATGCTGATTTTTGCTGATAACCATGTTCTTCTCACGGAATATTATCCCTTAATAACCTTTCAAATATTTTCCCAGCCACAGAAGTTAAGCTCACAGGTCTATAATTTCCAGACAAGGATTTCTGAACCCTTTTTGAAAATGCTTTCCTATGGAGAGGTCTAATGCGCATGCGCGGCATTAGGTCTCCCCAGCCGGCGGGCATGATCAGTCTCCCCCGACGGCTGACGTGAAGCAGCAATGAGGGACATCGTCGCTGCCTTTGATAAGTGACTGAAGGGGCTTTTACCCCTTCATTAACTGGGGATGGGAGGTGGGAGGGATTGTTTTCCTGGCACTGGAGAGTCCCTTTAAAGAATGCTTCGGGGTTGGTTTTGCTCTCTTTGGCTATCATTTTTTCATTTTGAAGTTTAGCGAATCTAATCGCCTTTTTACACGCATTATTGGCTTCCTTATATCTTTTATAGGATGCATCTGATTTGTCCGATTTAAATGCTTTAAATGCCCTTTTCCTATTTTTAATCTCTTGTTTTACTTCTCTACTAAGCCACATTGGTTTCAATTTGTTTCTTTTATATTTATTACACAATGGTACATACTGAGAAATGTACTTTTCTAATATTTGTTGGAAGATGTTCCATTTATCCTCAGTGTTCTTTTCACTAAAAAGAGTTTATGCCAGTCAATATATTGTAAAGCTGCCCTTAACTTATAGAATTTGGCCTTTTTAAAATTATATGTTTTAGTATAACCCATGTGCTTTTGTTTTCTTGAGTTTATTTCAAAGGACACTATATTGTGATCACTATTTCCCAAGTGCTCACCTACTTGAATTTTGGTCAAAAGATCAACGTTGTTTGTTAAAACCAGGTCCCGACAAGGGTCCTTTCTAGTTGGTGCTTGTAAAAGTTGTGACATGAAGGTGTCATTTAAGAAATTCAAAAACCTAATTCCCTTTGTTGAGCTACTAGTCCCTCTGTCCCAATTTATGTCTGGGTAATTAAAATCTCCAATAGTTAAAGTGTTACCCCGATTTGCAGCTTTTTCAATTTGCTCAAACAGCTGTTGTTCCTCGTCAATATTAACATAAGGTGGTTTATAACATATTCCAACCAATAGCTGATTTCCCTTCTTTTACCCCAAGCAGATATTTACCCATAAAGCTTCCACATTTTCCTCATCACATTCCACTTGCTTAAGATTTGGCTTTAACTCATGGTTGACATACAAACATACCCCACCACCCTTCTTGTTTTTCCTATCCTTTCTAAATAACATGTACCCATTTAAGTTAACTGCCCGACAGTCATGTGTCTCATCCCACCATGTTTCAGTTATGCCGATAATGTCATATTGTTTAGTGTATGCTTGTAATGGAACGCCTGGCACCTCGACCGGGCACCTTCCGCTGATGGATGATCCAAGTGCTTTCCGAGGGCTCCAAGCACTCCACCTGACACCAAACCATTGCAGACCCCATGAACCGCCGCAGCTTGGTTGGAGTCGCGCCGTCTCCATCCACTCTGGACTCAAGACCAGGATCCAGCTTCCAGTAGGTCGACCTCTCCGAATTCCAGACAGCAGGAACAGGAACAAGCTCTTAGAAGAGCTTAGTGATTATACCCTGGGGAGTATAGTGATTATAGCAATCCCCAGAGTGTAGTTCTCCAATCCCCCAAACATGAGCCGAAACTTCATGAAGGTACAAGATGATCTCTTTAATGATCAACAAAGGGCTTTCTTTTATGCAGGTTTTTCCACAAGGTTACCACCCACGTGGACCTTGTGGTGCACAGGACATGCAGTTACAATAGACAATCAAAACATTACAGTACAGTCAGACACTTCCAGCCAAGGCACACAAACCCTCCCCTCTGCCTGTGATATAATTACTGAACACAATGGGTTAACTCAATTATCACAGGCAGGAAAATATACAGTTTTATACAATATTCATAACTTCCAAACCATACATGCAATTTACATAAAAGTTCTGAACCAGCATAAGCAGTATACAAACATATGTCAAAATCATACAAATTGGTCCAGTGGTTCAAAAGTTAAGTGGAAGTCCTATTTGACCAACTGCAAGAATGGCTTTCCTGCCCAAAACAGTTCCACAGATTTAGGCTGTGCAGCCGGTCTATCCTCTACTCTATCCTGGAGATAATTGGCTTAAGTGGGTGTGGTAACTTAATTATCTCCAGGTACAGGGAATATCTCCATTTACAACAACAGTAAAAATACATAAAAATACACAATTCCTATTATACTGAACAGAACCCCCACATTCAACCTATCCCCAGATAGCTTGGATCTGAGCGCTCAATATATCCGAACAGTGCTAAGATCCCATGAACAGAATAAAATCGCCATGGGGTTAAAGTTTAGCAAGGGCTGATGAGAGATTGAGGAGGGACAAAGCAGCCAGTTTAAACTGGTCTGGCAGTGTCCCTGGGACAACGCCCTGCTGGAGAAACAATAGACAGGAAAAAGGGGGAGGGGAAGAGGCACATTTTCTCATGGAATTAAAGGGGCAGAAAAAGTGTGTTACAATCCAATATGCCCAAATAATGTTTTTAAAGGGCCATACACCCCAGGGCCATAGACATAAGGCAAGAGGCTGGCAATCAGGCTCCTCCAAAAGCCAGGGGCAATGGGCAGTTGGTCACATAAAAAGACAGTTATAAAATGCAGTTTGTCACAATGCTATTACCTCTAGTTCCCCCATTTTGTTATTTAGGCACCTTGCATTAGTAAGCATACATTTATTATCATGAGTCACTTGTACTTTTTGTGAATTATCAATATTACATACCTTCTCTGTTCTGAGCTTGCCCCTCCGGCATCTCCACCCCCTTATACTGAGCTAAAGCCCATCTCCTTTCTGTCCTATCTCCATTTTGTAGATTGCTATGACCCTTCCCCCCTACTACTAGTTTAAAATCTCCTCCAACCTTCTAGCCATCGTATCCCCCAGCACTGCCGACCCTCTCCCGTTTAGGTGCAACCCATCACTGTAATAAAGGTTGTACCCAAGTGCAAAATCAGCCTAGTGCTCTAAAAACCCAAAACCCTCCTTCCTGCACCAAGACTTCAGCCAAGCATTGTCCTCTCTAATCTCCCACTGCCTTTCCACTGTAGCGCGTGGCACAGGTAATATCTCAGAGAATACCACCTTAGAGGTCCTTTTCTTAAGTTTGCTACCTAATTCCCTGAAATCATTCTTTAGGGCCTTCCACCTTCCTCTCACTTTGTCATTGGTACCAGCATGGACCATGACCGCTGGGTCATCCCCAGCCCCAGATATGTATAGAGGGGAAACTAGCTGGCACATTCCCCAGACAGTAAAAAAAAAAAAACACTCACACCAAAGTAGCAATTAAGCTAACATAAGATGACTGTTGGTACTAAAAATACAATTGTGTAATGTAGAAACAAGGAATGTACTTAGCTGGTCTGAGGGAGCCGCGAAGTAAGAGGAAGTGTTATGGAGTCCTACACCTTATATACTAGGTGCTGGGTGCTGGTTGGTAGCACTGTTACTATGCAATGTTATGTTATTTTTCTTTTTTATATACATCTCTCTTTTGCCTGGGTGTGTCTCAGGTGTTTAGAAAAAGGGAAAAAACACCTTAGACACACCCAGGTAATCCCTAAACCCTGGACTGGTAGGGGGTCCTGAGGACTAACGTTGAGAACCCCTGCTCTACAATAACACATAACACATCCCCTACACACTCCACTCCCTGTGAGCGAACTCATGGGTGGGTGGAACATATAAGTGGACTTATGAGTGGGCCTTGTGGGCATACTCACCGTCAGGCCCTGGGGCCCAGACCTTGAGCTGTGTAAGGGGCCCTCCCAAAAATGGAGCTGCTTCCAATTCTCCCAGAACATTGAATTTTGTGACCACAGTTGCAAACAGCCTCCAGAGATCCTGTTCTACACCAGACCAGTGGAGCCAAACTGCAGCCCATCATCATCCTCATCTGGTTGTAAGTAGGCAATCTAGTATATTATTAGTGACACTAATCTATAATTTTCATTACATTAAAGGGACACTATAGTCCCCAGAACGACTGGAGCTTAATGAAGTGGTTCTGGTATCTATAGCCGGTCCCTGCAGGCTTTTTAATGTAAACACACACTGTGAGCAGCACTGGCGTTAGTTCGTATGGCAGCTCATATAGGTGGGGCATTGTGATGTCACATGGGGGGCGGCAAATACAGCTGTTCCCCATGCAGCCACAGGTGCCACTGTGCTGAGAGATTGTGATTACTCTTCACTTCCTCCCAGCTTACAGAGCAGCGCATGGGAGAGAGAGGGGAGGAGGCATGATTCAATCTTACAACAAATCCAGTAAGCAAATCTTTATAAATTTGGGTGGGATCAGATCTGTTTCCACAGTTTATTGGTGTTTACTCTGCTGTCTGTATTAATATTGAGGGATTTCTAAGTAGTAACATCAGTGTGTGTCAGCAGGGCCAGCCATTGGGGTGTGCACGCTGTGCGGTCACGCAGGGTGCCATCACAACAGAGGCGCCCGGCGGACAACACAGCTCACAAGTTGGGGACACCAGCCTATTCAATTTAAACGATTCGCTGGTGGTCCACTGGTGCGCACCAGCAGTAGGTGCAGTCAGATTATAGCCTCTCCCTCATGGTTCCGACGCTCAGTTAGTGAGTCAGAGCACAGGCTCAGAGATTCTCAGCCTGCGCTCTGACAACATTGAAAGTCAGAGCCGTGAAGGAGAGGGTATGGCAAAGAGCTACTGATTAGCATAACATCAATATCCGTTATAAATCCAGGAAAAGGTGGGCACCATTGCACTGATTTGGTGGTGCAATGGGCCTCTTGACTGGTTTTGCCCCCCAGGCCTAAGGCTGCCAGCCCTCCCCTGCTATGTACTGTTATATGAGTATAACTACATTTGACCTGTAAGGCAGCTGAATAAGAACATGTCATGTCGAACGCAAACGACCAGAAAGGAAGACCAGAAAGAAACAATTGGTACACTTATCCACCTTATTCGGAAGATCATCCCTAAGAAAGAAACAGATAAATTAAAGAATGGGTGGGAAAATATTTGCCTCCTGTCATTAAAGGGATCCTTTAGTGCCAGGAAAACAAATCTGTTTTCTGGCACTGTAGGCTCCCTCATGCCCCCTCTCATAGGGCTGAAGGGGTTAAAACCCCTTCAGCCACTTACCTGAATCCAGCCTCGATGTCCCTCGGCGCTGGGTCAGATTCCACCCACGCTCCTCCCCCGCCGACGGCAGCCATCAGGGTAGACCTAATGCACATGCGTGGCAATGCCCGTGCATGTATTAGACCTCCATAGGAAAGCATTAATCCGTGAGGACGTCCAGCATCAGATAAAAGACCAAAAGTCCGTTTGGATTCCAGAAGCCCTCTAGTGGTTGTCTGATAGCCACTGAGGGCAGACTTAGAGCTGCAATGTAAACAATTCAACTAGCTGAAGTGGTCTGGGTGCCTACAGTGTCTCTTTAATTAAATTAAGATTATATGGTCACTAAAACTAGCATTAACTCCAATTTTATTACATAGCAGGAGGCTTTATATTTTGCTGTTTTAACTCTTCTCAAGTAATGCTAAAAATGTGTGCGTAGCAGGATAAAAATAGAATTGCCAACAAATCTCCTTAGGAACCTAGTCCGCCAAACGTAATATGTCTTGAAGTAATGCACCTGCCATCAGAGCCCCGGAGGCCACCAGGCCTCTAAAAGAGTGCGCTCCAAAGGTGGAATCAACACCTGCTAAAGAAAGCAACCATCTGATCCAGCGTGCCAAAACTGTTGCAGAGATGGGTTTGTAAGGGCGCACACAGGAGATTAGAAGTTGACCTGAAGAGGAGGGACGGAGAGAAGAAGTAACCTCTGAGTAATGGGAAAGAGTAGAAATCATACAAAGTTTGGGGAAAAGTACAGATAAAAAAACACAGATAAGCCAGACTTGGTCCGCATGGAGATAAAAAACGTAACTCCTTCTGGAGAAAATGAAAAAGCATCAGCATTGAAAGCTCAAACGTCAGAGAGCTGGCGGAAAGAAACAAGGCATAACAGGAGAGCGATTTTTGCCGAAAGTTAGCAAAGGGAAAGATCCTTATTATTTGTCCAATTCTGCAGGAAGCGAAGTACAAGGTTCATATCGTAAAGATGTGTATACTTAGGCGCCGGAGGACGAGATAATTTCATGCTCCAGAAGAGCCTGCAGATCATAGGATCCTGGCCTATTGGAGACCCTTGCATTACATGAGCCACCAAAATAGCTGAACTTACCCAAAGCAAAGAGGTGAGACAGGAAGTGTAAAACTCCAGAAACAGGGGCCGTAAGTGGATCAATGTCCCATTCCAGAAACCAACTGCACCAAGAGTTCCAGGCTGATAAGTAAGATCTTCTAGTCCCTGGGGCTCACTAGTCCCAGAGGAGGTGTCAAATAGACAGGTGCAATTTGTTTCGTTCCAAATGTGAATTTGGATGAATTTCGGGCAGTTTGACATTCGGATACTTCCGAATATCCGAATAGCTGAATTGCCGAATTTCCAAAGTACTGAACCGCCAAAGTCCCGAAGCGCCAAAGTGCCGAATTTCGGATTTGCCAAACCAGACTGCCGAAGTCCTGAAGCGCCAAATGGATGACATTGGGGGGAACCTATCATGTGTCTCCCGGCCCCCCACACCTGAGCACTGTGTGGGGGCCCTAAATCAGAATAAGGGGGGAACCTATTGTCCTCCCCCTGGCCCCCACCCCTGAGCGGCGGGTGGGGGCCCTAAAGTAGAATAGTAGAATAAGGGGGGGGGACCTGTTGTCCTCCCCCCAGCCCCCACCCCTGAGCGGCAGGTGGGGGCCCTTAAAGGACCACTATAGTGCCAGGAAAACATACTCGTACTGAGGGTGGGGGGGTTAAACTTACCTCTTTCTCCAGCGCCGGGCGGGGAGCTCTACTCCTCCTCTCCGCCTCTACTCCTCCTCTCCGCCTCCTCTCCTCCTCGGCAAGAGCCGCGCGCGCATTCAGCCTGTCTCATAGGAAAGCATTCACAATGCTTTCCTATGGACGCTGGTGTCTTCTTGCTGTGATTTTCACAGTGAGAAGCACGCAAGCGCCTCTAGCGGCTGTCAATGCCACTAGAGACTGGATTAACCCTAATATAAATGTAACGGACCGTTTTGCACAAAAGGGGAAAAAACCGCTTAGACGATAATCCCCTTTTCAGAGACAGGCACAGCTACTGAATAATCACCAAAACTCACGAACCGCCAATAAGTGAATGCTCCAAACTCCCGAACGGCATACAAGGGAATAAGGTAGCACTTCAAATAAACGAACAGGAACCATACGAATAGCTGCTAGCAGGCGAACAGGAAAAGCTTCCAAGCGGCTTACACTCCTGGCAATCAGTCCTTAGCAGCATACAGTAAATCCCCCCAAAGACGAGACAAGGCTCCGTGTTGAGGGTCAAGCAGTGGTCCGAAGAAGTTCAGACGCAACCACATCATACGGTCAAATTCCTGTACAGAGTATCTGTACTCCACTGCTGGTTCCATTCTGTTGCTGTCAGGGTCGCTGTACTGAGACATGCGTTGCCCTCAAATTGTAAAATCCACGGAATGGTGTCTCCTGTAGCTGTCCTTCTGGCTGTAGGAACGATCCCACCGCTGCCACCAATTGTTAAGACACCTCCCGTGTCTTTAAGCCAAAGTCTTTTGTATGCTCTCAATCTCCCGAACAGCCGGTGTTCGCATGCTTTCGTGGAGGCAGCCAGGCGTTCCCTTGTTTCAGCGGTGTTCGACAGAAAAAGTGTCCGTTTTCCGTTCCATAGAAATAGAGCCAAACACCGCTGAGCGTTCGCATGATTTAAAATGGCCGCTGCCTCGTGGTCGACATACGAACGACGACCACCCTGAGTTCGGTTTAATTGAGAAGTGTCTGCGGTTAACCACAACGTTATAATGGTGATCACTTCGTTAACCTGCAGCACACTCCTCACTTGGGTGGCCGTTCGTTCGGCGGTTTTGTTCGGGAAAAAGAGTCATTCGAATGGCTGGGCTATAGAAACCAGCCATTCATACGAACGGGGACAAACAGACGAACGGGCAAAAATCCAGCAGACAGATGGTTCTGTCACAATAAACATAGCAGTTTGTCTGAAACTGCTATGTTTATAGAAAAAAGGATTAATCCTGGCTGGACCTGGCACCCAGACCACCTCATTAAGCTGAAGTGGTCTGGGTGCCTATAGTGGTCCTTTAGTCAGAAAAACGGCAAGGGGGGACCTATTGTCCTCCCCCCGGCCCCCACCCACCATTCAGGTAGAATAAGAGGGGGAACCTATTGTCCTCCCCCCGGCCCCCACCCCTGAGCGGCGGGGAGGGGGCCCTAAAGTAAAATAAGGGAGGGGGACCTATTGTCCTCCCCCCGGCCCCCACCCGTGAGCGGCGGGTCGGGGCCCTAAATAAAAATGTTATCCCCCCAGGTGACTAATGGTCCCCAAGTCCATAGTCATCCCCTCCCCCCAAAAAATATGGGGGACCTACCCCCCTCACCCTAAAAATAGTGAGGGGGGAACAATAACTAAGTACCTGTAAGAAAAGAAATAAAACTTACCATTTGATGTCTTCTTTTTTCAGCCCCAAATAAGGTAAAATAAAAATCCATAATACCAGTCGCACTTTGAATAAAAAAAAAAAATTAGATGAAAAAAATAAACCCGACACTGAAAAAGTAATCCATCTTCACCCATGGAGGGCACCGCGCAGACTGAGCTACGCAGAATGGGGGAAGGAAAATAAAGCCTTGCCCCACCGTGCAATTAGGCTCAGAGCACTCTGATTGGTTGGTTTAAGCCAACTAATCAAAGTGCTCTGACAGGTAAATGAAGAGACTGAAATGTAAGTCTCTACATTTACCTGTCACAGCACTCTGGTTGGCTTGGAATCCAACCAATCAGAGTGCTCTGTCATTTTACACAGCGTAGGAAAGTTCTTTGGAATTTTCCCACGCTGTGTAATTTGACTCATAACTCTATCATTGGTTGGTTTAGGAGTAGGGTTAGGGGTAGGCTTAGGTTAGGTTAGGTTAGGGTTAAGGGTAGGGTTAGGGTTGGTTTAGGAGTAGGGTTATGGGTAGGTTTAGATGTAGTGTTAGGTTAGGGTTAAGGGTAGGGTTAGAGGTAGGGTTAGGGGTAGAGTTAGGGGTAGGGTTAAGAATAGGGTTAGGGTTACCCTAACCCTACCCCTATCCCTACTCCAATCACTAACCCTACCCTAAACCTAACCCTACCCCAACCCTTAACCCTAAACCTACTCTAACCCCTACCCCTACCTTTAACCCTAATCCTACCCCTAAACCTAACCCTATCTCTTCCCCAACCACTAACCCTACCCTAACCCCAACCCTCTCCTGTTTTGCCACTTTTCAGAAATCTGAAGCACTTTGGCACATCCGCAATTCGACACTTTAGCAATTCTGCAATTTGGCACTTCGGCAATTTGGTTCGGCATTCCGAAGTTCAGCACTTTGGAAATTCGGCACTTTGGAAATTCGGAAGCATCCGAAGTTCCGAAATTCGTCCGAATTTGCATTCGAAACGAAACAAATTGCACATGTCTACTATTTTCATCCCAGATGAATGCCTTTGTATACATCCTACTATGCTATCATTCCATCACCTATGCCTGCTGAGGTTTTATCTTAGTATGCTTTCTTATGCTGTAATACCTAAAATTCCTATGCTCTGGCTCTATTTTGTTATGTTTTATTATGCTACTTTACCATTTTTGCACTGTATAACAGGTATATTTGCATGTTCTTTAATGCATATTATGATACTTTTTTTTTGTTACTTATGGGTTTCAAAAATATGGTTTCTTGTACCGTACTGAGCTTCATTACTAGGATTCTCATTCCAAGATTTCTTAATTTTACCAGACACAATCCAGACACAATCGGTTTACCTGGAGGGAAATTTATGTTTTTATGTATCTTAGGTAAAAAGTATATTATTGCAGGAATGTGGAACTGCACTCAAACCCATTTGAAATGTATGCGAGTGCACCAGACCAGCCCGTACCAGGAACCAAGAATTTAATGAGAAAAGATAGAAGTCCAGGCACTCTCAGGATACAAAAAGGCAAATTTATTGAACCCACTTTAATAAATTTGCCTTTTTGTATCCTGAGAGTGCCTGGACTTCTTCTATCTTTTCTCATCAGGTAAAAAGTGTATGATGGGAATTTTAGGATCTTTAATATTTAAATACGGTAGTTAAATTCATATTTGTTTAAAATATTTCATTCTTATCCTTTTTTTTTTTTAAATATGGACAATTTCTCTTGTATCTTAAGGGTTGGGTCTGCTGATAAATTTGCATAGACTTCAGCATCATTCAGTTGTCTATTGGCTTCCTCTATATACATGGTACTGGATTGTATAACTAGACCCCCTTTATCTGCTGGCTTGATGACAATATCTTTGCACTTCACTTGTGAGTAAATTTTTATTTATGTTTACTGCATATTTTATTCTACTGAGAGTACTATTGGCTGTCTTTTATATATCCCTCTCCTGAGTGTTAGATACCATCCCTCTGGAGGACTCCCATCTCATATCCTTTAAAGCGGGGATTATGCCGCTGTACCTTCACACCAGAGCTGGCTATAGCTCTTTTAAATGTAAGTTTATTGCACATATTTGTTTATTTTACCCATATTGGCCATATATACTGCACCATTGGGTCTCCTTGTTTTCGTCTTGCATATAAGCAGGACTATTGGACCGCTAAGGACACTGAGGACTCCAACCAAAAAAAGGGACATTATAAAGATACTTACTTCTGAGTGAGATCTCAATATCATTGGACTTTACCTTTAGTTACCCCATCAGAACTTTATTCCCACCATATCAGTGAGACCAACTACGTTATATTGCCCTACCGATTCAGACAAACTTTTCAGCGGATACTGCACAGCTGTTGCACCTTATTTCCTACCTCTGCCTCCGGGGAGCAAGGAAAAATTGAATTCTAGAACATGTACATTGCTCGCTGTGTTTGAGTTAATAATATATGCATGTGTGTTACTAATTAGCAATTATAGACAATTCTCAACATAATGTGGAATATTCAACAAATTGTAGTGAATTTACAATGCAACTGCAAAATATAGGCAAAATAACTAATTAGGAAAGATTGTCCTACTCAGCTGTAGTCACCGCTTACTTTGGATATTGTGTTTCAATTCAGTACTGTTTTTAGGAAATAAACCCTTGTCCTGGTAACACTAGATGGCGCCTTTCACTCATAAAACTTTAGTGCAAAAACACCTACTATTCATCCCTTAAATCACACAAGTTTGTTTGTCTAAGCCACACAAGTCCCCAATTTTTACATTTGTTTATTTTGTTGATTTACTATTTGAAAATGAGACCAAAAAGATTATATTAAAATGTGAACTGGCAGAAATTCAAGAGTGAATTCCAAGATGATTTTGAAATTTTAATCTGCTGAAGCAAAAAAACATGCTTTTTTTTATAATCCGATTTTTTTTTTTAAATACTTAATATTTTTAGTTTAATATAGTTTTATAGAGACATAGTTGCATAAGCTGAAAGGAGAATTGTGTCTATCAATTTGTCTCATATCTGTTTTTGCTATTGATCCAAAAGAAGGCAAAAAAACAAAACAGTTTGAAGTGCTTTCCGATTTTGCAACAAACTAATAAAAATATCCTTCTCTATTCAAGAATGGCAGTCGCATCTCTCCTTGGATCAAGAAGACGTTACTAGGGATGTGCATGGGCAAAAAATTTTGGTTCGGTTCGGCATTCCGAAATTCAGGGTTAGGAGCATGGTTAGGAGTAGGGTTAGGGTTAGGAGTATGGTTAGGGTTAGGAGTAGGGTTAGGGGTAGAGTTAGAGTTGGGTTAGGATTAGAGTTAGGGTTAAGGTTGGGTTAGGAGTAGGGTTAGGATTAGGGTTAGGAGTAGGGTTAGGGTTAGGAGTAGGGTTATGGTTAGGAGTAGGGTTAGGGGTAGAGTTGGGTTAGGAGTTGGGTTAGGGTTAGGAGTAGGGTTGGGTTAGGAGCAGGGTTAGGGTTGGGTTAGGAGTAGGGTTAGGACTAGGGTTAGGGTTGGGTTAGGAGTAGGGTTGGGTTAGGAGTAGGGTTAGGGCAGGGTTAGGAGTAGGGTTAAGGTAGGGTTAGGATTAGAGTTAGGAGTAGGGTTACGGTTAGGAGTAGGGTTGGGTTAAAGGCCAGAAGTGTGAAAGGTAGACAAGTGATTTTTCCCCCCCACAAATTTCAACATACATAAACTTTAAAAAATGAGATTGTATATTATAAATATTGTATTAAGATATTTAAACATATGATAACAATGTTCCTTTAATTAACCTCCAGAAAATTGGGAAAGGAGGAGAATGTTTATTGGCAAACATTAAGTTCTTAATTGACCATAACTTAATTTTAATTATTGAGGATTGTAAGGTTCCTCTGCAGCTTCGGCAATTCGGTTCTGTTTGGCACTTCCGAAATTCAGGACTTTGTCAATTCGGGACTTCGGCAATTTGGCACTTGGGTTCGGTTCGGCACTTCAGAACTTCGGGACTTAGGGTAAGTGTAGGGTTAGGGTTAGGAGTAGGGTTAGGGTTCGGGTAGGGTTAGGGTAGGGTTAGAACTAGGGTTAGGGTAAGGAGAAGGGTTAGGAGCATGGTTAGAAGTAGGGTTAGGTTTAGGAGTATGATTAGGAGTAGGGTTAGGGGTAGAGTTAGAGTTGGGTTAGGATTAGAGTTAGGGTTAAGGTTAGGGATAGGGTTGGGTTAGGAGTAGGGTTAGGATTAAGGCTAGGGTTAGGAGTAGGGTTAATGTTAGGAGTATGGTTAGGAGTAGGGTTAGGGTTAGGAGTAGGATTAGGGGTAGAGTTAGAGTTGAGTTAGGAGTAGGGTTAGGAGTAGGGTTAGGGTTGGGTTAGGAGTAGGGTTAGGACTTGGATTAGGGTTGGGTTAGGAGTAGGGTTAGGGCAGGGTTAGGAGTAGGGTTAAGGTAGGGTTAGGAGTAGAGTTAGGAGTAAGGTTAGGGTAGGGTGATCCGGGCCCATGAGTCAGTTCTCTGGAGACTGGAGGCAGAAAGCCCACACATGGCGGAGCCCTTTCCCACGTGGTGTCAAGATGGCCGCGGAACACGCTCGCTACGGGGAGCTACGCGGGGGCGTCTGGAACCTTAGGGACGTGGATCCCACAGACGGACCCCACCAGGCGGCAGAACGGTCGACACGGAGCCGGCCCTAACCCCTGGATTTGGTGGTGGTCCAGGGAGGCCCGGCCCCGACTCTGTGAGCCCTATGACGTTGTGGTAAGTTGGACCCCCAGCAGACCGGTGGCCGGGGAGACAAGCGCCGGCGACATGCAAGAAGCCGGAGAGGGGTGAGGCCTAATGGGGCTGGAATTCCAACGGGGAACTGCAGGAGCTGGGGAGGTGCAGGGGACGAGGGGCCCGAAGACTTTTCGGGGGGGGGAGTCTGCCGGGCAGCTGACAGCCCTGAGTGTCCACAGCACTGTGGAACCATCGAATGACCGGCCAGGGCAGGCCCGAGGGGAAACAGAGGGGATTAGTGACACCAAGGGAGCTGAGGGGACCCTGCAATGAGGGACCAGCTTGGCAAATATATGCACTCCAGGCATAAGCCTGCAAGAGGACACAGCAGAGGAAAGCCCGCACAGATACCCCACAGGAGGCCACTGACCTCACACTGGACATTCTTTACCACCGGGCACCACAACGCCACCTCCAGTGGAGAGACTCCCCTATTAGGGTTTCATAGACCCAGATTCGGATACACCTTGTTACTGAAGTTTTAATTTTTATCTTTATTTTCTATGCGTATACACTAATCCCATGTTATGCCTATTCTGTAATTAACCAGAAGCAGCCATAACACCCATGGATAAGCCTTAATTTTGCTTAATATAATACTTCTGCCAAAAGTTTGAAAGTTATTATTTTTAATATCTGTATATCTACTGCATAGCATACCTATTGTGCAAATACGGAAACATTGTCATAATGCTAACAACTATGATTTACCATGGCCACACAATACCAGACAAATGCGCCGCTTTGGCCACAAAAGAGTTAAAGTTCACAAGTTAATACAGACTGTTCTCTTTTTAGTTTTCTTAAAATGTTGAACTCCAGGCAACAATTACCTAATGCATTGTGAATGCATTGTGTGCTGAATACCCACAGGTTTAAACTCAGGCATATAAACAATGGCGCCTGCCAAGTTAAACTATACATAAAGCAAATTCAGCATATTTCAAAGCCTTATTATATAGGTGTAGATATCACAATTGCTAAATATCTATAGATTGAACCCGCGAAAACCTTTAGTACGGTACCTACCTGTAAGACCGTCTAGACCTGTAGTTACAGACTAGGTGCCTAGAACTTGAATTTAGCAACTTAGTCAGAAATGCACCGTTTCATTATTATTTTTATTAAGCACTCCATACATAGTTAAAAAAAAAAAAATTAGCATGCCATTTACGTTACAGCGCTCACTAGGGAAAAACCATAATGTCCAGATAAGCACAACTTAAACGAATGAAAAAATAGATGCATAGGCGCAATTATCCAGACGTGCGGAACCGCGCTTTAGTTTTCCCCGACATTTAGCATATCAGTCAGCAACACACATCTGCACAGTTAACACACTGCACCCATCACATATGAGGGATCGCGCAAACTCTAGCGCAGGTGATCAAGTGCTTCCTACGTTACCATGCCTGTACTGTTTTACACTGCATGATATTAACAATAGCATCACTAGACAATATGCATCGTAGGTCAGCGGTTCAGATTTTATAAGCTTGAAACGTACAGACGACTGATATTGCGTGGTACAACTTTCATCAGCCTCTGCGCAGGCACATATGTAACTACGATTTTATACGACACTAAGCCTCTGCGCAGGCAACAATATGTTGAATCTCGCTCCTCATAATATGCATGCACTTTTACTGCAAAAACAATAAAAACCACAAATAAAAAAAATAAAAAAACTCTCATTAACACAATAGAGGGAACCATCAAATTGGCACACAACCTACATTCCAAGCCGTAGGTTCTAACAAAAACCCTGTTCACATCCAAGGCTCCAACTAAAACAATAAAGCAAATCATGGGGACTAGCTAATATTAATTTTATATTAAAGAAATTATAGTAATAATAAATATTATATATAAATATATATAACAAAATAATAGAAGTAAATAAGTATAATAAACAAATATGTGTAAAAGAAGAAAAAGGAAAAAAAGAGTTAATTTTTACATTTTACATTTTCATATATTCATAGTAACACATAATGAAATCCCATTTACACAAATTATTATTATTTATTTAATAAACGCAAACAAGACACATAATTATAACCAGACGACTTGGATGCACAGGAACAGAGGGGTGGAGGTTACATGCTAGAGGGAGTGGGGTATAGTGTCACAAAAGGTAAGGGTAGGGGTTGAAAAGTAGTTTGTTAGAAAAATATTCACTGAGGGCTTAGTGGGTAATTGGGTTTTTTTGCCATAAAGGCCCAAGGGAGATAGCGCTGCTTAGCGGGCAAGGGCACATGTATGAGTGTGGATGGCTGTGATTGGTGGTTTGTTTGTGTGGGGGAGTGGTTTGTAAGATGAGTGGGTGGTAGCTAGTTTAACTGATCTCAGAGACATTTTTTGGGGTTTCTGGTCAGGAACAGCTTCTCTCTCTGTTGCTGGGCCTGCAGGAGTTCGGCCTGGGGCATGGATATTGACTCTGTCCTGTTAGCCCTCAGGTCTGAGACAGCTCTGGATGGAGGCAGGCTCCTCCTGGAGCACTCCTCCATACTGATTCCCAGGCTGCCGGTGCTGTACCCCCTTCCCTCCCCCTGCAGCCTTCACCCCCTGTGGCTCTCAGGGCCGATGCTCTCGCCCACCCAGTCTGGCTTGGTTCAACTCTTTGCCTCAGGCCTGGTACTGGAGCAGAAGACCGGGCCCGAGGCACCTGCAGTCCCGCGTGTCAGCTTCTGTCTGCGCTTTTCAGGGGATCGGGCCTTGATCGCGGGAAGCGCTCCGACGCATGGCCACCCACCTGGAGTGCAGCGGGAGCGGAGGGACACCCAACTGCAATGAAAGCAGTCTCTTTGAGGGTCCCCATTCTTCTGCTTCCTGGTCGGATGTGTATCCAATCCCTGCCTCTCTCCACTGCTGTTTCCCCCCCCTTTTGGTCCTCTCTAGTGTGTCTGTCCCCCGCCCTGTTTCCATCCTCCTCTGGATGGTTTTGTCTTCCCCTATCTTTTTCTGGGGTGTCTTTGTCCCTCCCTGAGGTGTTTGCTTTCCTTCTGTCTGGGCTACCCCCCCTCCTCCCCCTGTCTCTTTCCTGTCACGGCTGCCTCCTGGGATGGGGAGCAGGCTCACACCCTCTCCACTGCTCTTCTCTCACACTTCTTCTGCGATTTCTGGATCTGCCCAGCAGGTGGTGCCTGGATCTTCTCTGCTCCTGGATGCTGTTGCCGGTTCTGTCCAGCAGGTGGTGCCTGGTTCGTATCTGCCACTGGAAGCAAGGATGGCTCTTTCCAATAAATTGATTAATGTTTTCCCTTCGGTACCATTGTCACAGTTGGCTCCAGGTGCGCCTTCAGGTGAGTGTACTTTTTCTTTGGCTTTGGTGCTGGGGGGTTTCCTCTCTGGCCTTTGGGGATTTCTGGATAATTGGGAGCAGGAGGCGCAGTAGTCAGCTGAGAGCATCGTGGGCTCACTCGGCAACGGTCTCTGTTGCACAATCGCCGTCTGTGGTTGTCTTAGAGGCACCTTCGGATGGGGTAGGTGATGGTGCTTTGACTTCAGGGTTGTGTCCGCCTGAGCCTGTAACACTCAGTATGGATGTTGGGGCACTGCACCTATGTGTGGGGGCCCTGGCCTTGCATTTGAACCAGAGGTTCAAGATGAAATATGGAAATGGGAATTCGTGCAGATTTTCACTCTTGCCCAAAGACATTTGGGAACTGGATCCAGGATTTCTCGATACTGGCTAGTGTTCTTGGGGAAAAACCTCCCCAAAAGTGCTTGGATTGTTCGGCTATCAGGACACAATTTGGAATGCTTGTCTAACCTATGGTGCAACGGGTTGGTGGAAGTAGGATGAGCAGTTTCTGTCAGAGATGGACCCCCCTATTTTGTGGTACCAGATGGACATTGGCCTCTGGCTCCCTCCTCCTCTTCGGCCTTGCGTCTTAGACCAGGTTGTTGTTGGAAGTTCTACGGCAGTTACTGTAGGGTGTCCCATGCCAGTTTAAGATCCCCACCCCGTCTCTCGTTGTTTTACTCAGAGTAAGCCGGGTGAGAGGGGGGGACATGGGACCTGAGAGTGACAACCAGTGATACCGGTGCACATAAACACGATGCGCCCGTAGCTAAACCTTTCTGGTAATTGGCGGGTGACGGAACTCCTGCTTGAGGGTTTTTGAGCAGGGGCTTCGAATCCCCTTTTTTTCTTCACCCACCTTCATTTGTGATTCGCTACCTGTGGTCAGTTCGGGAGGATCTCTCATGATGTCCAGGACAGGTTTCGGACAGAGGTATCCCTGGGTCATATGGCTAGGCCCTTTGGCGAACCCCCCCTCTGGTTAAACTACGGGTCTCGCCTTTCGGCGTGGTGCCTGGGAAAGAGGTGGGAAAATTCCTACTGATTCATCACATGTTGTGCCATCATGGGAGTTTGGTTATTAATTTTAACAGAACTCGGTTGGGTGTCTTACACCATGGTCGGTGGTTCCTGGAGCCTACTGGTGAAAGCTGTCGTGGAACCAGCATTCCGTCTGCTTCCGGCTCATTCGTTGCCATCAACCCTAGGTTGCTTTTCGATGTCCAGTATTACTTGGATATGTGCCTCTCGGTGGAATAATCCATATCTTTATTTTATTTTGAGAATTTTAGCTCGATCCTGGGATGCGTGGTGTGGCACGAGTTGGGTGTCAACTCACGGCTGTATTGCCTTGATGATTTCATGTGTGTGGGCAGTTCTCCATATGCTCTGCATGGTTGGGGAGGGGTTTCAGCGGTTCAGGGTTGGCTTCCGATAAGTTGGTGGGGCCGGTTCTGTGCCTGGTTTTTGTTTTTGTTTTAGGCATCAATACCGCTTGCCCCGGAACAATATTGTGGGGCTCCGGCAGGACATATCCATGGTGCTAGGTCTGCACAAATTCTGTTGTGTCGCCTGCAGTCTTTCCTTTGCCTGTCAGTTTATGCCCATGGGAAGGGTGTTTCACCCTGGCGTCGGCGACATCTGGAGTCACAAGGACTTGACATTTCATCCGGCTTACGTGACAGTTGTAGGGGAATCTGGTTATCTGGGATACCTTCCTGGTTGTGACGAAAGCACCTTCATCACTGGAATTTGGAGAAACCTGCTTGCCAGACTCTTGCCCTGTGACTATGGCCCCTGGGGTGTGTTGCCTTTTAAGAACACTATTTGGGCATATTGGGACTTGGCACAATGCCCCTTATCTTTCAAAGTGGTCGAAGTGGAACTTCGAACCACTGAACAGCCGGACCTCACACAAGTGGAGTGAGCAGCTCATTTACCTCCCAGGAGTTGTGGTTAACCGCAGCCAAATTGACGAACAGCTGGGTGGCAGCCATTTGTTTCGTCAAACGCGTTCAGCGGTGTTTGGTTGTCGAGTTCATGGAACTCAAATTCGAAACACACGACGGCACGAACACCGCTGAACTTTACCTTCTCCCGAATGTTGACTCTTCGACGAGAGTTGAATGGCGTTCGACAATTCGAACACCACTTTAACTTTGGCTATTTGCATAAACGGCCCCGTTCGTGCATTCGAACGGAACTTAACTATTAGAAATAGACCGGCCGCACAGCCAAAATCTGTGGAACTATTTTGAGCAGGAAAGGCCATGCTTGCGGTCGGTCATGAGAGACTTCCATAAACACTTGAACCCCATGGCGATTCGACTATGTTCGTGGGATCTGAGTGCTGTTCAGATATATTGAGCACTCAGATCCAAGCTATGTGGGGGCTCAGTTCTGTGGAATAAAATTTATGTATTTTAATGTGTTTTGTATTTTCTGTACCTGGAGATAATTAAGTTTATTATGGTCACTTAAGCCAATTATCTCCAAGATAGAAGGGAGGGATTTTACTGTGTATGTGGGAGTGTTAATTATTGTTCCCATTGGTTTGTGTTCCATCAGGTCCAGGGGTGTGCCTCTGGCCTGAGAATGCATATAAAAGAAATGCCTTTGTGCTCAATAAACATCATCTTGTACCTTCATGAAGTTTCGGCTCATGGTTGGGGGATTCGGGAACTACACTCTGGGGATTGCTATAATCACTATACTCCCCGGGGTATAATCACTAAGCTCTGGTAAGAGCTTGTTCCTGTTCCTGCTCTATGGATTTAAGAGAGGTCTACCTACTGGAAGCTGGACCCTGGTCTTGGGTCCATAGTGGGTAGAGACGGTGAGAACCCAACCAAGCTGCGGCGGTTTGTGGGGTCTGCGGTGGTTATGGTGTCTGGTGGACTGCTTGGAGCCCTCGGGAAGCACTAGGAGCATTCGTCGACGGAAGGTACCCAGTCGGGGTGCCAGGCGGTCCGTCACACTGGTCATCTATGGTGGCTGGTCCTGTTGGCAGGTGCCTGAGGTGTCCAATACTGGCATTCATCTTTCATTCATCAATTTCTGGGCCATTCTAGATGTCACACGGCCGGACAGCTGGTACGCCTCAGGCATCACTAGGAATCTGGTTTTCGGAAACTTTCCCAACATTGGCGGGGGTCGCAGCTGTGAGTACGGTAGGTTGTCTTTCACTTTGGCACTCTGAGGGTAGTACAGGCCATTAAGCTGTCAGCCTCCTCTCCCCCGGTAAGTCAGTTGCTTCAACATTTAGCCAGTGTTGCTTGTGTCTTAATGTCTTGTGTTTCCATATATGACTGCAGTGGCTCTCTCTCTCTCGGGGTTGGCAGAGTATCGGGAAGGTGGCAACACTGGCAGACCAGGATGGGTTCCCTGGCCCGGTAGAGATGTGGTCCCTGGGTCTCGAGGATTGATGGATCTGATGGATCTGATTCATGGGTCGTCTCCATGGTTTTTATTGCAGCTATTTGGGGTGTGGAGGTCCACTGGGGTTCCGGTCATCATTTTTTTTGGCGGTTATCGGGCTGAGTTTTCTTTTATGGTTATGCAGCTGGCGAGATGCGACCATGGATTTTGTGTTGTTTTTCTGGATTCCTATGTTGTGGCTGTGGCTTATTTTTAAATAGGATATATGTTGGTGTAGAAAAATACCCTTATTTATGTTCAGGTACAAAATATAAATATATGTTTCCCAAATCTATTTTTTGGGGATTGCTAAAATGCATACCGTATTTAAAAAATGTATCTAATTTGATTTTTCATTAGCTTAAAGACTTTTCTGATGATTGAACATCTACAAAAAATATATCCTACTTTATTGTGTTGTATGACAAAAAAATATCCATCAAAGTATAAAAATATTGCAGACAGAATGAAAAAATAATTACCATTTTTTTTAAAGCTGATTAAACCTTTGAGTTCATCAAATTTGTAATGAACGATTGCATACGTGAATTGATCTCTCTCTTTTTTTCCAAAAGACATTAGTTATCACCTAAAGAATGTGTAAATAAGCCAAAACATACTCAGAAAGAAAAAACAAACTTTGTCTCGGAATTCATCTAAGTGGAATTTAAAAGTCACAGGCAGGGTGCAAGTGTCAGTAAAAAAGATGCACAATTTTAGCACATTACGGGGAATGTGTATATAAAACGTGTAAACATCTAAAAATGCCTCACATGTTTTCTTTTTACAGTATTTGATACATATAAATGTATCAGTACATCCTTGTTGTATTATTTATTATATTTTACTATATAGTTTTCAAAAATATATATCCACAACATACTTCTCAACTGCTAAAAGTTAGATAATAATAGTAACTGCAGGGTTATCCACTAAAGTGAGAATTCAAACATGTATTCTTGACACTATTATGTTAAACTAACTATTTAGACCCCAGTGTCCCTGTCTGTGAAGGTAAGTTTACTTATCTTAATTTCCCACACTGCACCAGTCTTGCCAGGGCTGGCTCCACCTCCATGACTTAGAACATCAATCTTGAGGATCTTAACCAATCCAATGCTTTCCCAGAAGAAAAGCATGGGGAAACTATGGTGCTGTGCCAATCAACTTCTACTCATAGAGATGCATTGCATCAGTGCATCTCTATGGGGAACATTCAGCGCCTCCATACCCCGCGTGCAGCACTGACATAGGAAGGCTGTCTGAGTGACTGCCACTAGAGGTGTTACTAGGCAGCAATGAAAATACTGCCTTTTCTCTGAAAGGACAGTGTTTACAGTGCTAAGGCTGCAGGGACACACTATAGACATGTGTCCCTTTAAGGTCAAAATAGCTGAACCCAAAAATTCTAGAATTCAGCCATGCATCTATTTCTGCGACTTTGCCATTACATTTAAAATTCACTTTGAATTCTCAATTAAATGAATTTTATTTCAAGGAGGATTAGAAGCCTTAATATTGTAATTTCTCAGAACACATTGCTAGCAGATAAACGTTATGTAGATTAACAATAAACATTTAAGCTCTATAAAATAATTATTATTTATTAGAGGAAAGAGGATGACAAGAGAATGTGCAATGCATAAGTGCATTGAAAAGGGAAGGCTGGCGAAGAGTTTATTGTGAAAATAACCTAATAGTAGTGAATGGAAAAACAAATTGCCAAATTAAGACTAACAATGGAAAAATAACCAACAGGGTTAGTCACGCAAGTCTTAACTTTAATGAATTACGTTTTTTTTTCCAATCTTAAAATATTAAAATATTATAAACAAATCAACAAAATTTAAAATATTCAAACATTTTTAAAGTTTTAAAATCATTTATAAAGTTTACTCAAAATATTTAATCATTAGAAAAACTAATTTGAAAATAGAGTCCTAAATCTGAACTACAAAATCAAGCACAATATTAGTTATTTGTAGACATTTCCCAAATCAGCTATAGTCACTATAGTCATGGCTTGGCTTTTTAAAATTAATTTTGCCATTCAAATTTAATTTTCCAAAGAGACCAGTGAATAACCTGCTAGTGGTATTTTACAAAGTCATTACTTTTTGCATTCATATTGCAATTTGGTTTTTAATTCACCACACTCAGGGTTAGGATAGTGATATCAAGAGAGGAGCCAGAAGAAAACTGGCCTAATGTTATTTAAAAAAATATTTATGGGCTATCCAAATTTACCTTGATGAGACTATAAGGCTGTCCAAGTTCCACCAGGATATGGTGGATCCTAACATGAAGTAGAGTAATATAGTCATAGTTTATAATTTCTCGTTTTCTAACAAGCAGGCAGGAGCATCTTGTCGAGTGAGCAGAAGAAGCCGACAACTCTACAAATCGAGTTATCACGCAAATAAGTCATTCACTACGAGGAAAGTGAAGGAAAGGAAATATAATAAATAAATAAAATCACTATTAAGTAGAAAAACCCAATAAAAAAAAAAATGCATAATTAAATGCACAAAAGTAGATAAATGTCAGCGCTGTGCAATAGCCCCAAATAAGTGTTAGTGGGGAAGCTGGGTATTGAGATAAATGTGTATGATTTCCACCTCCACAGCGGTGGTTTAGGAAATTAGGAGTATTCTGTGTAAACTTTGTATCCAACAGTCGTGATCACAGTAACGTATCTTCAAAGATACAAACCAAGCAAAGAAAGTGCAAAACAGTTTATTAATATCATGTAAAAATAAAACTCCAAATCCTTTAAAAAAAACTCATACACAGTAAAAAAGATGGTGTTTAAATCCTACTTTCCATCAAAGGATCCAAACAGAGTCCAGAATATGTAGCGCATAAGCAGTGTGCTGAAAGTATTACCACTCCGTTGGTGCAGTAGAAATCCAGAAAATGTCCAAGGATCGAGCCGAAATGCTGCAAGTTCAAATGGAGCGATGACAAAGCACTTAACTGCCAAAGTGTGGCAAAACTAGCCACTTAAGACTATACCTATATGAATATGTTGATATACCTTTTAACATATACCTTTTAAAACTGTGAGAACCAAGTGTATTCCTGAATTTGCATTTCAGGCGAACGAGGGCATTCGTATGCTGGCGGCATGAAAACCCCAGCATCCATACTGTAGTTTCACGAACAGTGCGTTTCAACGCTGTTCGTGAAACAAATAAACTGCCGAATGGACGACCACACACAGGAGGTCATGTGGCGCCCGTTAACCGATTGCAACATTGTTGCAATCGGTAATTAAAGGCTTTCCTAGGTGGCCGTCATTCGGCTACCGACCACACGGCGGTCGGCCATCTTGGATCCTTTGTTAGCTCAGCGGTGTTTGGTCGTCGAGCGCCTGGAACTAAAATCAGCTACTCGACCACACGAACACCGCTGGGCTTCCAGGCCGTTCGGGAGCCCCGGGCGTTCGGTAGTTTGTTCCCCTAATACCAATCAGTACTTTAAAGGTGATTTGAAAATAATGTGTGTTTCGTGCGGTGTTCGGTTAGTTAGGCTGGGATCTGAGCGGTATTCTCGCGAACTGTGCGCTCACACCCCAGCTATCTACCGAACGTCCATTTGTTTAAATAAAGGAAATATTATGGAAGTTATGTATTTTAATGTAAAATGGAAGTTCTGCTGCACGGAGGGATAATCCACTTAGCTGTATATTCTAGTGGGAGTATCCCTCTCGTACAGCAGTGCATGGTGGGAGAAATGTCTGTGTTGTTCAGTTCCCCATGTAGTCCCCTACTGTACCACCCCTGGAATGTCAGTAGGGAAACCCCTTGCATGGGGAATCCCATAAATACAGTGACCTGTGAATAAAACCTCAGTTGACTCCCAGCCTATGTTTTGTCTAGTTCTTGGGAGGGAAGGATTCTTACAACGCTACCGGGATTATTGTATGCTGTATTTATTTCCTTGGATTATTTTATGCTGTTCCTGTTACCCAGCGGAGATACTGTGGATTATACTACCTCTCCGCTACACAAAGGTGTCTGCCTGGAAAGATGAAAGTCTTCTAACTCATCCACGCGTTCCGCCCGTACTCAGCAGGCTTTTTCAAGAGGAGATATAGATATAGTAGGAGATATATGCAAGATTGTGTGTTGAGGGTGGTATTGGCATATCTTTTTTGGAATCCAGTAGTCAGATCAGCAATGTTTTCTGCCAGAGGTAGCCACTCGTTACCCAGGTGGTTGAGCCCCTGAGCCTTGAGTGGCCTTCTGGTCTTAAGCAGAGATGGGAGACTGGAACAGAAAGATGATAATCGTAGTGAGGCAAGCCGAGGTCAGTGGGAAGGAGAAGCAGCAAAGTCAAAACAGTCCAAATTCAGCAACAGGAAGGAGAAACAGGAACACGCTTGATTAGAGAGTACAGGAACCACAATAATCTGGCAAAGGTACAGAGACAGGAAGTGGCTTTTATAGGCCAAGAACCAGACACCTGACCAGACACAGCTGAAGAGAGTTGTCACTGATAACCTTGACTCTACAAGCAATGGTATCAGATCTCAGGTAAATTTGCAAAAGGCAGGCTGGTGTACTGGTAAGGAAGAGATTTAGCACCATGTAAACCAGGGTTCGAAACCCAGCAGAGTCAGTTCCTCACATTACCTCCACCTCTACAGGCGCAGCCTCTGGATGCCCTATTTCCTGGTTTAGCAGGGTACTGTGCATGGAAAGACTGAAGAAGATCAGGAGCATGAATATTGTCCACTGGTTCCCACGATCTATCCTCCTCACCATAGCCTTTCCAATGAACCAAATATTGAAGCTTGTTGCGGAAGATCCTGGAGTCAAGAATTTTTTCCACCTCGTATTCATCTTCACCATCCACGAGGACTGGTGGTGGGGCAGGGGCTCGACCAGGGAAAGTATTTTCATGAAAAGGTTTAAGCAGTGCCACGTGAAACACCGGATGTATTTTCATGGAATCCGGAAGTTGCAGACGGAAGGTGACTGCATTGATCTGAGCGATGATCTCAAAAGGTCCCATGAACTTTTGACCCAATTTATGAGAAGGAATCCTAAGCTTAAGATTCTTTGTTGACAGCCAAACCTTGTCACCAACATGATAAACTGGGGCCTCCTTTCTGTGCCTATCAGCAGCTCTTTTGTAACATTCCTGAGCCTCCGAAAGAGTCTCCTTCAACAGTTCTTGGGAATCTCGTAAGGCGGTTAGCCGGTCAGTGACTGCAGGAATGGAAGTAGTAATTGGGAGACTCACTAGAAAGGTTGGATGGTAACCATAATTGGCAAAAAATGGGCTCAGAGAAGTGGAGCATGTTGGGCATTGTTATAGGCAAACTCTGCCGTGGGTAGAAAATCCAGCCAGTCATCTTGCAGGTAACTAATATAGCACCGCAAATATTGTTCTTAAGTCTGGTTGGTTCGCTCAGTCTGTCCATTACTTTGTGGATGAAAAGCTGAAGACAGATTTACATTAATACCTAGAATAGAACAAAAATATTTCCAAAAATGAGATGTAAACTGAACTCCCCTGTCAGAAATTACTTCATCAGGCACTCCATGCAAGCGAAATATTTCCCGAATAACTAGGTCAGGAGTCTGTTTAGCTGAAGGGAGACCACGAGCTGGTATGAAATGACTCATCTTAGTTAACCAGTCCACAACAGCAAGAATGGTAGTGTGTTCCTTAGAGGGAGGTAGTTCCACAATAAAGTCCATGGATATAGATCCCCAGGGACGATGAGGAACCGGAAGAGGCTGAAGCAAGCCAACAGGGGATGAGCGAGGAGTCTTATGTCTGGCACATACATCACAAGAGGACACATACTTCTTAACATCCTCATAATATTTAGGCCACCAAAAGGATCGGGTAAGTAGTTCTTGTGTCTTTCGGATTCCTGGATGACCTGCTGGTTTAGAGTCATGGTAGAGGCGTAAAACGTCCAGTCGCACTGATTCTGGAACAAACAGACGTTGTTGAAAAATCCAAAACCCATTAAGCATGGTCATATGAAGATCACGAGGAGGATCACGAAAAACTGGATCTTTAGAGTAGCCCTTTTTAATGCGAGACATTAGATCAGAAGGAAAGGTAACTCCTAAAAATCTACTCTCCGGCAAGATGGTGGCCTTGGTTACTGTAGTATGGAGGGGGTCAGCTATCCTAGACAAGGCATCCGCCTTGCCATTTCTGGAACCAGGGCGGTATGAAATAAAAAAATTAAACCTTGAGAAAAATAGGGACCAGCATGCTTGTCTGGCTGACAGTCTCTTAGCGGATTGGATACATTCCAGATTTTTGTGATCTGTGAGGACAGTAATTGGATGGGTGGCTCCCTCCAAGAGATGTCTCCATTCGGCGAAGGCAGCTTTTATAGCCAAAAGTTCTTTATTCCCTATGTCATAATTTCTTTCTGCTGGTAACATCTGGCGGGAATAGAAGGCACATGGATGTAACAACATCTTAGGTCCAGTCCTTTGAGACAGTATAGCCCCAACAGCTGAATCAGAAACATCTACCTCTACAGTAAATGGCAATTCTGGCTGAGGATGTACCAAGATAGGGGCAGATGTAAACAGAGTCTTTAATCTGGAAAATGCAGTGTCAGCCTTATTGGACCACTGAAAAGGAGTCCCTTGATGTGTAAGTTCAGTGATCGGTGTAATAACGGCAGAGAAATTCTTAATGAAACGCCTGTAAAAATTGGCAAACCCCACAAAACTCTGAATATCTTTTTCATTCTTGGGGATGGGCCAGTCCAGCACAGCTTTAATTTTACTTGCGTCCATACTTAAACCTTTAGGAGTTATCACATACCCCAGGAACTGAATTTCTGTTTGTTCAAACTCAAATTTTTCCAGTTTAATGTATAGGTGGTGGCTACGTAGGCGCTCAAGAACAATGCAGACCTGCTTTCTGTGATTTTCAAGATTATCAGAAAATATCTGGATATCATCCAAATATGCCACAATAAACTGATCCAGGAGATCCCGTAGTACATCATTGATTAGATGCTGAAAAGTTGCAGGGGCATTACAAAGCCCAAATGGCATTACTAGATATTCGTAATGTCCGTACCTGGTTCTGAAAGCTGTTTTCCATTCATCATTTGGTCTTATGCGAACCAGATTATATGCCCCCCTTAGATCAAGCTTCATAAATATTTTAGCTGAACGAAGTCTCTCCAGAAGTTCAGGAATGAGAGGCAAGGAATAAAGTTTTTTAACAATGATTTTATTAATGTCCCTGTAATCGACACATGGTCGTAGACTGCCATCTTTCTTTTCTACAAAGAATATAGGAGGTCCTGCTGCAGAAGTAGATGGTCGAATAAAGCCTTTGGCAAGATTTTCTTGTATGTATTCACGAAGTGCTTTCAATTCAGGCTCAGAAAGGGAGTATATACGGCCAAATGGGATAGCAGCTCCAGGTAGCAGCTCTATGGGGCAATCATAAGGCCTGTGAGGTGGAAGCTGATCAGCATTCTTCTTATCACAGACATCTTCAAAAACCTGATATTGTAGAGGAAGCTTAGTTAAGTTTGTAGCAACCATTTCATTAATTGTTGTGGTAACAGGTGTCGCCTTAGAGGGTTGACAATTCATTAAGCAGTGTTCTGAAGGAAAGGACAAAGTTCTAGTCTTCCAATCAAACAGTGGGTTATGCAGAGCAAGCCAGGGTATACCCAAAATCACTGGAAACTGTGTTGAGGAAATTAGGTGGAAAGATATAGACTCATGGTGATTCACTTCCAGAATCAATTTTAAGGGCACAGTCTCATGTGTAACCGGGCCTGACGTAAGTGGAGAACCGTCTACTGTTTCCATTAACACAGGTGAAGATTTAGGGATAGACTGAATTTTATTTCCTGCAAATTTAATGTCCATAAAGTTTCCGCCTGCTCTGGAATCTATCATAGCTGTAGTTGAAATTTTATTATCACCATATTGCAAAGTGATAGGCACCACCAAATGAGGATGTTGAGTCATCATACCCTCTTCACCCTAAGCCAGAGAAAACAAGGGTTGTGTGACAGAATCCAGTTGGTCTGAAATCTGGAATTGGTGTTGAATCTGTGCACCCTCAACCCTCCATGCTCTTGTTCTCTCTCGCCTTGACTACTGCAATACCTTTCTCAGTGGTCTTACATGTTCCCAGATTGCACCGCTGCAATCTATAATGAATGCGGCGGCGAGGCTCATTTTCCTTTCCACTCGCACCTCCCATGACTCCCCGCTCTGTCAGTCCCTGCGTTGGCTTCCAGTTAGATATAGGGCTCAATTTAAAATTCTGGTGCTTGCTTACAAGTCCCTACATAATGTAGCTCCAACCTACCTATACTCCCTAATACACAAGTATGTCCGTCAAGGCCCCTATGCTCTGCCAAGGACCTACGTATATCCTCTGTCCGTACTCCCACCTCTAATGCTCGCCTCCAAGATTTCCCCAGGGCTGCCCCTCTTTTGTGGAACTCCCTTCCCTTCTCCGTAAGACTTTCACCCAGTCTCCACTCATTCAAAAAATCATTGAAAACTCACTTCTTCAAGAAAACATATCAATTAAACTATAAGCAGGTTTTTATCCCTACTAAGCCCTCAGTGAATACTTTTTTTAACAACCTACTTCTTACTCCTACTTTTGCCCTTTGTGTCACTATACCCCACTCCCTCCAGAATGTAACAAGGTTTTGCAACATGGTCTACAGCTCTGCACCCAGGGGAGCTGCTGACTGGAGGTGATGGGTGCTCTTCCCTACGGCAGACTGAGAGGGGGGCCCCGCACCCCAGTCACAGACTGAGGACCCAACAGATCAGTCTTCCCTAAGGCGAGTAAGGTGGCCGCGAAGCTCTAGCCAGTGGGAGGCTACCTAACCCACCTATTTAAAAACTGCCTGTCCTACCTAAATCTCTTCAACTTACATCATCGACATGGAAGCAATCAAATATGAAACTGTGTGTTCAATGTTTCCTTCTCATTCTGTTGTAAAATGTAATTTACTTTGTTGCCAGTATATATATATATAAAAAAATTTACCATGTATGGTCCCACACAATCATCTATATTTCTACAGACCAGAACTTCTCAAGGATTTTATTACAGATTGGAGAATGCTGTTCACTCTAAAAGATATTAATCTTTTTATCTTTTCACTGAACCATTTTCCAAGAAATAAATGGGCATAAACATAAAGCTGATAAGGTGATTGACAAACTGTGTAAATGTTATTCTTTATCTGAATTTACATCAAAACCCCCTTCTAGTTCCTCATACAACATTGTTTCAGTGAAATTAATATATTTTGTATTGTCTTCCACCCAATTTCAAAATAAGGAGATAAACAGTGAATTTTAAATGTATGGTTAAAAGGGCCGGAATGAAAAAAATTCTCTACGGCAGCTATGCTTTCAGTTTGGCTGCTCTGGCCGTAAATATGGCCTTAAATGTGAAATTCACTTTAGGAAATAACCCTGTAATTGTTTTTGTCCCAATAATTGGATTTGCCAATGCCTGGCGGTGACAACGGATCTGAGCTTTACGGGGATGTGAAGGTTCAGAGCTTGCAATGCATAGGTTTAAATGTGGAATGTGAATACACATATCCCTGGTTATTTGTTACCAGATAACGTGATGTTGCATGTAATCGTTTCTGACTCATATTGTTGCTGCATAGTTTGCATTCAGATTAGGCTCTCAGTAGCAATATAGAGTAATTATGATTGTTTGGACATTTTTCAGTCTGGCTCTTTCGTGCCTATATTACAATATAGGCATGAAAGAGCCAGACTGAAATATGTGTTGCTAGGAGTTGCAGGAAGTTATATATATAGATACCAAAAGTAATGCATTTTTCTGTCAAAATCACATAACCTGATGCTTATCGCTGTGCTTGAAGGCTCAGCAGAATGGTCTACTTGTGCTATTTTGACTTCTCTCTGCCTCTGACAAAGTTCAAGTTTAGTCTATCAGGCTTATTCACTAAAGTGAACATTCAAAGTGAATTTAAAATTCAAGGTAAAAACAGCCAAAACAGAAACATTCTCTAAGTCAGTTATGCCTCCAGTTTGGGTATTTTGGCCTTAAATTTGAAATTCACTTTTAATTAATTTTGAATTCTTACTTTATTAAATAACCCTGTATATGATTTTTGAAATTTTTTTATTTCTGTGCATAAAAATGTTTATTCTTTCCTAAAACATAATTAATGCTTTTTAGGGAACTTTGCTTTAACACACGAAAACTCAAAAACCAAGTCATTTTAAGGCTAAACCTTCAACCAAGCTTCGGTTTTGTACTACTGGATAGAAGACGTTCTCTTGCAATGTTTCCCTGTGTGTATCTCTCTATTCCCTTTTGTTTTAACAGAATGCCAAGCAAATCTTGATGAGACGAATCCCCAAAACTGAACCATTAATTTGACCTCAAAACTCTTTTCTGCATGGCAGGTGGGGCACATTCAGATGGTACCTTTTGGTGTAGAGCACTCAACGTGCACCATTATTAGACTTCACACCACTAAACTCTACAATCTCTCTCTTGGTGGAAGTGTCTTTCACTTCTTTTACAATCCTCCAAAGTATTTGAGCATGTGATACATTTTTCTTGGAGGCAGTGGAGGCTGATGAACTCTTAAGGTGGTAGGGTGCAAGAGTCCACCCCTCAAATTCAATCTAAAACCCTTCTATGTAAGCCCTAGAATTTAGTAAAGAGGGGTTCAAATAATTTAACAGCTACACACCCTATTCTAGGTAGGGAAACATTATTTAACCCCTCCATGTTCTCCTCCTGGTATAACCCTTTACGCTAGTTAATGGAGCTTGATTAACACTATTCTGAAAGATTAACTTAACCCCTCTATGTCCTTTTTTTTAGGCCTTGAGAAAAGTCATGAGACTGAAACGTCTATCTGTTGGTGATATATATTAAAGGGACACTATAGTCACCTGAACAACTTTAGCGTAATGAAGCAGTTTTGGTGTATATAACATGCCCCATGCAGCCTCACTGCTAAATCCTCTGCCATGTAGGCGTTAAATCCCTTTGTTTATGAACCCTAGTCACACCTCCCTGCATGTGACTTGCACAGCCTTCCATAAACACTTCCTGTAAAGAGAGCCCTATTTAGGCTTTCTTTATTGCAAGTTCTGTTTAATTAAGATTTTCTTATCCCCTGCTATGTTAATAGCTTGCTAGACCCTGCAAGAGCCTCCTGTATGTGATTAAAGTTCAATTTAGAGATTGAGATACAATTATTTAAGGTAAATTACATCTGTTTGAAAGTGAAACCAGTTTTTTTTCATGCAGGCTCTGTCAATCATAGCCAGGGAAGGTGTGGCTAGGGCTGCATAAACAGAAACAAAGTGATTTAACTCCTAAATGACAGTGAATTGAGCAGTGAAATTGCAGGGGAATGATCTATACACTAAAACTGCTTTATTTAGCTAAAGTAATTTAGGTGACTATAGTGTTCCTTTAAATAAATGCTCCTCATTGAGACAGGCCATTGTGCTTGAGTTATTGTGTTTGCACTCAGCTTGCTGAAGTGCTTTAACTTAGTGACCAGACCGTTTTTTAATTTTCTTACTGTTAAGGACCAGGGCTGCTTTTACATTTCTGCGGTGTTTGTGTTTAGCTGTAATTTTCCTCTTACTCATTTACTGTACCCACGCATATTATATACAGTTTTTCTCGCCGCTAAATGGTCTTTCTAAAGATACCATTATTTTCATCATATCATGAATTTACTGTAAAAAAAATTATAAAATATGATAAAACAATTTAAAGAAACGCACCTTTTCAAACTTTGACCCCCAAAATCTGTTACGCATCTACAACCGCCAAAAAACACCAGTGCTAAATAGTGTCTAAATTTTGTCCTGGGTTTAGAAATGCCCAATGTTAACATGTTCTTTTTTATTTGCAAGTTATAGGGCAATAAGTACAAGCAGCACTTTGCTATTTGCAAACCATTTTTTTTAAATTAAGGAAAGTTACATTGTAACACTGATATCTGTCAGGAATTCCTGAATAACCCTCCACATGTATATATTTTTGCTAAATAATCTATGCCAAATAAAAAAAAAAAAAATTGGTGATTTTTTGACACATGTACTGAGAACACCCAAATATGTGTTCAGCAATATCTCCTGAATATGGTGATACCAACCATGTACAGGTGTGTCGGGTTCTCTGTGGGCTAAAATACCTTATTTGGAGGGTGCGCATTCCAGTTTTCCAACATGGAATTTTCACATCTGGTCATCATGCACCGATTTTCTATTTGGGACATTTTTGAAGCCAGCCAATGTAATTTACCCCCCATCAAACCATATATTTCAATACAGTGATACCACCTATGCATAGGTTTGTTGGGTTGTTTGGGGTGTGCAATGACAAACTTCTGACATGTATTTTTCAAATTTGACACATCTTTGCCTATCTTCTTTCTGGGTGCCTTTTTACATATCCCAATTTATTTTCTTGCCATGAACGTGCATATATTTGAAAAGTTTACACTCCAAGGTATTGTATGTGGTGTTTTGATGCCTTTGATGCAACCGTTTTAGCCAAACAAATTGGAGAAAATGTGTGGTGGTAATTTTTCAATTTTCATTTTTACACAGGAGATTAATACATTTATTTTATTCATTTTTTTAAAATTGATTTTATTGATTTTCTTGATTTTATTTAATAGCTCTGACTCTCTGTGTCTTGGTCATTAAGGATCTATTTACTAGACTCTATCATGATTTCTTTTTGCTTACACATAATCTTATATCTACCAAACAACCTCTAGTAAGTATTATGCAGGTAGGATTCTTCATATTGGTCAGTGGCTGATGGATGGCTAGAGGCTTGGGAGATACTTAGGGCCAATGGACTGGGCAGGTTCAGGTAGGTATTAGGCAGGTGTGGTGTGAGGGTTATTCTTTCTAATAAGGATAAAGTGTCACCTGGCCCACCTGTCATTTGACTAGCTGACTTGTGGGACTCTGAGCCTATCCTTATTATATTATTATTGCCCCTAACCCTACAGACAAAAGAACAGAGGTGGTAGTGAAGGCCAATAACTTGAAATATTCCATCCACAGCTTCATATGCAGGACAAAAGTATAGGAGCTATTCACTGGCCTCTATTCAGTACATTGTTCACTTTAGCCCACCTTACAAACAGGTTGGAGGAAGAAGGGAGCATTACTGTGGCACATATTGTTTATCTTGCTGTTCATCTTGGTGACTCAGTTTTATTTATTTAGTTAAGTCTTCACTGAGTGCCTCGACCCTTCGAGGCACTCCGCACACATGCAGAGCATCGGAAACCTGCCCAATGGTTTCCGATGCTCTGCTACACTGCCGGGCGCCACATGGGGCAACCCAGAAGTGATCGCTCCTGAGCAGTCAGGAGAGGTATTGCGGGATGCCTCGACATCAAGGCATCGCTGCAATACCCTTAGATCGGCTGTAAGCGATCACGATCGCTTCCATAGCTCTTATTTGCCACGGACGTACAAGGTATGTCCGCGGTCCTTAAGGACAGTTTTTTGTTGGACGTCCCTAGGGTTAAATAATGATCTTGCAGTTTTTTTTTTATAAAAATGCTTTTTTTTTTCAATTTGTGGTTATTTTGTAATTTACCAAGACAACAGTATTTACATTAGCAGAGTCTAACGCGTATTTTGTTTATATTTGATCTAGTGATGTATAGACTAATTTGAAGAGTGAGCTCTGCCCAAAAATTGTTTGTCATTTTTTTTTGTCATTTGTATCACCTTACTTAAAACTTATGTTGCATACTAATTAGTTATACTTTGTCTGTGTATCTACAGATTGACCAGTTTTTATTCTGAAAATACAGTCGCGCTTGCAAAGAAAGTGAGGTGATATAACACCATGGCGCATGCATAGTGACAACATCAAACAAAATAGTTTTAAGTTTACCAAAATAGTATAAGTTAGAAATTATTATCACTTCTTGGTCTTTTGGCTATGATCAAGAGTCATAGCATTTTGTGGGAAAACAGCAGATCAAGAGGCCATAGAATGTTATTAAGCCCATGGTGCCATAGAGTGGGATGCTTCTCACCATCACACATCGGCAACCTATTATCAGTAAAGGCACATTAAATTGCTCACTTTGGGACTTCTTCGAACCCTCTTGAAGCTCTCCATTCCTGCACTCACTTTATACTAGGAGGAAGCCATTTTCAATACCAGCCCAGAAATGCCAGAACTGAAGACCAGCATTGATTCCTATTTATTTTATTTATGCATGAGAAGTTTGCTTAAATTTGTGTGTCACGTTATGTTATTTTTTGTTTTTGTTTTTTCACTTTTTTTTTTTTTTACTTTTTTTTTTACACTGACAGTGCTGCAATGGGGCTCAGACCAGTGGTTATAATGACCTGAAAGCAACTCTGTTTGGAAAGTTAGAGAGTAAGATCCTTCACCTTTTGGCTTCCATCTTTCTCCAAAACCATCACAAGCCTCCCTCTCTGGAGGACAGACCTTGTAACCCATAGGTGGCGCAGTGGCAGAAGCCACTGGCAGGTGATCCCTTTCCCGGTCTTGTCCAGCAGAAAAAAGGGAAGATTAGTGTATACTTAAGATGCATTGCTCCTTAAGACTGTATTCAGCTGTGAATATATAGAGAGTCTCTCACAAATGAGAGACATTCACAGTAAAGCTCATTACAGCTTTAGTTTGTTATTTTAATCACTGCATTACAGTAGAAGTACAGTAAATGCCTTTGACCTCCTAATGAGTTCATGTAAATGCAATGTGTTTGTGAATGGAGGCTTACCCTCTCATTGTGTCATCAAATCACTGAGTAGGGACAATGTTTAACAAATAAACTTTAAAATGTTTGTCTCTTTATAGGTGTTTCCTGTGTCTCCCCACAATTTCCTTACGGGGTCAGCTGATTCACTATAAAATGTAAGTTTAAAAAAGTGTGCCTCATTGCAGTGTCAGTAGAATGTTGCCACGTTGAAAATATTATGGCATCATTATAGCACTGTTTAAGACAACGAGCCATCCACTTCTCACTAATAAATGTTCTTTCATAATTGGGGATTTCCTCCAGCTGCTCGTTCCTTTGCTTATTTCCAAACTAGTAAAGTATGAGTGTGAAAAAGTCATATCATCACTTCCTTATCTATCACTATATAAAAAAGTAAAGTATATGTTATGTTATATTTAATTAATTATTTTATTGTTGGTAAACTTTATTGAAACCCTAATATACATCACAGTGCTGAAGAATAGGCTGATGCTTTACAAATATAAAATAAATTATGAAGTCCCTTTCTGGACCATATTTAGCTGCTCTGAGCCTCATTTATCTGTTATGTGCCAATAATAGAGCAATACTGAAAATAACCATATAAAAGTATAAATGACCTGACAGTGGCAATGTCCAAGGATCCTTGGTTTTATTACGAACAATCTACTTGGTGTCAATTTGCCTTGCTTTGACTTCTGAACATAATGTACAAATGTTGAAGCATCTTTTAAGATAAGGAAAGTTGAAACTAAATCTGTCAGCCAACATTATTATTTTTAATTCTAGTGTAAAGATGTTTATCTTTAAATTTTTGGTAACAGGTCATAGTTATTATTTTGTTTCATGCAACATTCTACAGCAAGGACATTTGACAAGCCGCATTCTTAAAATTTCAATAGAAGGTAAGAAGACACTTGGTTAAGTAAACAAGATCATAGCATGATGTTTGCAGAATGTCACAACACTTCAGTATTTGGTTTCTTTGCTGTTGTTTATTTGTCAAGTGGTTATCTCATTTATAGGATTACTATAGTTAAGAAGTAAGCAAACATCATTTTGTTTTTACAAAGCATACAGTATCCTGTAAGACACACGCGCAAAGCTTTAAGAGTAATTATAAAAGTGAAATGCACAGCAGCAGGAGTAGTATTTTCATATTTGCAGTTAATCTATATATTTTCAAGCAGTAAGGTTGCTATCACACACTGCCCTTTTCATAGGTTAATGTAGAAATATGGTAATAAAGGCTAGTGATTAAAAAGTCTGAAATGGGAGATCACTTGTTGAGTTATAAAATAATGATTAAGGCAATGCTTGGAAAGTCAGAGAGTATTTTATATTTCAGCTGGGCATCTCTATATTACAGTGTTTTCGCCCACCTCATGTGTACTCTATTTAGGGGTAAGACCAGGGCCTGCCTTAGGCCATTAGGTGACCTGTGCGAAACATCTTCGCAGCACCCACCCCCCTCCCCTGTAACCCATGTATCGTGTGTGTATAGAAGTGTAGTGATTGTATAGGGGATTTATTAAATTAATAATGATTTAAAAATAAATATTCATTACACACACATACACACACAGAGTTACAGGCAGACAGTCACACACACACAGTTACAGGCAGACAATTACAAACACACAGGTACAGATGGACAGTCATGTACATACAGCCACATATACAGTGTCACACATACACCGTTACATGCAGACAGCCACACACACAGGCAGACAGCCACACACACACACACACACACACACACAAGCAGACTGACACACACACACACAGGCAGAGAGCCACGCACACGCATACAGAAAAATGTAGTATTTTACATTAAAATCTATAACTTAAGCAAGTTCTAACAGATTTTCACGAATGACCCCTCATTGGATTGCAGGGATCTAAATGTACAATCTCACGAATTACCACTCCGATCCCTGCAGAAATAGGCGAACGCCACGCATAAAACAATTTTTAGTGAACCAGGTCTGGAAAGGGGGAACTCGTGAAATGCTTTAATTCACCGAAAGAGCGAGTTTCCCGAACGTCTTGGAAGTCCAGCAGTGTTTGGAAATCAAGTAGCCGATTTCAGTTCCAGGCACTCAACGACCAAACATCCCTGAACTTTTAGCGAACAAAGATGGCGGCCGCCACGTGTACACGAACGGCGGCCATACACACAGAACCTCTTAACGGCTTGAAACAATGTTGCAACGGGGCTAATGAGAGACACACGACCTCACCGGTGTGGTCTCTCATTCGGTAGTTAGGTAGTTTCCCGAACAGTGTTGCAGATTACTGTTCGGGAAACAGATGCTGTGTCCCCATAGACTATCAATAGGAGATACGGCCATTTTAAAGTCCCGAACACAGTCTATTGTAAGAAAGTCCTTTACAGTCCGGAGTGGCTAAGTTTGCCACAATGGTGTCTCTCCAATCTTGGGAAGTCAATATACCATCACATTGGTTTCTCCTGGAAGATATTCCACCAGCAGCCAGATGTTCCTCTGCAAAGAGAAAAGTAAAGCTCCTTGGTCAGATCAGAGAGACAATATAATCGAGCAAGAGCTCCAAGTCTCTTGATATACCTGACCACTGACGAATTGTCAATTTGTAAAAGAATACAGAAATCCAGCACAACCTTTGCTAGACCACGGAATGATGTGCAAATCACATTTGTCTGCTGACCAAATACCTTTGGTTGACAGGCCTTCACAAGTGGCTCCCAAGAAGCTGACATTCGATTCCAGGACAAATTGACCATTCCACGCCTGTATGCGAAGGAGCTACCATCACAGTTCATTTGATAAGCTGGTCATAGGAGGTCAGGCCACAAAGATAATATGGTTTGAGAATAAAAATTCTCAGATTTAGAGCAAACTGGTATGGTGGAGAGCACTACTCTACTGGAAAGAAAGGGCTTCCACTAAAAAGCCCCAAGTGCAAGATATAGCAGGAAATAGCCCCAAGTGCAAGATAAAGCAGAAATATAAATTCCTTGTTTACAAAATGGAAAGTGAGAGGCTAGGCCACAGGTACCTGGGAGACCTCTGTTTTTCCTAAGATATTGAAATATTTCAAGAGCTAGAGGATAGTGGTGCCCATAGCCTACTAGCAGCATAATCACTACAAACTGCTATTTTAAGCAGTTTTGCCTAAACAAGGACAGCTTTATTTGAGACACGTCAAATAGATGTGGACACTGTACTACTTCTTTACTAAGGTGCTACCAGACTAGAGGGAGGAACCTCTATCTAGTCAATGTGCAAAAAAAGGCCCACAAAGTTTTGATCTTGGCAGTCTTTATTCAGAAACAGAGTAAAAGCCTTTCTCTTAATAAAGTCTGCCAAGGACAAAACTTGCTATGCCTAGGTCTTTCGTTGTACAAAACAAGGACATCCGCGATTTATGCACTCAGTTCATATAGTTTATGCACTCAGAATATAATTTATGAAATATTAAGAGGTGACTTTGGAGAGGAGGACAAAAGTATTCTGATTTGTAGGTATTCACAACAGGTGATTTATTTTGACTACAGTGTTGCATTCGTGCAGTAGTTACGTAAGTGTTTTTATCTTTAACGGAATATCCACTGCACTGAAATATGCAGATAAGATGCAGAGTTGTTCTGAGATATAACACACAGCAAGTGAAGCCGAAAGGTGAAAAATCGGACATGTCAGAAATACACCTGTGCAGACAGATCAGAGACGCCAAGACAGAAGCCAGTTTATAAACATTTTCTAGAGCATCCTGTAACCTGTTAACCTGAAAGTATATTTAAAAAGTGTTGACAGATTAATTGATTCCATATTAAGCCAACCATGAAAATATTAGGCAAAGTTTTTTCTTCTCTTGAATTCATAAGGCAGACTGTTGAAAATGACACACATTGTATTTCTCTGAAATGTATACAGTTTTCTTTTTTCTCAGCTAAATGGCAGTTGGGTAGCATGCATTGTCCAGTAGTAACAGGTTCACATATAATACACAGATAAACAAAATGGCTGGCACCTTTAAGTTTGTCATTGGTAGAATTAGTTCCCCACATTCATGACAGCCCATTTCATTAGATAATTTGTTAAAAATGTGTTGTCTTTTCGTAAAGAATTGAAAACATTTTATTTCAATGATTATATTTTTTTTTTTAATTAGTGTAACACCCTTGGGATTTCCCATGTGCTGTCTGTATCTTACATCCCACTTCTGCAATGCATTAGGATAAACTTGCAGTGCTGCCCATTGCAAGCTTCTCCATTTTACTCAGTATGGTTTATCTGCTCCACCCAGTCAGGAGACATCCCCTTGAGATTTCTTTCTTGAGGTATCCTTTATCTATAAAACTTACTCCTACTCATACTCTTACTCTCACATACTATATATGTATATTTATCTGAAGTACCTCTGCTGCTACCAACTGTACCATGTATAGTGTGTTATCAACCTACAGTGGAATGTGTTTCCATGGAGATCCTGATGTCCAGAGCATTATTCTACATCACACCAGTACACCTATCCCACTCCCAGAAAGAATACCAAGTCTATCAGTATTATCCAGCAGCCAAAGCATCAAGGCAAGATTACCACTCTGGCAAACTTGCTGATATCTAGGCTATGGAAAAAAAACACAACACCATCAATAGCCGAGCTGATAAGGCAAGTAGATCGAAACTGACCATACAAATTAATGGCAATGACACAATTTGGTACCCGCCCGAGCGTACGAGCAGCCCACAAGACGTGGGAAAAAATCACGACACCCACTAATATACAACGGGACACAGACCCAATCTCATTCCCCTCCCCCCCGGCCAAAGAGCAAGTGAACAAACCACACAACAAATGATACGTGAAGGTGTATCGAGCACCAACCCAAAACCAACGGAGAGATGAAATCACTAGTATAACCATAAGCAAATAGAGAAGTACATGTACCCCCGAGAGACAAGGCGAATAAGTTTATAGCCATTTAAGCAACAAAGCGCCTTTCCCCAAATACACTCTGGTACACATAAATATGCTAAACTAAGACAATGTGTAAAACTGACAATCAGAACAAGAATGTAAGAAAGTTATAAAATCAACCAATGTACCCTGTACCCTGAACCCCTCCCTTTCTCTTCTGTCCCCTCCCCCCCACCAACAATGTTTTGTGATACGTGAATGAACAAAAACATAAACAAATAAACTTCAAGTTTAAAAAAATAAATAAAACTGGGGCCTTTGGACCAGTTAATAGAAGGCTGATGTTACTTCATATTTATAATAAGACACGAGGGTCTGAAAGACACAAAGGAGCAAATAGATATGAAGGGATCTGTACTAATCAATGCTGAAAAATAAGATAGTGTGCATATGCTTCATTGCAGTAAAGCTAATTAAAGAAAAAGAAAGAGGAAAGGCTACATATGTAATTTACTAGATGTAAGCATTTTAGCATAATTGTCTATTCCACTTGTCTTTCTTTTAGATTTATGCATATCAAAACTATGACCGCAAAATCTGATATGAAATCGATTTGACAATTTATTTTTACTGCAGAAGAATAAGTACCTCTATCTCCCTTGTTCAGCAACAAGGAATTGGTAAACCTGTAAAATTTGTTCTCAATTTAAATGAAGCAGGGACCAGGTCAGTCAAAAGTTGTCAATCCAGGGCTATGTGGACAGTGTATTATGTTAATGAGAACCCTACAAGAGACATTTCACAGTGAAATCATTGCAGATTAGGATTCGTCATGTTTGTGCTGAGATTAACCAGAGTGTCAAGATCCTTGCAACCGTACTTTGAAACAATGAATGTCTTATTCAAATGAATTTATCTTCCAAAAGGAGACAAATTTCAATTGAGCAATCAAACTGAAAAATGTAATTCGATTTACTGTCAAAAAGATAAGCCTGACTGGATTCTTGCACCTATTTCCCTATCGGCTATATGATGCAGAGGTCTGCCACAAACATTTGACATGAGACTGAGTATGAAATGGTTTGTTTTACATTGGGTATAATAGCTGACTTGGAAAAAGACATCCCAGATGATTATTCACTTACAATGAGTTACTTTCTAAGTCATATATTTATATTCAGCTCAAAATCTACTAATGTCCTTACTTCAATGACATGCGTTAAAAAACTGCTGTCAAATGTAGTGAACCATAAAGGCAGTTATTACATATTTTCTTTACAAATGAAGGGTAAGGCTATAATGTTATCTAAGTGGTGCCATTCAATTATAGACCAGGGAATATATATCCCTTTTAATAGCTCACTTTAAAGGGAAACTCCAGTGCCAGGAAAACAATCCATTTTCCTGGCACTGCAGGTCCCCTCTCCCTCCCACCCCCAATCCCCGGTTGCTGAAGGGGTGAAAACCCCTTTAGTTACTTACCAGAGGCAGTGACATGTCCCACGTCACTGCTTCTTCCTCCCAGTGATTATGTTGGCTGGTGGGCGAGACTGATCCCGCCCACCGACAATGCCGTGCATGCGCATTAGAGCTCCCCATAGGAAAGCATTGAAAATGGAGGACATCCAGCAACGCTCTAGCACAGGTTTTCTGTGCTATGATGCAGGAAGTGCCCTCTAGTGGCTGTCTAGTAGACAGCCACTAGAGGTGGAGTTAACCCTGCAAGGTAATTATTGCAGTTTATAAAAACCTGCAATAATTACACTTGCAGGGTTAAGAGTAGTGGGAGATGGCACCCAGACAACTCTAATGGGCAGAAGTGGTCTGGGTGCCTGGAGTGTCCCCTTAATATCTTGCTAGAACTGGTTACAACATATGGCATTACTACCGTAATGACTGCTAATACCATTTGACTGCTAATACCATTTCCTCTAGTCCCCAGTATTTTTCTGACTTATACAACATATTAGCTTTTAATTTAATCTACTATCCTACAAAATGTGGCATGTGGCTGTAAGGTAAGAAACACAGAACTCTAACAAAGTCAAAGAAGGTAAAATATAACAACAAGCCTCCCAGCATTTCAAGTGTACAAAAAGGGACACTTTAATTTTAGGGGTGCTAGTGGGGTGTGGCCAGTGCAGGGCAATAGTGAGACATTTTAGGTGACTTACTAATAACAATTTATGAAACTAAATATAACTTTGAACAAGAACAATGTATCTAGTTACACAGACTGAGTTCGAAACTCATCTATTGTACTTTAAAAACACATTACTGTGAGCATTATGCAGCTCTATTATGCACTCAGAAACACCAAATAATATGGAGTTTCTAGAAAAGGGGGCCATCAGGACAGAAAAGAGGGACTGAGGGAATTGGGCCCATAATATGGACTGTCACTCTTAAATTTGGACACTTGGGAAGTATGTAAAAATGACAATAACCTTTAATTTATAGGTTAGTTTCCAAGTTATTTTATAGTTACAACAATGAATAACACACTATTATAAAGGTTGTGGTTCTACAAAAGATGTTTATCTGCTGTTTAAGTTCACTGATTTGATATTAACTCCTAGATCACTCGAATCTCGTTTAAATGTAAGATATATTCTGCAAAACATCATATGTTGATTTATAACACACATAAAATTTTTAAGGAAAATTTTTTAAAACCACACATGTAATTCCTTTAAGATTAACCAAACAATGGGAAATATATGTTGACCTAAGGATAAAAATTTTATTTTTTCGGGGTAGAAACTCTTGAGCCATCCCCTCCCCAGCGCCGGGCCGATTCTCCAGGCGCCCGAAGTTGGGTGTGCAAGAGGATCCCTGGCCACCTCAGAGCGCCCCCAAACCTGTATTAGGTAAAGCAGAGCAGGCAGGTGCCCGGAGGAGAGGGGAAGGAGAAGCCAGGTGGAAAGGGAGGCTGTTCTTGCAGCCTCTCACTCCTCCCTCGCGCGCCCTCTGTAATGCCGTGAGATGGAATATGACATCATTCTGGCCTTGGCATACTAAATAGCGTGCTGGAGGAGTGAGGAGCTGCCCCACACTGAACCCCAGGGAGGTGAGTGTTTGACTGTGTGTGTGTTTGTCAGTGAGTATGTATGTCAGTGAGTGTCTCTGTGTATCTGTGTGTGTGTGTGTGTGTGTGTGTGTGTCACTAAGTGTGTGTTTGTCAGTAAGTGAGTGTATGTCTGTCAGTAAGTGTCTGTGTGTGTGTGTGTTTGTGTATGTCAGTGAGTGTCTGTCTGTGTGTGTCTGTCAGTGAGTGAGTGTGTGTATGCATGTCAGTGAGTGCCTGTGTTTGTGTGTGTGTGTATTTGTGTGTCTCTCTTTCAATGAGTGAGTGAGTGTATTTATGCAGCCCTCCGCCGCTCCCCCCCCCCGGCTGTGAGTGACATTGTCTGGATGAAAACAAATTGTTTCATTTTCGATATAATGTCAACTTGCTTTAGAAATTTTTATTTAATGCTGTGCAACAGATAAGAAATTCTAAATTAAACAGAATGTGAAATACATTAATACATTAAGTATAAACATTAGATCTCTCTTTACAGGAAGTGTTTAGGAACACCTCCCTGCAAGTAAGTCACATGCAGGGAAGTGTGACTATGGCTTATTAAACAAAGTGATTTAACTCATAAATGTCAGAGAATTCAGTAGTGAGGGGCATGATATATATACAACCACTCCATTAAACTAAAGGTGTTTTGGTGCCTACAGTGTCCCTTTAAGGAGAAAAGGAGAATTTATATATATTTGTATATTTAAGTTTTTTGAATATTTATTGAGTCTGAGTGAAATAACACCTAGAAGATCCCATTGCTTTCAATATTCTATTTTATATTGGTTACCATTTCCTAATTATTTGCTTTCTGTAAATTGACTACGTTCAGAAATGTGAACATCTTCCATCAGAGTATTAGCTTTCTCACTGTTACCAAAACTCTAGGTCTTTTATTCCAAACCTACTGAACTTCACCTTTAAACAGGGTATGGAAATGAGGTGCAGACAGCCAAGTTAGGAGACAATGCAAAAATCAATAAGCACTTAACACATATTCTGTGAGACTTTGAAACTGTTCCAAGAATGCAGGTGTGCTAATTGCTTTTCTGATAATATGCCTCCGCCAGTCTGATTTTTGTCATCACTTCTGAGCAGGTAGACCTTGTTTTATGTCATTTAGAGATGTAGAGAAAAGAACATATTTTACAATACAAAACTTTGTACAATGCAAACTTATTTTCTAAACCATATATTACTCCCCATTTGTAGTATTCAGTCCAACATCCTGATTTACTGGTCAGCTCAGTTAGTCATTTTCTTTTTGCTCATTCACTAAGGCATAACAGAAACTCTAAGTCCTATTACATACCTGCATATTTCCTGACATCAAAATAACTTGTTCCTGTGTCATGCTATTTCCGATCAGGGGCAAACTATTGTGTGACTGTTTAACCTTTCATTATGTCTGTATCAGACTATTTAAAAAAATGAATGGATGAAAGGATTCCTCTCATCTCTCAAGATTATATTTTTATGAATGACAAACTGCTTGTTCATGCTTTCCTAGTTTCCTAAACCTCTGCAGTTATTTCTTAAATTTATCTAATGTAGTTCTAGCTTCCACTATTGGTGGATGAAACCAGGGCTGATTTTTTAACACAAGATTGCATGCAACTGATTAATTTCTTTATATATCTATCTAACAGAAATTATTCACAATTAAAAGTAGAGCTGTTTGAGACAGCTGTATAACCATGACTGCTGACTGTCTACTCCTCCCTCCGTTACCCTTACCTCCCAATAACTCACAGACAACCAAATTTAGTGGGTAAAGGCAACAGCCACAGCTTTATTAAATAAACCAGCATAACTTAATAACAACTGTCAGCTGCTGGTATTACCCAGCAGACAGCTACCACTAAACTCCATCTTCCCGAGCCTCTTGAGCCTGAAAACCGTTCTCAACCGGACCAGGCTGCGACTCCCCAAGTCCGTACAGGCACTGTTCTCTGTTCCACTTGCTGGCGAAGGAAAAAATGCAGCTGTGACAAAATAAACAGAAAGAAACAAACACAAAAACAACAAACATCACAGTCACTGATCTCAAATCCCATCCTGCACCTACCAAGGAAGGTTGGGCGGGAAACAGCACTGCCAGGTTCCCTCAGCGTGCTCTCCAGTGTTCTGTTAAGTCTTTATCTAGTGTCCCCTATCCAGGTGCATACCCAGCATTGTAACCTTTTTGTCACCATGCCAACCTCTCCTAGCAGCATTCATGATCCCCCTTCCTTATTTACCCAGGGGGTTGGCCTGTAAGTATTATTGAAGCATTTGCTGAGGTGTGATGTAACAAGGAGCTCAGTATGAAGCATATTTGCCTCCCCAGCACTTATGTGTGATCATCACCACTGTGTTTCTGAGATACCCTGCACATATATCACAGACAATATTATTTTCTGATTATTCCTTGCATGAGAGACCATTGGTTGTCTGCTGCAAATAATGTAAAATATGTGCAAGTTTTGAGGATCAAATCTGGCCTATGGGTTTTCAATTGGACAAAACCACATTGTGGACCTTTTATGTAAGCTTGTCAATAATTGGCATACTGCTAACCTGGTGCATTATACAACTCTGTGAGAAAATGGAGCTTTATATATGAATTATTGACAATAATAATAATTATTAACTTCATTACAACCATTTTGGTGTAAGCTTGGTCTTAAACCAAAATTTAATATGTTAATAATAGAAAGAAAAATCTTAAAAACTGATGAACCACGTGTGTCTTGCTGCACCTCTGGAATATAGGGGGTTCTCACTACGAACAGTATGCAAATTTAATACTAAACTCTAACATGGGGGTAAAAGGATACTTAAGATTTTCTTTTAGGGGATATGATAGTTCTATACAAATATATACAAGGTCAGTACAAGCAGCTGTCTCGCAATTTGTTCATTAACCGTACTGTATATAGGTAATCCTTTCAGACTTGAAAAAAGGAAATTTTGCCTGCAGCAATGGAATGAGTTCTTCACATTAAGAACAATAAGGAGATGGGATTGTATGCCTAAAGATGTTTTCTCAGGTTCTGTAGATGTTATTTTAGAAAAGGTCTGGATATGTTGTTTTCTTTTTAAAAAACAGACGGTTTTAGGGTATAATAGTTAATGATGGTGGGAGAGGCATGTTGATCCAAGGAGATATCTGACTGCCATTTTCTAATAAAAGAGGATTGTTCTTCCCCCTGTTTATAGCACAAGTGGAAATAGCTTTAAACTGTTTTTTATTTTTTCTATTTTCTTCTTCTGGGTCAACTGCTCAGACAGGTGTGTGTTGCTGTTTTTATTTAGTGCGCCTTATGTGGCATATTACAAATATAGGACATACATCTACCTGTCTTTTTTTGACAAAAGTGTGTATGAACATGGTTACATGCTCTAAAGGTTGCCCCAGTATATTATTGTTGGACATTCACTAAAGTGTGTGCATTTGGATGGGTGGGTGGATGGATGGACAGACAGATGGATTGAGTGCCTTGAATCATGGATGTTGGCCATGTACTAAAGCAGTCCTCAAGCCCCCCTGACAGTCCAGGATTTAGGGATTTTACTTTACTGAACACCTAGCAGCCTGGGATCTCGTCTTCTCCAACATTGACATATTAATTCTTCAAAAAGATGTAAAACCATTTTGAAGGAAACCGCTGCTCTGGAGTGCGCACTGGTACATACCTCTAAGAGAATTAATACACTCCAGTGTTTCCTGAGTTCATTGGGTGACTCAACATGTTATAGTGTGTTTTAGAGCATACATTACTATAAACCTATGAACAGTTGCCAGATCCTAATGGGTTGATATGTTTTCTTATGCAGCATATAATTCAATTGCTGCTAGAGGAAAATCAGTTAATAGAATAGTACTGGAAACTTGGTTTCCAAGAACTGGCTTGCTTAATTAACCACTTTCCATCCTGCAGCATAAACATTCTCTATACTGCAGGGCACATATGCATTTAAAATATAACTTTCATAATGGCACATTTTAAATGCTGAGAGTTAAGAGGTGCCTGCAATCAAGTTGGGAACTGTAATTAACATAGAAACATAGAATGTGACGGCATATAAGAACCATTTGTCCCATCTAGTCTGCCCAGTTTCTAAATACTTTCATTAGTCCCTGGCCTTATCTTAAGTCTAGGGTAGTAATTCAGTAATTCAGTAATTCACCTGACCCAGTGTGCATCTACAAGAAAATTTGATATATATGTAGGATATTTATTAACCATTATTTTAATGGTATTCAATTACCTGTGACAGAGGAGTGAAACACCACACTGGTAGGAGGGGTTGTCTCCTCTTTCAAAATGGGATCATGCTTCTCTGTGTTTTACATGGTTGTAACAGAGGCTCTAAAATACCTCAATAAAATTTTTAAAATGCCCTCCTTCACCATAACCATGTTGGTTACCTGTAGATTTGTGGGGTATGTGAAATCTCATTTGAAAGAGACACGTCTGCTCTTTCACGTGATAGTTTCTATACCCCTCTAAGATACGCAGAGAGAAAGATAGGACCTCTGAAGTTGTCCCTATCTAGCCTTGTTTTCTTGGGTCAAACACAGGGAGAGATAGAGGCTCTGTTAGAACCCCTTCATTATGCCTAAAAGTATTTTTGAAGTTGGTGCAGGTGATCCCTGATATAGTGTCAATAACCTGTGACTGTGGGACAAGAGGCAGCTGCCCTTTTAAACAATTTTTCTTTTACCCCACTTACGGTTGCAAGAGTGAATATATCAATGGCAGGAGTGGTCTCACCACCACATTACTACTATCAGGAAGTGATAGTCGCACAACACTGGACAGCACCTTTTTTAATATACAAGGGAGAGATCATTTATATCTCCTTATTATGCTTTTGAAAAGTGGAAATTGTGAAAGTGTTCTATACTGATTCTATATTATATTAATCAGGTCTTTATTATACTACATTAAAATAACTTAAAATTAAAAATACAAAAATATTTTAAATTATTCCATATTATGGTGGTTTCTTTACAGTCTGTACTGGTAGTACAGATGTTTAAACAGCAACTGGATGGACACTTGCAAAAACATGTTATTCATGATTTTAAATAAGTGGGGTAATAGCTTCTTGATCCAAAGATAAATCTGACTTCTATTTTGGGGTCAAGAAGGAATTTATTCCTAGTTTGTTGCAAAATTGGAAGCACTTCAAACTGATTTTTTTTGCCTTCTTTTGGATCAACTGCAAAAACAAATGTGATTTAGGCTGAACTTGATGGGCACAAGTCTCTTTTCAGCTATGTAACTCTAACATAGTAAAATATAATAATACACTGACATTTGTAGTAATTAATTGTGTTATCTGTAATACGTTAAAACTGATATTGGGCATAGATACTCTTTTATGGCAAATTCCTAATAATGTCTTTCTGAAATGGCTCTAGACCCAATTAATGAATTAATACATTAAAGAAGCGATAGAGACTCTGTCCACCTCCCTTGATCTCGATAGTCAATCCCAGGTTTTTTATGTTTTTGTATTATATATATTATGTGATGACTTAAACGTTGAAAAAAGAGCTCAATTAAAAAATATATTAATGCTTGATACTAATCTGTAAAAATATCAAATCGAGAAACAAACTATATGGTGAAGCACTGTAACACCTTGACATGCTAATTTGGTTTGCTATATGAAGGATGATGTTGAACTCATTTGTTTAATATTTCTTTGATACTTGTAAAAGTATAATAAAAATTAATAAAAAAAATAAAACTGATATTGGGTGTGACACAGAGTCTAACCTTGTTTACTGAAATCATTGAGATATTTGTGAGTAGCTCGAGTCCCCATAGTGAAATCTATGGAGGAAGGAATACGTCTTTATAGTTGATTAAACAAGAGCTCAGTTTGTTCTCATTCTATTTTGTATATTAAAATGTTGGCTACTACAAGGAACTGTTGAAACGCATTCCAAAGGCTGTCTACGTGTTGAGTAAAAAGCAACTCCCTTTTGTGTTCCTATGTAATTGTTTTGACAAATGTGTTTGTCTGTAAAGACACCTTTTATACTGTTTGCTTCGGGAGAATCTTCTAACAGCAACTGTTGGATGTTCTCTAAAAGTACAGCTGAAGCATCAGAATTTGCTGAGGTGTGTACAGAAATCTCGGTCCAACAGTTACAGAGGATTATTTTACATGGAAGGGAGGGTAGCTATCCTTTAAAGTGTGCACCTAACTTTGTTTATTTCACAATGTGTCTTTGTCATGTGACCCTAAGAATCCCGAACAAAGAATGGCTGTCAAAAAGTTGTCAGAACGCCTCATTTGTCTCTCTTTGAAATGTCGTGTCTTCCTATTCCATGAAGAACTATTTAAATAACACAGCAAAGATACCTTTGCAGGGAATATATTTGAATGTTTAAGACATATTCTTTTTCACAAATTGTTACTTGTCATTGAAAGAAACCTTGCTTTAGAGATATTTCATTTTGAGATATTAGATCTATCTCAATTTGTCGGTGGAAAAGAACTTGCTTTTTTTCCCCCAGATGTTTCGGTGAATAACATAATACTCTAGATCTTAAAATATAGAATACTGGCTTTCAAAGGAAAAGATATATTATGAAGACAAATGGATTTTTAAAGAAATGCTCATGAATGAACACCTGCTTAATGAAGTGTCAAAATTTGAAATCTTTTATCGGTAAATGAACTGTTAAGTCTAAAGATTTGCCCAAAGATTATTTTCCCGTGGATGCTTGAATTAAAACACAATCATAATTAATAGCCATAGTTTTATGTGTACTTCATGGCAGCATTTAAAAAAAATTTAAAATATGCAGTCCTTTACTTTGCTCCATACCGTGGCGTAGAAACCTAAACTGTCAAACAAGCAGCGTGGAATGATAGGTTTTGTGCATCCGTTCAGTACACAAACTGACTTTACTAATGCATGGCTAGACTATGGTAAAATATAAGCCCTGTCATTTACCCCATACAGTAGCCCACTTTAAGCTTCAGATTCCCAAACTGCCCCTCACCCTGTGGAATGCGCTCGTTCAACCCTTCCCCAGTGGCATGTTGGATGTTGAATGAAGAATTCTGAAGCCTGGTGTAAGTTTGAATATATAAACACACAGGATTAAACTTTAACCTCAAACACCCACTACTCATGGGCAGCATCAATGGCTACAGTAAACATTAGCCCAAATACACCAGAACAAAAGTTAAAAAAAAAAAAAAGTTACCTGCTTACTGTCTCAAACTCCTATGCATATTTAAATAATAGGAGTGTGTGTTTAGCACTCCAATGGCCATTAAAGTGAAACTAAAATCCTCCTGTTATTTAAATGTACATAGGGATTTGGGATACTGTGCAGGTAAGTTTATTTGATTTGTTTTTGTTCTCAGTGTAAATATATGTTCATGTTTGTGTGTAGTGTAAGAAAGTTTGAATGATTGTATGTGAGCAAGTGTTTAGAATTCCTGGTGGTTTTTGTCTGTGGGTGTGAATGAAAGGATGTATTTGGGTAGCATGGCAATGTGTGAATCCTAAAGTGTATATGTGTAGCATGGTATTGTGTGTGACTGTGGGGCTGTATTGCAATAATAAGAGTAGAGAAGAAGACACAAGCTTACATAGTTTGCATTGCACGCACCAGAGTACAATATTGGGTTCATGGAGGATCCTGTAGATGGCGGGATCCTCCATAGGCCCATCCAATTCCTTACAGCCATTACTGGTGATGGCTGTTGGCATTGACAATTTTAAAAAGAAAGTCAGGTGGAGGAGAAATAATTACTTTATCTCTATATATCACTTGAATGGGTTTTCAGGGGTGGGGGTGACAATGCCACTTTAAGCTGCAGTATGGAGAGTTTAGCCATGTTAAATATATAAAGGATAGAATGGTAAAATGTATCACTTGGATCTCTCTCGTTCGCCCTCAGTTTCTGATTATTGCAGCCTACTAGGCATTTGCCATGTTTGCCCAGCAGCCGTTCTGGTCTAGTGCCAACGCATGAACCCATTAAATTGTGAACATGCTCGCTTTTTTCATTCCCTGCACTTTTGATGAAAATGTATCATACTAAACATTCCCAACTTATTTGTAGATCATGTGAGGCAGAGATAATGGTTACATCAAGTGATAATTTCCTACATGAAATGTTGCATCTTGTCACAAGGAAAAGCTTACAGCACATGGCTTGGCTGGCCAAGGCTGGCATTATTTAGACTGATCTAGAAAGGAAGTACAGATCCTGTGCGAGTCAGTTAAGTATAATGAAGCAGTTTAAATGAGTCAAATTTCTTTCAAGGGGTTGGCCTTACTGCCAAGCAAGATGGTCATTTGAAGTCATAACTTCATATAGTCAATTACATAATCTAGACAAAAGCTGGTTACAAGACTGGTTGGTACCAGGGCACTCCTGGCCCCATAAATGTTAAATTGGGCTGTGTTATAATTCAGGAAAGTTGTACTCCCATAACCTTTAGTTTGCATTAGAGCTTACTAACTGTCTGGAGTTTTTGTGTAAGGTAAAGTGTCTAGTAAGAAATTGCCATATATTTTACATAATGTTAGCAGTCACTTATAATTAGGTGCTTCCTTTTGTGGCATTGTAAGCCTTGCATACAGACTCATTGTGTTCTTTCAAAATGTTACTGTGATTGACAGCTTATACCAATATCATCAATCAGTCTGACAATATTGCTTCCAGCTATCACTTGTAGCTAGGAAGTTTCAAATATAAGCAGACACCTTTGTGCTCCTTTTCTTAGTCAGATATATTAAACTACCAAAAACGAACCTGACACTAAACCACATGGGAGGGAAACGTGTATCCACATAAAAATGATCAAGTCACTGTGCTAGTAGAAAAGAGTGCAAACTTAAAGGAAACCTTTCAGCATTTTTTAAAATTTAAATAAAAGAATGCATGTATAATCGTATTTATGTATATTATTTTCTAATGCATAAGTTAATATTACTGTGGAGTGGGGGAACGACAATAGCATGTCCACCCCCTCTTTTATTATTGGGCTCCATCCGCCACCAATGGGTTGGGGGAGACATTAGGTTTCTACCCCTGTTAATACATTTAAAGCTCACACCTGCCACAAATGGTTGTGGTCTAGGGGGGTGGGGAATGGTCCCTCTGCCATTTATTATTTAGAGCCCACAACCATCATCAATGGGTGGTGGGAGGTAATGGGTCCCTCTCCCTTCTTTTATGTTTAGAGCACCCAACCACCACTAATTGGTGGGGGCAGTGAGAGACACTACGTCCTCCCATTTATTGTATTTAATATTTCCCGCTTTAATTATTTATATTTTTTAATTGTCGCCTTGCGCACTTAGAGTGGGTAGCAATAGTTGTTCAATCATTAGTCTCTTTTATGACAACGAGCACTGCTTTGTTTAGTAAACATGCCCCTACCTGCCGGTGGGCATTAGCAGGGATGTAAGTCTACCTTGTATATATATATATATTTTTTTTAGCAGCAGTAGCTTTAGGACCCAAATTAAGAAAAGGGCAGATTTTTCAACTTCTTAAGATGAATGATAGCTCCTTAATCTTTTTGGTATCCTTATTTGGGATTGCCATGTATTAAACAAGGGAGCTATCTACTAAACATCTCCCTAATTTGGCACTATTAAATATGAAAGTCCCAAATAAGGGTACCAATTTAAGGAAATTTACATTATGCCCAAGTCTATTAAAATATCCTAACTGCAACACTTACTTCTTAAACTACTTCCAGCGACTCTCCTCAAATTTATATTTTCCTGTGATCACTTCAAAAGGGGCCACTGGAGTAGAGGATATGGCCAAATGGTCATTGGCAACTCTAGAAACAATATATGAGGAAGTACAAAAGATACCACAGTACCCACTACAGCTCTTTCCATGAATACTTTAAATAATCCCTTTAAGTAATTACGGAGGCCAAGTTTAACAAATGTATTTTGATACATTGTCTTGCATATTAAAGAATCAGATAGGACCAGGTTAACATGGGGATTAATCAACATGAAGTTCCAGATCCATGCCCATGGAATAGGCCCTTTGATAAAAAAAAAAAAAAAACTCCTCACTCTTGCTTTGTGCAAAAATTAGCTAAGATGTACTGACGTTGCGCATTATGTAAATGCTCTTGCTGCTTTGGTCTCTCTACAGTGTGACATGTCCCCTTTCTGCCTCACACCCAACATTCATCTTTTTCTCTGTTCCAGACTGCATAGCAGGGGCTTCTGCCTGCTAACAAAAAGAGAAGGAGCGGACAGGTGAGTGCTAGGGAACATCAGAGAACTGTCACCAGAAAGCTTAGTGCAAGTACATCATTAGACGCATTTGCACCAAGTTCAGGGTGCCCTTTGTTGGCAGCCCTGTGTAATTGGCAGGCAGCGTGACATGCGTTCATGCCAGACTGACCTTCCAATTCTTTGGGCAGGCCCATCTCCTTTTCAGGTGGACTCGCCCCTTTGTGCGGTGCCAGTGACATGATTTTCATCAATAACTGATTTCTTTTTACCACGCCTACTGAAGCGCCTACTGAAGACCCACTTTGAAGGACACAAATGTTTAGGGGTATGGAATTGGTTGAAAGATGAAAGTGAAAGATTAGCATAAGGTAAGTGTGTTCCTATAAATGCATCCTTTGAGTTTCCCTCTGGCAATGTCTCCACCAGATAGATGACACTTGGGAGCTATAACTGTTTAGGGTTTTCTGTCGATAAGATTCTATAATTAGACCCATCATAAATGTCAGCACCGGGCCCACGAGGCTCTTAATCCTGCCCTGATCACAGAGTTAGTTAAAAAGTGATAAATGGGTCAATGAGTTAATAAGGGTGCAGGTAATCTGAGTCACTGTCAAAACAGATTTAGTTATATTTCTAATAACATTTATTACTATCACTGTCATTAACTGGTCTCCACTGAAAGGTTTTGGGATGAAGTGAAGACACAATTTCACATGTTCATTATGTAATCATACTATATTTATATATATATTTATATACCTTCATGCAATGATAGATTCAGCTGTCTGAGAGCACAGCTGGGAAGTGTTTTACTTAATATTATTGTGATACAGAATGTTAGCTACGAAAATGCAAAATAACTATGTTTTTCAAATGCTTTGCGCTCTATTATGGAGAGATGGGAGTGGAAGATTAAGACAGACGCCTGACGTGCCTGACGTGGGAAATCTTATCTTAGCACTGAATGAAAAGCAAAAATGTACTATCTTTCAGAAGAGGCACAAAGCTGCTGGTTCAGTTTGGACATGAGATAAAGATCTCAACGTCAGGATATATTTTACTTTGTTGTTACTAAGAAGCTTGGCAGGTGCTAAATGACTATTTTTCGAGGCCCATATCTACTAAAGAATCTTCTGCAATAGAGACTTTAAAGAGTATTTCTTAGCTGTGTTTTATGGTCCTATACAGTGCTCATTAAAGTGATACTATAAAAAATAAATGAACTGTCCATAGCTAAACAAACATGTTTTTTGGTGTTGAGTGTATTAAGGTGTGATGACATCAAGAGCATAAAAAATATTGAGAGAATGTTGCACCGGTAACTAAGGGGAAGAAAGGAAGAATAGTATATATACCGGTAATATCATTTGTAGATATCTCACAAATATCTTGGTAAAGTAAGAACAAATAAGTCAATGGGACCTGATGGGATAAACCTAAAGTGATTAAAAGAGCTTAGTGGTGTACTAGCAAAACCGTTAATGGATTTATTTAACCAATATTGTTGAATGGGTTAGGCAGTGGCTAAGTGATAAGCAACAGAGGGTTGTAGTCAATGGAGTATATTCAAAGCAAGCTCTAGTTACCAGGGGGTAACTCAGGGATCTGTGCTTGGTGTCAGCTATACTTGTCTGAAACTCAATATGCAGTACTTGTACTTGCAGAAAAAATAATAAAGCAATGTCTGATGCAAACAATCCAATAGGGGCAAGGCAAAACAAGGTCAGACAATCCAAAAGTCAAAATCCAGGGAACAGATGTTCAGGAATGATAAGGCAGTCCAAGGTCGGGTAAAACAGGTATTCAGGAGATCAAGAACAAAGGTAATATCAGAGATATATCACAGAACAACTGAGCAATGAAAGCTCAGCTGTTCCAGATTTAAATAGGGTGCCATACAAAAGGCAGACCTTCTTAACAAGCCTCCATAACACCCTATTGGTGCATGGAGCTGTCCATCAGTTGGGGTTGTCATGGAGGTGAGTGTGGCTTTAATTAGATCCAGCCACGCAGTCTTGCAGTGTGGAACGATCGTGCACCTCTCCCAGGCATCGATCATTGCCTGGGAGAAGTGATACGATCGGGGTTCATGGGTCACGGTCCCCCTTCTGCATTCACACATGCTTGCGAGCAGCCGCGACCTGTGTACCTCTGATGGAGCAGCGAGGGAGCAGAGGCAGTGGAGGTAAGTTGTGACAATACCCTCCTCATAAAACACAGTCTCCGGAGGTGTAGACGAACAGGACATCCAGGATGGTTGATATAAAAGTAACGTATCAAACGAAGTGCATGAACATGGACGGAAAGCTCCCATGACCGTTCTACTGGGCCATAACCTTTCCAATGAATGAGATGTTGGAAACACCCTCTGTGGACCCGGGAATCAAGGATCTTCTCCACCTTGTATTCTTCCTCACCATCAACTTGGATGGGACCTGGAGGTGGAGGATTCTAGGAGGTGAATCTATCCAGTACAAGAGATTTCAATAATGACACATGGAAGACATGATGAATGCATATAGAAGATGGAAATTGTAATCGTACTGTTACAGGAGAGAGGATGGTATCTATGGGATATGGACCCAAAAACTTCGCACCTAGCTTCTTACTAGGACAGGATAGTTTAAGATGTTTAGTATAACCACACCTTTTGCCCCTCTTGATAGGCAGGGGCTGGTCTCCATTTTTTGTCGGCATAAACTTTATATTTATGTTGTGTCTCTTGCAGGATAGATTGAGGACATAGAAAACCATTTTGAAGGTTGCGGGTAAACAGGTCAACATCAGGCAAAGGACAAGAGATTGGCTGACCAGGCAGCATGACAGGGTTAAATCCATAATCCACATTAAATGGAGGCATACAATGAGAATTATGTAGATGAGTATTGTAGGCGTACTCTGCGGTGGGTAGGAACTCATACTAATCGTTTTGCACGTGAGTAGTATAACATCTGAGGTACTGTTCCAGCATCTGATTTGTTCTTTCGGTTTGACCATTCATCTGTGGGTGAAAGGCAATGGAAAAACGAATCTGGATTTGCAGGAGATTGCAAAACATCTTCTAAAACTTGGTTGTGAACTGAGGACCCCTGTCGGACAGGATAGCTTCAGGTACATCATGTAACTTGAACACATATCTATAGGACAGTAGTGCTGCTTGTTTAGCTGTGGGTGTTCCTCTTGCTGCGACTACTACCATAATATTGGTAGATACACGGGAAGCAGGCAACTTGACAAGAAGGACTGGGAAGTGGTTGTAACAAATCAACAGGACAAGCCAGAGGTTCTTTGGAATGGAACACCAGAAAGTTCTTTGAACTAGATGATAGGTTTATTTTTGTCCTCCATTACCAGCCATCAGAGAGTCATGACATTGTTGCAGGACTTCAGGTCTGACTGTTTCCGGGACATAGAAAAGTTTGTTAGTTAGTAGGCCTGAAGGAGGAATAGATATCTTTAATCTTTTTATCTTGTTTAATAATAGAGACTGAGTTGCCAAAAAATGTCCTTCTTGGAGCATGGTTCCAGGAGACTCCACTGGAGTATCCATTGGGCAATGAATACACGATGAGGCATCCGCTTTACCATTCTTGGAACCAAATCTATGTGTAGTGGAACAGGAAACGAGAAAAGAACAGAGCCCATCTTACCTGTCTGGAATGAAATCTTTGAGTGGATCTGAGATATTCAAGGTTACGGTGATGCATATAAATGGATGTAGATGTCTCCATTCTTCCAGAGCATGTTTGATGGATAGAAGTTCTTTATCTCTTATATCGTAGTTTGCTTCGGTGGGACTTCATCGTTTAGAATAAAAATCAACTGGGTGTAGATGGTCGTTTTTTCATCCCGTTGTGAAAATACGGACCCAATGGCAATTTCCAAAGCATCGACCTCTAGGTAGTAGCATTTTGTAGAATCAGGTAACGTGAGGGTGGATGCTGGGGTGAACTGGCATTTCAGATCATCCAAGACCTTTGGCGCTTCTCTTGACCAATTGAACGTATTATGAAGCTTTGACTGCGTAGTTAATGGTTAAACCAGATGTGAGAAATTACGGATACATTTTCTGTAGAATTTTGTGAATCCCGAGAGTCTCTGTATCCCTATTTTATTCTAAGGTGTAGGCCATTCCAAGATTGCTTCCACTTTTCTTTGATCCATTTCCAGGTGTCCAGGGTTTAGAACATAATTAGAAATTCTATCCTTGCGATCTCAAATATACATTTCTCAAGTTTGGCATATAGTTGATGTTGGCAGAGTCTTTTAAGAACAGTTTGTACGTGAAGACGATGGGTTACAAGATCAGGAGAATAGATGAATATAGCAGGTCACAGAAGATATAATTGTCAAAATGTTAGAAAGTGGCAGGAGCATTACACAGTCCATGAAAGCAGTTTTTCATTCATCCTCGCTTCTAACTCTGAGTAAATTGTAGGCACCTCTAAGATCTAGCTTTGTGTAGATAGAGGCGATTTTAAGACGCTCCATGAGTTTTGATATGAGAGGCAACAGGTATCTTTTTTTTTTTACTGTAATGTTGTTTAGCTCTTGGTAATCCACGCAAGGACGAAGACCCCATCTTTTTGTCCTAACAAGAAATATGCTGAAGTTGAAGGATGAATGAAACCTTTTTCTAGGCTGTCTTTCAGATACTCTTTTAGTATTTTTAATTCAGGCTCTGATAAAGGGGATATGAGTCCAAACGGGATAGGTGCTCCTGATAACAGATACAAAAAGAATCTGTTACCATCTTGGTAACAGGTCAACAGGACAGTAATAAGTCTCATCGACAGTTATAATCCATGTAAGCAGAAGGAAGAAGTACAACGGGACTCTTTTTGTGAACGTCAAGAATGGTAATTGATATGTACTGCATAAGGAGTGTTAACAAATGCACTGCATCTACATGGCTGTTATAACACGCACAGCAGCCTTCTTGTGTTTTTGTCTTTCTAGGTTTTGCATCAGTGTATTCTGTTTTAACTCTCTGTGGTGTCTGCATAGATTGTGATCTCTTCTGCAGCACAAGCTCTGATGGGAGGTATTAAGCACTGATTTCAGGCAGTGCTGATTGCAATCTGTCAGCCATACATTACAATTTCCAAATTGGTTTATTCTCTTAACTACAAATTATGAGATATGTAAACATATTAGTCCAAGATAAGTTTGAAAAAATCCTTAACTTAGAGATATTTTTCAAGTTCCCTGTATCACTTAGAACTTGCAAATCTATTCATAACTCTCCACAATTTCCAATTTAGCAAATAAACTCAAAAAAGTGATATTGTATAAAATGAGTTATACAACTTTCAGGGTAGTTATCTGTTTTCTCCTTTCCATCTGTGTATACTTTGCAATGGAATGCAATAAGATATTACATACCTACCAACATTTCAAATAGATAAGGAGAGACACTTTAATTTTAGGGGTGTGAGTGAGATATGGCCAGGTGCTGGGAAATTTCTGAGAAATTTTAGGTGGCTTAGTAATAACAATTTATGTAACTAAAATGTAATTTAGAACAATAACAATATATCTTATTTACACAGACTGATATACAGGGAGTGCAGAATTATTAGGCAAATGAGTATTTTGACCACATCATCCTCTTTATGCATGTTGTCTTACTCCAAGCTGTATAGGCTCGAAAGCCTACTACCAATTAAGCATATTAGGTGATGTGCATCTCTGTAATGAGAAGGGGTGTGGTCTAATGACATCAACACCCTATATCAGGTGTGCATAATTATTAGGCAACTTCCTTTCCTTTGGCAAAATGGGTCAAAAGAAGGACTTGACAGGCTCAGAAAAGTCAAAAATAGTGAGATATCTTGCAGAGGGATGCAGCACTCTTAAAATTGCAAAGCTTCTGAAGCGTGATCATCGAACAATCAAGCATTTCATTCAAAATAGTCAACAGGGTCGCAAGAAGCGTGTGGAAAAACCAAGGCGCAAAATAACTGCCCATGAACTGAGAAAAGTCAAGCGTGCAGCTGCCACGATGCCACTTGCCACCAGTTTGGCCATATTTCAGAGCTGCAACATCACTGGAGTGCCCAAAAGCACAAGGTGTGCAATACTCAGAGACATGGCCAAGGTAAGAAAGGCTGAAAGACGACCACCACTGAACAAGACACACAAGCTGAAACGTCAAGACTGGGCCAAGAAATATCTCAAGACTGATTTTTCTAAGGTTTTATGGACTGATGAAATGAGAGTGAGTCTTGATGGGCCAGATGGATGGGCCCGTGGCTGGATTGGTAAAGGGCAGAGAGCTCCAGTCCGACTCAGACGCCAGCAAGGTGGAGGTGGAGTACTGGTTTGGGCTGGTATCATCAAAGATGAGCTTGTGGGGCCTTTTCGGGTTGAGGATGGAGTCAAGCTCAACTCCCAGTCCTACTGCCAGTTCCTGGAAGACACCTTCTTCAAGCAGTGGTACAGGAAGAAGTCTGCATCCTTCAAGAAAAACATGATTTTCATGCAGGACAATGCTCCATCACACGCGTCCAAGTACTCCACAGCGTGGCTGGCAAGAAAGGGTATAAAAGAAGGAAATCTAATGACATGGCCTCCTTGTTCACCTGATCTGAACCCCATTGAGAACCTGTGGTCCATCATCAAATGTGAGATTTACAAGGAGGGAAAACAGTACACCTCTCTGAACAGTGTCTGGGAGGCTGTGGTTGCTGCTGCACGCAATGTTGATGGTGAACAGATCAAAACACTGACAGAATCCATGGATGGCAGGCTTTTGAGTGTCCTTGCAAAGAAAGGTGGCTATATTGGTCACTGATTTGTTTTTGTTTTGTTTTTGAATGTCAGAAATGTATATTTGTGAATGTTGAGATGTTATATTGGTTTCACTGGTAATAATAAATAATTGAAATGGGTATATATTTGTTTTTTGTTAAGTTGCCTAATAATTATGCACAGTAATAGTCACCTGCACACACAGATATCCCCCTAACATAGCTAAAACTAAAAACAAACTAAAAACTACTTCCAAAAATATTCAGCTTTGATATTAATGAGTTTTTTGGGTTCATTGAGAACATGGTTGTTGTTCAATAATAAAATTAATCCTCAAAAATACAACTTGCCTAATAATTCTGCACTCCCTGTATAAACACATTTATTGTAGTTTAAAGACGCATTACAGTGAGTATTATTGCTGTGGAGCTCTGTTATACACACAGACACACCAACAATATGGAGCTCATTGAAAAGGGGAACATTAGGATTGAAAAGAGGGACAGGGGTTTGGGCCTAAATACAGACGGTCCCTCCTACATAGGGACACTTGGGTGGCATGCATTTAGCTTGTTAAGCCCCTATCCAGTTAAGGGGATTCTTTAAGCACTATCCCACTTTTAAAAGTCACAGTTTTCATCGGTAACATACTTGACAATATATGAACCCCACAGACAGTGGCTAGCCACTTGGCGACTGTGACATACAGTAAATACATCACTGACGGGCCGGGCGATTCACATTCGCACCTACTGTCTCAAGGTCTCAATTGTATGGCTATTAGGCTGGTAATACCTGTCTGTCCTTAAGATAGGACAGACTCCCGTTTCTCCTCTAGAACAACATTTAACTTCGTTAAACATTACATTCATTACCTGTCTCTACACTCTGGAAAATCCTGGAAGGGGAGCTTCTTGTGGACAAAGCCAGGTATAGGACAACAGTTAGTTATGTTAAAATTGTTAAATCTATCATGAGCGATTACATATCCAATTTAGGGTATGTTTTGTTTGGGAAGCTAAACTGCATTCTTGTGCATTTTGGGATGCTTACTATGTTATACAAATGTTTTCTACCAAAGAGGAGGAGAGACCACCGCTTCTCTAGCTCAGTGTATATAGACTGCAACACAGCTGGTATATTTTCCCCATATAATGATAAAACATCTCTAGGGATGTTAACCCGAAGATATTAGCATTAAGTTAAAAAAAAAAAAAAAGAGAGAGAGAGCTTTCGATTTGGTCCAATAAGCATGCAGTAAGTGGAGTCAAGGGGTAAAGTGCAAATCAGATTAGATGTAAATATCAGTAAGTCGTCGGTGAAAACCAAGACACTTAATATAGATCAGTAAATTATTTTTACTGAAATATCACACCAGGCAAAGAAAGATAAGTGAAAAAGAACAGTTATTAAATAAACAACAAGACCTTTAATAACAAAATCTCACAGGCTACAAATAAATCAGATTAACATATATTTCAATATTACGATGTTTATTTCCTAAAGTCAAACTTAACTCTACAATGCAATAATTCTAAATCCTTAAACCTACTGCATAACTTGAACAGACCTATATATGTCACTATGACTTTTATCTGACTGATTCTGCTACTTTGTAATATGTCTGTAAATAATGCATAGATTGGTGGGTCAAAAGTGATACCTGATTTGGGGAGGAGACAAGTTTTTACACCTCCGAAGCTCATAATAGAGCACAAGGGTAAGCAGATCTTATGGTTGCGTCCATTGTTGGTTATTACAAAAAGCTTTGGATGTATTTCCTTGTAATTCAAACCCAAACCAGCCATGATAATTAATCTCTGTGATATTACATTAGTCTCATTAAGTAGTAAGTCATCTAAAGAAAAATAACATTTGAGAACTTTAATATTCATCTTAGACAATATATTGATACAAATATATGAACAAGTTAGCCATTTTAAATTTGCAAATATTTATTTGTTATGCCTTTACACAAAATGGTGGGATAAAAGATATTATACCGTATACTGTGTCTAATATCTTCCGATAAGCATTTTAAATGGTTACATTTTTGGACAAACCTTAAAAAAATTTTTTTTTCAAAATATTAAAATATAAATACAACATATATAAAATATTTATCAATTCATCAACATGTAGAAAATTATTAAAATATCTTTTAACTTTTGAGTACTTTTTAAAAATAATCCAAGAATATTAAATCATTTGAAAAGCTTATGCAGCAATATTAAATTTATTTATTTATTTATTATTGGCATTTATATAGCGCCAACAGATTCCGTAGCGCTTTACAATATTATGAGAGGGGGATTTAACTATAAATATGACAATTACAAAAAAACTTACGGGAACAATAGGTTGAAGAGGACTCATTCTATAGGAAGTGGGGTGTAAAACACATTAGGACAGGAGTTTGCAGTCAAATAAGGTGGGCTGCCCTTTAGGAGAGAGCAAGAGACATGTATGTGAGGTAGAGGTTAGTCTTGGAGGCCATAAGCCTTCCTAAAGAGATGGGTTTTAAGGCACTTCTTAAAAAATGCAAGACTAGGGGAAAGTCTGATGGCGGTAGGCAGGCTATTCCATTGGAAGGGAACCGCCCGCGAGAAGTCCTGCAAGCGTGAGTTGGCCGTACGGGTGCGGACAATGGACAGGAGGTGGTCACGGGCAGAGCGGAGAGACCGAGAAGGAACATACCTATGGATCTGTGAGGAGATATAAGAGGGGATAGAGTTGTTCAGTGCTTTATAGGTGTGAATTAGTACCTTGGATTGACTCCTATAGCATACAGGAAGCCAATGTAAGGACTGGCAGAGGGGTGAGATGTGAGAGAAATGACTAGAAAGGAAAATCAGTCTGGCAGCAGCGTTCATTATGGACTGTAGCGGTGCAGTACGGCTTTTGGGAAGACCAATCAGGAGAGGGTTACAATAATCCATGCAGGAAATTACTAGAGCATGGACAAGCTCTTTGGTAGCATCTTGTGTAAGAAAGGGGCGGATGCGGGTTGTGTTTTTAAGATGGAATCTACAGGATTTGACAACATGCTGGATGTGAGGTTCAAAGGTGAGGCCAGAATAAAGTATGACGCCAAGACAGCACGCTTGCAAGGATGGACTGATGTGGGTACCACAAACTTGAAGGGAGAGCGAAAGAGGATGATCAGTGTTAGGAGGAGGAAAGACAAGGAGCTAAGTTTTAGAGAGATTGAGTTTCAGAAAGCAGGAGGACATCCAGTCAGAGATGAAGGAAAGGCAAGCAGTGACACGTTGCAGGACGGCAGGGGAGAGGTCCGGGGAGGAGAGATATAACTGGGTGTCATCAGCGTACAGGTGGTAGTGGAATCCAAAAGAGGTAATAAGTTTGCCAAGAGAGGCAGTATAAAGAGAAAATAGAAGGGGACCAAGGACAGAGCCCTGGGGGACTCCAACCGAGACAGGACAAGGGGAGGAGGTATCATTAGAAAAGGAGACACTGAGTGAGCGTTGGGAGAGATAAGAGGAAAACCACGAGAGTACAGAGTCACAGAGACCAAGCGATTGAAGAGTTTGAAGAAGGAGAGCATGATCAACGGTGTCAAAGGCCGCAGAGAGGTCAAGAAGAATTAGTATGGAGTAGTGGCCTTTGGATTTAGGTCATTAGTAACTTTGATAAGCGCAGTCTCAGTAGAGTGGAGATGGTGGAAGCCAGATTGAAGAGGATCAAGGAGAGAGTTGGAATTGAGGAAATGAGACACACGGGTAAATGAGGCAATGATTAGAAATATCATGAAAGAAAGAGACATACCATTTTTGAAACATGCATTATGTGTTGGAAAATAAAAAAAAATAGTCTATTGGAGACGCCTTTAGAGGTACTTGCCCTTTGGAGTCGCCCTGTCAGCCGTGATGTAAAACTCAGCACAAACTTAGTAAACAGTTTTATTCTTTTTGTTTTGGGATACAAAGCCGAATGTGTTTTAAGCTGCTATGTTATGGGGATGGTGAAATATCTGTATACATGTAGAATGGTCACATACAATATGTATCATTAAAGGGACGCTATAGTCAACATATAAAAGCAAGAAAGACAGGTCCTCCAGCCTTCTTTCTTGCTGCACCAATCGCATTCTTCATAGAGCGGCATTGAATGCCGCCCTATGAAGAAACTCAGCGCTCAACCGCGCATGTTGTCTGACTGACAGCTCAGCTTGCTTTCTATACTCGCCCCCCTCCTCAGCCAAACTGTGTGTTTGCATGCTTGCATAGAAACACTATATATAGAAATATCTCTATATATAGTGTTTCTATGCACACACAATTAGTAAAAAATTAGCCATACACACATACTCTTTCTCCATCCATATCCATCCATCCCCATCATCCATCCCCATCATCCATATCCATCCCCATCATCCATATCCATCCATTCCCATCATCCATACCCAGCCCCATCATCCATATCCATCATCCATATCCATCGCCATCATCCATATCCATCCGTTCCCATCATCCATATCCATCCATTCCCATCATCCATATCCATCCCCATCATCCATCCCCATCATTCATCCCCATAATCCATTTCATCCATATCCATCCCCATCATCCATATTCATCCAGTCACCCACCCACACTCAGTCACCCACTCACCCTCAGTCACCCACCCACACTCAGTCACCCACCCACACTCACTAAATACATTTACTTACAGTTTGAATCCTACCCTCCTCCTCGGTCTCCGGTCTTCAGCTTGTCCGCTCAAGCCTCTCCCACGCAGACAGGATGCTTGTGCACAGTGCTGCCAGAGCTGCCCTCTGTCTGCTGACAGCAGATCTGAGTGGATTGAGGCGTTTTATGCCTCAATCAACTTGGAAGTCCCTCTGGTGGCATTCTGAGTGACTGCAACTGGAGGTGTCCCTAACTTTAAATGTGAACACTGTATTTTCTCAAAAAAGGCTGCAGGGAGCTATAGTTCTCACCTGAACAACCTCATTAAGCTGAATTTGTTCAGGTGACTACGGTGTCCCTTTAACCCCTTAAGGACACATGACATGTGTGACATGTCATGATTCCCTTTTATTCCAGAAGTTTGGTCCTTAAGGGGTTAAATAGTAAAATCAGATACCTATAAAATAGAAACATTGGGTGTTATTGCAGCCGGCATAGAAGAACTACCGTGTGCCTGGAGATTTCCGTCCCTCCCCCCTGGCTACAAGAATCCATTTGTGCCTAACAGTACGACTCAGAAGAAAAGTCTTCTTCTCTGTAGTCCTGTAGTAGAAGAAAAGATAACTAGGGCTTAATGAACGTAACCCATGCAAACATGGGATTGGGAAGCAAGTGGCAATGCCGCACAATATTAGACTCAAAATGTACAAATAAAACAGCTTAAAGTATACATTATATTTATGATGTTAAGTAATGTTAAGCTTAAAATAAAGAAAAAAAACTATATATATACTGTACAAACCAAAAGAGTAATCATGGGGAAAAAAGTGATTGCAAACCCTTTTCACCTGAAGTCAGTAAATAGTAAATACATTATTAAACATAGATCTGCACACCAGTCAAGCCATAAAACATGCTTATCCCACAGACATCTCACATTTACAGTGCTATTCTGGGTGGGCATTTGCAAATGAGCTCAACTAAGAACTACATTTTTCCCTAATTTGTTCCCATTTATACATGGGTTCCTTGGAGTATATATATATAATTTCAAATCCCGGCACTTATCTCGGTCGATATATACACAAAAATATATAATGCCTTGGTGCAGTACTGCATAAGACATATAACAGAAAAAGCATTAGTAGCACTCACAGGTCTGCTTGTCGTTGTTTTATTCAGTGAATTACACCATACAGTAGTCTTTACAGACAATCAACATTTGGCCACATCAGGCCTTTATCAAGGTCCAAGATATATCAAGATATCATTTTTATTTTATTTTTCTAAAAGGGAAATGTTTTTAAACTGCAGAACATAAGGCCTCTAAATAAATATGTTAGATTTTAGAAATATGTACTGTAAATGTATATATGTATATGTTAGAAGGCAATTGTACACATGAGTCAACTTCAAAAAGAGAATTGAGTCTTCACCGAAGAGACAACGAAAATATTTATCTGTTTTTGTTCATTGCCTTGGTGAATGAAAGAGAAGTCAAACAGTCCATTAAATATAAGGAAGATGTCTGAAGATTGGAGAGATAATGTATATTATGAAAGATTAATCCAACATCACTGACACATCACTGAATTTATCCTGTTCAAAGGCTGTCTAGAAGCTTGTGCAGATCATTGCTCACAAGCAAATATGTACAACACTTTCTTTTAAAATGTGCTATTTCTACATTGTTCATTTTTACCCATGTTTATGTTTACCCATGCTTTATATGCAGTAAATTAAACAAATTAACATGTTGTACTAATGTACTCCATAGAAAAGAAATAGTCATATTTTAACTTATTTAACCCCTTAAGGACCAAACTTCTGGAATAAAAGGGATTCATGCCATGTCACACATGTCATGTGTCCTTAAAGGGTTAAAGAACATTAACCGGAACACTATCAAAAAGGAACACTATAGTGTTAAGAATACAAACATATATTCCTAATGTTATAGTGTCCTTTAGCAGTTTTAGAGTCTCCCCTCTTCCCCCCTCAAACACACACCCTGAGTGCATAAAAACTTTCTCAGTTGTCTTGCTGCTCTCTCTCAGCGGTTTCCTGCCTCCTTGGCTGATATCATCATTCTTGATGACCTCAGCCAATCTTATGTTCCCCACCAGGAAAGCAATGGGATGCTGGTGTGCATCCGTGGGCTGCCCAAATCATTTAATTGTGAACTGAGTTTGACTTGATGCTTAATTCAGAAGCTCCTCTGGTGGTTGTTTAGAAATCAACCACAAAAGATGGGCTAATCTTGCATATAAACATTGCAGTTTCTACAAAACTTCAATGTTTCACTGCATGGTTAAAACTGCAATGCTTGCACTTTATTGACCAGAAGTGGTCTGGATGCTTTTAGTGGTCCTTTAAAGGACAAGCTCTAAATGTGAAGTGTCACCATACTAATAATGACGGTGGCATCTTCTCACTGTGAAAATCACAGTGAGAAGCGCGGAAGCGCCTCTAGCGGCTGTCAGTGAGACAGCCACTAGAGTCTGGATTAACCCATAGGTAAACATAGCAGTTTATCTGAAACTGCTATGTTTACTGCAAAAAGGGTTAAACCTAGCTGGACCTGGCACCCAGACCACTTCATTAAGCTGAAGTGCTCTGGGTGCCTATAGTGGTCCTTTAACCATAACATTAATTTCACAATAACGTTAGAAACACCTAAACCCTAGGAATAATATTTAAAGAAGCATCAATATGAAGACCATTGTAATGGCTGCCCATCTATCCAAATATTGCCACCGTAGTACTGCACAAACATTTCAAAAGAGTCAATGTAGAATGTAATAGTGTCATATTTGATAAGAACCATTTTACGTCTGCTGAAATGGACCTCATTCATTGGTATTACAGTAGTCCAAATAAAATCTAATCAAAATATAATCAACTTAACTATTAACCATACACCATTATCGATCCACTGAAAGAATCCAAAATCTAATTTCCCAATGCTTGCACTCATTTATTTATATGCATTTATGTTCCTTTGAACAAGGATCTGTACCTGGACCCATTCTCTTTAATATTTTTATTAGTGATATTGCAGAAGGTACCCCTCTAATAATATTGTAAAGTGCTATGGAATCTGTTGGCGCTATAGAAATGGCAATAATAATAATAATGGTAAGGTATGTCTTTTTGCTGATGATACTAAGATATGTAACAGGGTTGATGTTCCAGGAGGGATAAGCCAAATGGCAAATGATTTAGGTAAACTAGAAAAATGGGCAGAGTTGTGGCAACTGACATTTAATGTGGATAAGTGCAAGATAATGCATCTTGGATGTAAAAACCCAAGGGCAGAGTATAGAATATTTGATAGAGTCCTAACCTCAATGTGACGAGTTAAATCTCGCCACATTGCATTGGAGAAGCCTGGTTGCTCGCCTGTTGCCTTTGGATTTTGGCCCCATGTTAAAAGGCTTGATTTTCCCCTGCAAAGATATGAAAGCCGGGTCATTTGGTGCTTGCCCTGTTTGAGCAGTGATACCCCAGATAGCTATGCCATGGAGCCCATTCATATAATGAAAGACTTTGGCTCCATGGCAATTGAACTGTATGTGTGTACTCTGAGCGCTATTCAGTAATAATGTGCGCTCAGATCTGAGCTATCTGGGGATATGTTGAATGTACCTGTTTTGTGCAATGGCTGCACAGTTATATGTTTTTATGTGTTTTAATGTCTTTTGCTGCCATGTGTTCAATGGAGTTTTGCCTCTGTCTTTGGAGATAATTGGATTACTTCCCAATTATCTCCAGGATAGAAGACTCTGTGGAACTGGTTTGGGGCAGAAAAGCCATGCTTCCTTTGGTCACAAAGGACTATGATCTATCTTTTAAACCATTGGACCAATTTGTATGAATCTAAAATATGTTTGTATTTGGAGTATGCTGATTCTGAAAATGTGAATGTGATGCATACTTTTCAAGTTATGAATAATGTGGAAAAATTGTATTTCTCTGCTTGTTATAATTACATTACCCATTGTGTAAGGTAATTGTATCACAGGCAGAGGGGATGATTTTGTGTGGGAGTGTCTGAGTGTATTGTATGTGTTTATTGGTTGTGTTCCAAAACCCTGTGGGTGGTACTAATGTGTAAGAATGTGTACATAAGCACAATAAACCCACAGCTCTGGCTGTTCACTGCTTGACTCTCAACACAGAGCTTTGTCTCGTTCTTGGGGGGATTTATTGTATGCTGTTCCAGTTTGCCTGCTAGGAGTGTAAACCTATTCGTATGGTTTTTCCTATTCGGCTGTTTACAGCATTCATATGGTTTCCTGTTCGGCGGATTGGTGTTCTGCAGTAGCTGTGCCTGTGTATCTGGAAGGGAAGATCTACTAAACGGCGGTTTAACCCTTTTATGCCTGGGGGTGCCGTTACACTCAACATCTGAGGAAAGCGATTTAGGGGTGATTATTTCTGATGACTTAAAGGTAGGCAGACAATGTAATAGAGTAGCAGGAAATGCTAGCAGAATGCTTGGTTGTATAGGGAGAGGTATTAGCAGTAGAAAGAGAGAAGTGCTCATTCCATTGTACAGAACACTGGTGAGACCTCACTTGGAGTATTGTACTCAGTACTGGAGACCGTATCTTCAGAAGGATATTGATACTTTGGAAAGAGTTCAGAGAAGGGCTACTAAACTGGTTCATGGATTGCGGGATAAAACATACAAGGAAAGGTTGTAGGAAAGATGAGATGGGGGATATGATAGAAACATTTAAATACATAAAGGGAATCAACACAGTAAAAGAGGGAGACTATATTTAAAAAAAGAAAAACTACCACAACAAGAGGACATAGTCTTAAATTAGAGGGACAAAGGTTTAAAAATAATATCAGGAAGTATTACTTTACTGAGAGGGTAGTGGATGCATGGAATAGCCTTCCAGCTGAAGTGGTAGAGGTTAACACAGTAAAAGAGTTTAAGCATGCGTAGGATAGGCATAAGGCTATCCTAACTATAAGATAAGACTAGGGACTAATGAAAGTATTTAGAAAATTGTTCAGACTAGATGGGCCGAATGGTTCTTATCTGCCGTCACATTCTATGAAATAAAGATTAATGAGTACCCATAGGGTGATCTTTTCATTGTTTCTTTTTTAATTTTTATCATTGAAATATACTCAATCAATAGTTTTACCAAGTAAAAACGATAATGTTTATCATTCAAATACACTCCACCAATAGTTATACCAACTCGTAATTGTTGATTCAAACCTGTGCCATTACCTGTGAAGATGGTTATCCTTCATTTTTTCCACCTTCCAAAAAACATACACTAACTGTTGCTTGGCAACAACATTTTTACAGTAATGATAGATAACATTTAAAAAAAGTAAATTTTTATCTTGAACTTTTAACTCATTGTCATGTTATTTTTACTGGTTCTAAGTAACCAACCATGAAAAACACAGCAAAAATTGTAACAGTAGGCAATATATCTTAATTACAGGGGGGATGATATGTGATGAAATACAAGTTCAAATCTGTAGAAAAGCTTATTTGAAATAAAACTTCACTACACTCATTGCTATTCAATGATGCATTACTCACGTCAAATGTTATGTGAAAGAACATTAACCCTTCTATGTATTGAATTGTTTTACTTTCATTGTGCATTGCAAACCTTAGAGATAAACAACTTTCTCTGTCTGAGCTCCATTCTGACCTTTTGAATCTTTAAAAATGGTATTAAATTTACAGCCGCCTATACACACTAAAGAAAGTTTGATTAACCCCTTCAGAACGGAGTCAATAGTACACGGTCTGATCAAAACAAAACGTAAACAAAAACTGGAATTTGCGCTATATGTCTGTTCAACCGTAATTCACCGCTGTCACATTAAGTGCACCCACTCTTATTATATATCATTTTGTTCAGGAGAAACAGGGCTTTAATTTATCATTAACTATTATTAACTATTCATATATGGAACATAATGAATAAAATTTTAAAAAACTTGAGAAAATAAGATTTTTTTTTAAATTTGTATTTCCGTCTGATATTTTAGCTGTGAATGTCATAATACTGTTGGTTTTACTGCAAAAAAATGCACATATTTGTAATCAGCGATGTCTCACGAGTACAACAGTACCCCCCATTAACAGGTTTTATGGTGTTTTGGAAAGTTACAGGGTCAAATATAGAACGTTCTATTTTCACATTGAAATTCGCCAGATTGGTTACGTTGCCTTTGAGATCGTATGGTAGCCCAGGAATGAAAATTACCGCCATAATGGTATACCATTTGAAAGAATAGACAACCCAAGGTATTGAAAGTGGGGTATGTTTAGTCTTTTTTAGTAGCCACTTAGTCACAAACACTGGCCAAAGTTAGCGTTCATATTTGTTTTTGTGTGAAAAAAGCAAAAAAACTAATATCTGGACAGTGTTTGTGACTAAGTGGCTACTAAGAAAGACTAGACATACCCCACTTGCAATACCTTGGATTGTCTACTTTTAAAAATGGTATGCCATCATGGGGGTAATTCTCATTCCTGGGCTACCATACGCTCTCAAAGGCAACATAACCAATCTGGCGTATTTCAATGTAAAAAAAATGAAATGCAAGTCTTATATGTGATTCTCTAACTTTCCAAAACACCATAAAACCTGTACATGGTGGGTACTGTTATTCTCGGGAGCAGTGGCGTAGTGTGGGTTGTAAGCACCCGGGGCAAGGCAAGTAATTTGCGCCCCCTAACCCGTGGATTTTAGCACTCGAGTCTCTTCCACTAGATTAGTTAAAGAAACCCTTACCCCCCAAGCACATGTATTGTTTGTTATGAAAATATTTATGTAATTAAAGTAAAATGTAGTTTTAAAAGTTTATTTTCCAACACTTTATTGAGTGCGAACATGCATTACACACATTCTCCACATTTCCAGCAGGTCTATGAATACAAATATACAAATGTAGTAACCTAGCATGGGCCATGCTATTATGTCGTCTCACAACCATCGTAAACGACAAAAAATATCAAGAACAAAAACTAAACATCAAAATGGAACCATACCCTGGAGATGATCCAAGACTGGGCTAGATGGAGCCAACTTCCTCAATCCTGTACCTCTAATTGTAATTCTTTAATAGAAGTGCAAGATATCAATCTGTATATAATATACAGATTTATTTAAATTCGCCTGCTTTTAATTAGCGCAAATTTTTCAACAACGGAATAGTGTTTCTTTAATGTGAGGTAAATTAGAGATTAGTGCCACAAATAATATACTAGATTGCCTACTTACAACGAGATGAGGATGATGATGGGCTCTAGCTGCAGTCTGGCTCCACTGGTCTGGTGTAGAACAGGCTCTCTGGAGGCTGTTTGTAACCTTGGTCACAAAAATCAATATACTAGGAGAACGGGAAGCAGCTCCATTTTTGGGGGGCCCTTTACATAGCTCAAGGTCTGGGTCCCAGGGTCCACCTTCATGTTCCACCAATGAGTTTGTTCACAGGGGGTGGAGTGTGTAGGGGATGTCCTGATATATGTGTAAGGAATGCATTGTGTGAATCTGTGTTTGTATGTGTAAGGGCTGCAAGGTGTGTTTCTGTGTATGTACAGGATGCAGTGTGTGCGTGTGTAAGGGGTGCATTGAGTGTGTGTAAGGGGTGCATTGAGTGTGTGTAAGGAATGCATTGTGTGTTTCTGTGTGTGTAAGGGATGCATTGTGTGTAAGGGTTACATTGTTTGTTTGTGTGTGTGTGTGTGTGTGTGTGTGTGTGTGTAATGCATTGTGTGTTTTTCTGTGTGCAAGGGGTGCATTGCATGTGTGTGTGATGGATGTCACTCTCTTCTCCCCCCTCTCCCTCCCTTGTCACTCTCTTCTCCCCTCCCCCTTCCCACTCTCATTGCCCCTTCCTCCCCTGTAACTCTCCCCCCCACCAATTTCTTCTTCTCCCCCTCCCCTACCAATTTCTTCTTCTCCCCCCCTCCCCTCCCCATTTCTTCTTCTCCCCCCTTTCTTCTTCTCCCACCCTCCCCATTTCTTCTCCCCCCTCCCCTACCAATTTCTTTTTATCCCACCCTCCCCATTTATTCTCCCCCCTCCCCTACCAATTTCTTCTACCCCTCCCCTACCAATTTCTTCTCCCCCTCCCCTGCCAATTTCTTCTTCTCCCCTGCCAATTTCTTCTCCCCCCTCCCCTCCCAATTTCTTCTTACCCCCTCCTCTCCCAATTTCTTCTTCC
>OW240915.1:197880752-197906332 GCA_933207985.1 Pelobates cultripes
CATAGGAAGGGAACCGCCCGCGAGAAGTCCTGCAAGCGTGAGTTGGCCGTACGGGTGCGGACAATGTACAGGAGGTGGTCACGGGCAGAGCGGAGAGACCGAGAAGGGACATACCTATGGATCTGTGAGGAGATATAAGAGGGGCTAGAGTTGTTCAGTGCTTTATAGGTGTGAATTAGTACCTTGGATTGACTCCTATAGCATACAGGAAGCCAATGTAAGGACTGGCAGAGGAAGAAGTGTGAGAGAAATGACTAGAAAGGAAAATCAGTCTGGCAGCAGCGTTCATTATGGACTGTAGCGGTGCAGTACGGCTTTTGGGAAGACCAATCAGGAGAGGGTTACAATAATCCATGCGGGAAATTACTAGAGCATGGACAAGCTCCTTGGTAGCATCTTGTGTAAGAAAGGGGCGGATGCGGGCTGTGTTTTTAAGATGGAATCTACAGGATTTGACAACATGCTGGATGTGAGGTTCAAAGGTGACGCCAAGACAGCACGCTTGCAAGGATGGACTGATGTGGGTACCACAAACTTGAAGGGAGAGCGAAAGAGGAGGATCAGTGTTAGGAGGAGGAAAGACAAGGAGCTAAGTTTTAGAGAGATTGAGTTTCAGAAAGCGGGAGGACATCCAGTCAGAGATGAAGGAAAGGCAAGCAGTGACACGTTGCAGGACGGCAGGGGAGAGGTCCGGGGAGGAGAGATATAACTAGGTGTCATCAGTGTACAGGTGGTAGTGGAATCCAAAAGAGGTAATACGTTTGCCAAGAGAGGCAGTATAAAGAGAAAATAGAAGGGGACCAAGGACAGAGCCCTGGGGGACTCCAACCGAGACAGGACGAGAGGAGGAGGTATCATTAGAAAAGGAGACACTGAGTGAGCGTTGGGAGAGATAAGAGGAAAACCACGAGAGGACAGAGTCACGGAGACCAAGCAATTGAAGAGTTTGAAGAAGGAGAGCATGATCAACGGTGTCAAAGGCCGAAGACGCCTTTAGAGGTACTTGCCCTTGGGAGTCTCCCTGTCAGCCGTGATGTAAAACTCGGCACAAACTTAGTAAACAGTTTTATTCTTTTTGTTTTGGGATACAAAGCCGAATGTGTTTTAAGCTGCTATGTTATGGGGATGGTGAAATCTCTGTATACATGTAGAATGGTCACATACAATATGTATCATTAAAGGGACGCTATAGTCAACATATAAAAGCAAGAAAGACAGGTCCTCCAGCCTTCTTTCTTGCTGCACCAATCGCATTCTTCATAGAGCGGCATTGAATGCCGCCCTATGAAGAAACTCAGCGCTCAACCACGCATGTTGTCTGACTGACAGCTCAGCTTGCTTTCTATACTCGCCCTCCTCCTCATCCAAACTGTGTGTTTGTATGCTTGCATAGAAACACTATATATAGAGATATCTCTATATATAGTGTTTCTATGCACACACAAGTAGTAAAAAATTAGCCATACACACATACTCTTTCTCCATCCATATCCATCCATCCCCATCCATATCCATCCATATCCATCCATCCCCATCATCCATATCCATCCCCATCATCCATCCATCCCATCATCCATATCCATCATCCATATCCATCGCCATCATCCATATCCATCCATTCCCATCATCCATATCCATCCCCATCATCCATATCATCCATCCCCATCATCCATTTCATCCATATCCATCCCCATCATCCATATTTATCCAGTCACCCAACCACACTCAGTCACCCACTCACCCTCAGTCACCCACCCACACTCAATCACCCACCCACACTCAATAAATAAGTTTACTTACAGTTTGAATCCTACCCTCCTCCTTGGTCTCCGGTCTTCAGCTTGTCCGCTCAAGCCACTCCCACGCAGACAGGATGCTTGTGCACAGTGCTGCCAGAGCTGCCCTCTGTCTGCTGACAGCAGATCTGATTGGATTGAGGCGTTTTATGCCTCAATCAACTTGGAAGTCCCTCTGGTGGCAGTCTGAGTGACTGCAACTGGAGGTGTCCCTAGCTTTAAATGTGAACACTGTATTTTCTCAAAAAATACAGTGTTTACATGAGGAAGGCTGCAGGGAGCTATAGTTCTCACCTGAACAACCTCATTAAGCTGAAATTGTTCAGGTGACTATAGTGTCCCTTTAAATAGTAAAATCAGATACCTGTAAAATAGAAACATTGGGTGTTATTGCAGCCTGCATAGAAGAACTACCGTGTGCCTGGAGATTTCCGTCCCTCCCCCCTGGCTATAAGAATCCATTTGTGCCTAACAGTACGACTCAGAAGAAAAGTCTTTTTCTCTGTAGTCCTGTAGTAGAAGGAAAAATAACTAGGGCTTAATGAACGTAACCCATGCAAACATGGGATTGGGAAGCAAGTGGCAATGCCGCACAATATTAGACTCAAAATGTACAAATAAAACAGCTTAAAGTATACATTATATTTATGATGTTAAGTAATGTTAAGCTTAAAATAAAGAAAAAAACTATATATATACTGTACAAACCAAAAGAGTAATCATGGGGAAAAAGGTGATTGCAAACCCTTTTCACCTGAAGTCAGTAAATAGTAAATACATTATTAAACATAGATCTGCACACCAGTCAAGCCATAAAATATGCTTATCCCACAGACATCTCACATTTACAGTGCTATTCTGGGTGGGCATATGCAAATGAGCTCAACAAAGAACTACATTTTTCCCTAATTTATTCCCATTTATACATGGGTTCCTTGGAGTATATGTATATATATATATATATATATATATATATATAATTTAAAATCCCGGCACTTATCTCGGTCGATATATACACAAAAATATATAATGCCTTGGTGCAGTACTGCATAAGACATATAACAGAAAAAGCATTAGTAGCACTCACAGGTCTGCTTGTCGTTGTTTTATTCAGTGAATTACACCATACAGTAGTCTTTACAGACAATCAACATTTGGCCACATCAGGCCTTTATCAAGGTCCAAGATATATCAAGATATCATTTTTATTTGATTTTTCTAAAAGGGAAATGTTTTTAAACTGCAGAACATAAGGCCTCTAAATAAATATGTTAGATTTTAGAAATATGTACTGTAAATGTATATATGTATATGTTAGAAGGCAATTGTACACGAGTCAACTTCAAAAAGCGAATCGAGTCTTCACCGAAGAGACTTCGAAAATATTTATCTGTTTTTGTTCATTGCCTTGGTGAATGAAAGAGAAGTCAAACAGTCCATTAAATATAAGGAAGATGTCTGAAGATTGGAGAGATAATGTATATTATGAAAGATTAATCCAACATCACTGACACTGAGAAACGCATTTATCCTGTTCAAAGGCTGTCTTGAAGCTTGTGCAGATCATTGCTCACAAGCAAATATGTACAACACTTTCTTTTAAAATGTGCTATTTCTACATTGTTCATTTTTACCCATGTTTATGTTTACCCATGCTTTATATGCAGTAAATTAAACAAATTAACATGTTGTACTAATGTACTCCATAGAAAAGAAATAGTCATATTTTAACTTATTTAAAGAACATTAACCAGAACACTATCAAAAAGGAACACTATAGTGTTAAGAATACAAACATATATTCCTAATGTTATAGTGTCCTTTAGCAGTTTTAGAGTCTCCCCTCTTCCCCCCTCAAACACACACCCTGAGTGCATAAAAACTTTCTCAGTTGTCTTGCTGCTCTCTCTCAGCGGTTTCCTGCCTCCTTGGCTGATATCATCATTCTTGATGACCTCAGCCAATCTTATGTTCCCCACCAGGAAAGCATCCGTGGGCTGCCCAAATCATTTAATTGAGAACTGAGTTTGACTTGATGCTTAATTCAGAAGCTCCTCTGGTGGTTGTTTAGAAAAGATGGGCTAATCTTGCAAATAAACATTGCAGTTTCTACAAAACTTCAATGTTTCACTGCATGGTTAAAACTGCAATGCTTAGACTTTATTGACCAGAAGTGGTCTGGATGCTTTTAGTGGTCCTTTAAAGGACAAGCTCTAAATGTGAAGTGTCACCATACTAATAATGACGGTGGCATCTTCTCACTGTGAAAATCACAGTGAGAAGCGCAGAAGCGCCTCTAGCGGCTGTCAGTGAGACAGCCACTAGAGTCTGGATTAACCCATAGGTAAACATAGTAGTTTCTCTGAAACTGCTATGTTTACTGCAAAAAGGGTTAAACCTAGCCGGACCTGGCACCCAGACCACTTCATTAAGCTGAAGTGCTCTGGGTGCCTATAGTGGTCCTTTAACCATAACATTAATTTCACCATAACGTTAGAAACACCTAAACCCTAGGAATAATATTTAAAGAAGCATCAATATGAAGACCATTGTAATGGCTGCCCATCTATCCAAATATTGCCACCGTAGTACTGCACAAACATTTCAAAAGAGTCAATGTAGAATGTAATAGTGTCATATTTGATAAGAACCATTTTACGTCTGCTGAAATGGACCTCATTCATTGGTATTACATTGGAGTATGCTGATTCTGAAAATGTGAATGTGAATGTGATGCATACTTTTCAAGTTATGAATAATGTGGAAAAATTGTATTTCTCTGCTTGTTATAATTACATTACCCATTGTGTAAGGTAATTGTATCACAGTCAGAGGGGATGATTTTGTGTGGGAGTGTCTTAGTGTATTGTATGTGTTTATTGGTTGTGTTCCAAAACCCTGTGGGTGGTACTAATGTGTAAGAATGTGTACATAAGCACAATAAACCCATAGCTCTGGCTGTTCACTGCTTGACCCTCAACACGGAGCTTTGTCTCGTTCTTGGGGGGATTTATTGTATGCTGTTCCAGTTTGCCTGCTAGGAGTGTAAACATATTCGTATGGTTTTTCCTATTCGGCTGTTTACAGCATTCATATGGTTTCCTGTTCGGCGGATTGGTGTTCTGCAGTAGCTGTGCCTGTGTATCTGGAAGGGAAGATCTACTAAACGGTGGTTTAACCCTTTTATGCCTGGGGGTGCCGTTACAATTGGTGGCAAGCGGCGGGATCGTTCCTACAGCCAGAAGGACAGCTACAGGAGACACCATTTCTTTGGATTTACAAGTTGGGGCAACGCATGTCCCAGTACAGCGACCCTAAAAGCAACAGAATGGAACCAGCAGCGTTATACGAGAAGGAGGACCTGGATGGCCGGGATGCATTAAGGAAAGGCATCTGGTACCAGGCCCTGGATAATGTACAATACTAGCGGGGTGAGAGTCTCCCCAGTGAAGAGCAGCGGTTGCAGAAGCAAGTGGCCCTGCGGATGCTCTTCCTGGAGAAATGGGTGAAGGAACTAGAGCATCGGGTATGGCAGGAGCTATGGCTGGAGGATGCCTACCAGGCGCTCTGGTGGTATATGGCACAGTACATACCCTGGACAGCCGAGCATGACAAGCCAGAGGGAGAGGAGTTTGATGGTCCTGGCTTGTTATGGGAGTCCTTTGCAGAGTCCTTCCATTGGGAAGGCTCAGCAGGACAGCAAGGTGACAGATCCAGTTCCAGACCCCTTCAGCTGGGAAGATATTGTTGAGATTTACTGGGAGGAACCCCAGGCGGCAGGTGGAGATGGGACCGAGGTCTCTCCACCGGCCCTACAGGGATGCTGGGCGGTCAGCCCAGATCCCCAGCGGCAGATTGATTTGCAGGGAATAGAGAGCCGTGTCTCCTTTCCTCAGCGAAAGTGTGAAGTGCAGGGAGAGGAGAGCAGTGTCCTCCCTCCCCAGCAGCAGGGTGAGCTACAGGGATGCTGGGCGGTCGGCTCAGTTCCTCAGCGGCAGTGTGAATTGCAGGGAATTGGGAGCCCAGTCTCCATTTCCCAGCGGCAGGCTGAGTTACAGGGGACAGAGATAGTTGCTCCTGTCCCCCAGCAGCAGAATGAATTGCAGGGAATTTGGAGCCCAGTCTCCATTCCCCAGCGGCAGTATGAGTTATTGGGAATTGGGAGCCCAGTCTCCATTCCCCAGCGGGAGATACAGCAGGGAATTGGGAGCCCAGTCTCCATTCCCCAGCGGCAGAGTGTCCTACAGGGAATAGAGAGCCCAGTCTCCTTTCCCCAGCAGCAGGACTCTGTAGTGGGAGCAGAGACAGTCTGTCTCCCTCCCCCGCGGCTGGAAGTATATATGGGAGAGGAGCTTGTTACCCCCTCTCCCCAGCGGCAGCTTAACATACCAGGGGGAGAAAGTAAGCCCCACAACCGTGCAGATGGGACCGTGGTCTCTGCACTTACAGCACAGGGGGTAGGGAAGGTCGGTCCTGCCCCTGCGAAACAGGGCTGTGTATCCAAAGGGGAGACAGTCTCTCTCCCCCTTCGGCAGCAGAGCTGTGTATCCAAAGGGGAGACAGTCGGTCTCCCCCTCCAACAACCAGGCTCCAACCAGGCTACTCCCGTGGTAGCGCTGGCACCAGGGCAGAGTACCGCTGGTCTCTGCCCACTCAGCAACCCACCAAGGCAGCTTACCAGTCACCCACACAGCCGTGGTGAGTCACCTGGACATGGACAAAGTTCTCCTCTACCCAGGTGTAGTAACCATTTATTGTGGGTGGGCTGTATTACTGTTTGTGTATGCTGTTCAAGTTTGACTGCTAGGAGTGTAAACCTATTCGTATGGTTTTTCCTATTCGGCTGTTTACAGCATTCATATGGTTTCCTGTTCGGCGTATTGGTGTTCTGCAGTAGCTGTGCCTGTGTATCTGGAAGGGAATATCTACTAAACGGCGGTTTAACCCTTTTATGCCTGGGGGTGCCGTTACACTCAACATCTGAGGAAAGTGATTTAGGGGTGATTATTTCTGATGACTTAAAGGTAGGCAGACAATGTAATAGAGCAGCAGGAAATGCTAGCAGAATGCTTGGTTGTATAGGCAGAGGTATTAGCAGTAGAAAGAGAGAAGTGCTCATTCCATTGTACAGAACACTGGTGAGACCTCACTTGGAGTATTGTACTCAGTACTGGAGACCGTATCTTCAGAAGGATATTGATACTTTGGAAAGAGTTCAGAGAAGGGCTACTAAACTGGTTCATGGATTGCAGAATAAAACATACAAGGAAAGGTTGTAGGAAAGATGAGATGGGGGGATATGATAGAAACATTTAAATACATAAAGGGAATCAACACAGTAAAGGAGGAAACTATATTTAAAAGAAGAAAAACTACCACAACAAGAGGACATAGTCTTAAATTAGAGGGACAAAGGTTTAAAAATAATATCAGGAAGTATTACTTTACTGAGAGGTAGTGGATGCATGGAATAGCCTTCCAGCTGAAGTGGTAGAGGTTAACACAGTAAAGGAGTTTAAGCATGCGTGGGATAGGCATAAGGCTATCCTAACTATAAGATAAGGCTAGGGACTAATGAAAGTATTTAGAAAATTGTTCAGACTGGATGGGCCGAATGGTTCTTATCTGCCGTTACATTCTATGAAATAAAGATTAATGAGTACCCATAGGGTGATCTTTTCATTGTTTCTTTTTTAATTTTCATCATTGAAATATACTCAACCAATAGTTTTACCAAGTAAAAACGATAATGTTTATCATTCAAATACACTCCACCAATAGTTATACCAACTCGTAATTGTTGATTCAAACCTGTGCCATTACCTGTGAAGATGGTTATCCTTCATTTTTTCCACCTTCCAAAAAACATACACTAACTGTTGCTTGGCAACAAAATGTTTACAGTAATGATAGATAACATTTTAAAAAAGTAAATTTTTATCTTGAACTTTTAACTCATTGTCATGTTATTTTTACTGGTTCTAAGTAACCAACCATGAAAAACACAGCAAAAATTGTAACAGTAGGCAATATATCTTAATTACAGGGGGGATGATATGTGATGAAATACAAGTTCAAATCTGTAGAAAAGCTTATTTGAAATAAAACTTCACTACACTCATTGCTATTCAATGATGCATTACTCACGTCCAATGTTATGTGAAAGAACATTAACCCTTTTATGTTTTGAATTATTTTACTTTCATTGTGCATTGCAAACCTTAGAGATAAACAACTTTCTCTGTCTGAGCTCCATTCTGACCTTTTGAATCTTTAAAAATGGGATTAAATTTACAGCCGCCTATACACACTAAAGAAAGTTTGAAGGAACACAACTTTGTTGAATTTTCTAGTTAGGTAAGAGGAAGATCGAGAAGAACAATGTAAATTGCTCTAACACCTTTCAAATCCTCATTGTTTACAAATGTATTGATTAACCCCTTCAGAACGGAGTCAATAGTACACGTTCTGATCAAAACAAAATGTAAACAAAAACTGGAATTTGCGCTATATGTCTGTTCAACCGTAATTCACCGCTGTCACATTAAGTGCACCCACTCTTATTATATATAATTTTGTTCAGGAGAAACAGGGCTTTAATTTATCATTAACTATCATTAACTATTCATATATGGAACATAATGAATAAAATTTTAAAAAATGTGAGAAAATAAGATTTTTTTTTTAATTTCTATTTCCGTCTGACATTTTAGCTGTGAATGTCATAATACTGTTAGGTTTTACTGCAAAAAAATGCACATATTTGTAATCAGCGATGTCTCACGAGTACAACAGTACCCCCCATTAACAGGTTTTATGGTGTTTTGGAAAGTTACAGGGCCAAATATAGAACGTTCTATTTTCACATTGAAATTCGCCAGATTGGTTACGTTGCCTTTGAGATCGTATGGTAGCCCAGGAATGAAAATTACCCCCATAATGGCATACCATTTGAAAGAGTAGACAACCCAACGTATTGAAAGTGGGGTATGTTTAGTCTTTTTTAGTAGCCACTTAGTCACAAACACTGGCCAAAGTTAGCGTTCATATTTGTTTTTGTGTGAAAAAAGCAAAAAACTAATATCTGGACAGTGTTTGTGACTAAGTGGCTACTAAGAAAGACTAGACATACCCCACTTGCAATACCTTAGGTTGTCTACTTTTGCAAATGGTATGCCATCATGGGGGTAATTCTCATTCCTGGGCCACCATACGCTCTCAAAGGCAACATAACCAATCTGGCGTATTTCAATGTCAAAAAAATGAAATGCAAGTCTTATATGTGATTCTCTAACTTTCCAAAACACCATAAAACCTGTACATGGGGGGTACTGTTATTCTCGGGAGACTTCACTACACAAATATTAGTATTTTAGGGGGGCGTGGCCGGCAGCCGAGCTACATGGCAGCACACTGAATAGGCTCCAGGGCTGCACGGCAGTGAAACCGCGAAAACGGAGGTACATCATAGAAAAGGGGAACCACAAAAAAGCCCCACCGGCATCTCAACAGGCTGGGAAGACCCCGGTGGGAAAATCAAGCACCGTCACCCACCTGTTCCGAGAATATTCCGACCGCGTACCAGCGCTGTGGAAACACCCCAATGCCCCCTCCATTCGGGAATGGATACAAAAAGTCGAAACATTGAGAGGCCTGGTGGAGACTTGTCACTCCCTAGCAGGCACATTCCTCCACTACAAATCTGTTTGGCAACCCTGGTGTGACTATCTAAAAAACAGCGCAATATAACTGATGATCTATCGATGTAACTAGACCTCAACCCCCCTACTACCAGGTACAGCAAATACCACCCCCCCCTCCCCTCTCTCAGACACAAGGGAAATTGGTAGGGCAGTTAAAGCACCTCCTGATATCATTCTTTACCCAACTTACAAGACACAACCAATGAGGTGTACCTGTGACGCCAGCGTCCTGATCATAGCTAAACCCTAGGCCATACAAAGATCGAGAATATGCAAAACACGCCTTTCGGATGCAACACTGTATTGAGATGCAATTTGAATGTTACTCACTGTATTACCATACATTATCACTGTTCTGTTATGTACTTCAGACTTTTCTTTGCCGTTATTCTATTGTGAATGCACAGAACCTCAATAAAAACCTTTAAAAAAAAATAAAAAAATAATAATAAATAAAAAAATATTAGTATTTTAAAACATATTACAACAATAATATAGTCCATAAAAGTGCTGTTTGTTTGTAAAAAATGCAAAAACATCACTTTTACTTAAAATATCATTGTTGTAATACAATTTACCAGTTTGAAACACTAATATTTGAGTTCAGCGAAGTCTCCCGAGTAAAACAGTACCCCCTATGTACAGGTTTTATGGTGTCTTGGAGAGTTACAAGGTCAAATATAGTGCTTGCGAATTAAATTCTCTGCACTTTCTCCCTGTGTTGTCAGGCATGTCAATCAAATTTTAATTAATCAAATCACATAATTATGTTAAAAGATTACTTAAATATACACGTAGAATTTTAATATATATGCATTTATAGGTATTTAAATTCTACGTGTATACTAATGTAATCTTTTATGTAATTATATGTATTTATCTATATATATATTTGCGGTTATTTATATTTTATATATAGATAGATATATATAGAGAATGTCATTCTAAGTGTATTTCGTTACCAATATATATATATACTAATAACAAAATACAGTTAGAATGAAATTACATATGTATATATAATTTATTTTATTATTTTATTTATTTATTATTGTAATTATACGTATATATATATATATATAATATATGTGTATATATCTATTATATATATAATATATATACATATTATATATATGAAACATCATTCTAAGTGTATTTTAATACTAATATATGTACTTTTTTTTTTACACCTCCTACCAGCAGGGGGACTGTCTGACATTCCATCACATGGCCCCCGGGGGCCTCATTTGTCGAGAGAGGGCTGCCTGGGCTGTCAGACAGCCCTCCAGAGTAGGATCGCGGCGAAGGTAAGTGCAACGGACCTCTAGGGGATCAAAGCCGTTACGGCGTTCTATGCCGCCACAACTGCTTTAAAGCCCTTTAATGCGGGACGGCATAGAATGCCGTAACGGCGTTAAGGGGTTAACTGTACAGGCATACCCCACTTTACATACACACGCGAGTACAGACATTCCCGCGCCTCTTCTGAACAGGAAACGAAAGGTACTATGCTTGCCCGGAGCAGCTCAGTTCAGTGTCTTTGGGGCAAGAACTTTTCACACCTTCTGACATGGCAAAGGCTAATCATCTCAAATTTCTAATGTTTACTCCTAGCTGAATATATATATATATTTTTCTGCCCATATATTGTCAATATTCTGCAATCGGCTGCCATCCCGTAAAAGTGTTCACCCTGCCATCTTCTATAACTATGACTTAGCAGCTTTGCTGCATTAGCCACAATTCCGAGGATTCAAAGTTTAACCATAAATGCTTAAAGGACCACTAGAGGCACCCAGACCACTTCAGCTTAATGAAGTGGTCTGGGTGCCAGGTCCTTCTAGGGTTAACCCTTTTTATTTATAAACATAGCAGTTTCAAAGAAACTGCTATGTTTATGTTAGGGTTAATCCAGCCTCTAGTGGCTGTCTCTTGACAGCCGCTAGAGGCGCTTGCGTGCTTCTCACTGTGATTTTCACAGTGAGAAGATGCCAGCGTCCATAGGAAAGCATTGTGAATGCTTTCCTATGAGACTGGCTGAATGCGCACGCAGTTCCGCCGAAGAGGCGGAGAGGAGGAGGAGAGCTCCCCGCCCGGCGCTGGAGAAAGAGGTAAGTTTAACCCCTTCTTCTCCATCCAGCCAGGCGGGAGGGGGATCCTGAGGGTGGGGGCACCCTCAGGGCACTATAGTGCCAGGAAAACGAGTATGTTTTCCTGGCACTGTAGTGGTCCTTTAAAGTGATGAAGAGATGTTTCCAAACAAAGTGTGCAACTAAGCTGCTAACAAATATAAATTGGCACTGTACTGACAGAAAATGGCCCAGTGGGCAGGTTTGTTTTACTTTTCCTCCCAGTTTAAGGTTATCAGATGAGTAAAACATTAAAGATAAATGGCACAATTTGGAATGAGATTTTTCTTTTTACTGTTTGTTTTAACTGAATAAAAGCCCACTGGAAATCACTAAATAAATCACTGGAAATAAAATCACTGGAAATCTGCAGTTGCAGTATCAGTTATGCCTGTAAATGACTATTGCAATGCAGTACATGCATTGGGAAGTGAAAAAAAAAATGTATTGCTTCACTTTAAGTACATTTTCATTTTACATACATGCTATGGTCCCATTGTGTACTTAAAAGTGGGGTATGCCTGTACTTACGGTTTGTACATATTATGTTTAAAAACAGGTACTGGTTTTATATTCTGTTGCCATCTTTAGGAGCCTGTATTTATAATAATGCCAGGAATCTTACAAATATCCATAAACAGGATATTTAATCATTTTTAAAAAAAATACACAAAAATAAGTCCTGCATTCAGACTCTCACTAGTTCTGGGTGTCAGCAATGACCATAGCACACATGAGCCCCAATACATACAATAAAAACAAAGAAAAAATGTACTTGCGCAATATTTAAATAACTGGAGGTTTTTAGTATCACTCCAATGGCCATTAGAGTGTAAGCTCACCTGCCACGTCAAGGAAAACCTATTAGATGAGTCCTACACTAACAACTTACCTTGCTTCCTTTAGCTTAAGGTAAAAAATACCTATTAAGGGATAATAAGTAGGTAGTATAATTTATAACTAGGTATGTTTAGAAAAATACCCCTCTCAATCTCATTTGAAATTTGTTTACCTAAAGCTGAAGGAAGCAAGGTGAGTGGTGAATACAGTCAGAAAGTTTAGAGTGCTTCTATCTCTGAGTATTGTACGTATAACTATATTGTATGCAGCTCTGTATATGCAGCTCTGTATATATAAAAAAAAATGACTACCCAAACGTTTGACAAAGACTGGTGATAGAATTAGTGCATGGAAAGTGTTAACATACCACCATTTGAAATACCCTAGGGTGTCTACTTTTCAAAAATATATGGTTTGATGGGATAAATTACATTGGCCAGCTTCACAAATGTCCCAAATTGGACATGGGTACATGATGACCACCTTAGAAAATTCCTAGATGGAAAACTGGAATGCGCACCCTCCAAAGAAGGTCTTTTAGCCCCCAGAGAACCCAACACACCTGTACATGGGAGGTATAACTGTACTCAGGAGATGTTGCTGAACACATACTGGGGTGTTTTTTGGAAGTAACCCTTATGGTTCTCCGTACATGTATTCTTAAATTGCTATGTGTGTCAAAAAATCACCAATTATTTTTGATTTTTTTAAATTTTAAATGATTGCATGAAAATAGTCAAAATACCCCAAGTTTAAAGGGACACTATAGTCAACTGAACAACTTCAGCTTAATGAGGTTGTTCAGGTGAGAACTATAGCTCCCTGCAGCCTTTCTCATGTAAACACTGTATTTTCTGAGAAAATACAGTGTTTACATTGAAAGCTAGGAACACCTTCAGTTGCAGTCACTCAGAGTGAACCAGAAGGACTTCAGAGTTGAGCCTCCATCCACTCAGATCTGCTGTCAGCAGAGCACAGGGCAGCACTGTGCACAGCATCCTGTGATTCAGTATCTCTTCCCTCTGCATGCAGACACTGAACTTTCCTCATAGAGATTCATTGATTCAATTCACCTCTATGAAGAGATGCTGACTGGCCAGAGCTGTGTTTGAATCATGCTGGCTCTGCCCCGATCTGCCTCTTTGTCGGTCTCAGCCAATCCTATGGGGAAGCACTGTGATTGGATCAGATTACCACATGTCAGCAGACTGCTTGTTTTTCTGAGTCTAACAGCATGCAGATTAACAGCTTCTGGCTTGAATACAGTAAGATTTTTACTATATTTATGGAGGCATGAGGGGCCTAGGGGGGCTAGATGGTGGTGTTAACACTATAGGGTCAGGAATACATGTTTGTATTCCTGACCCTATAGTGATCCTTTAATACCTTAGGTTGTCTTATTTTAAAATATATATACATGTGAAGGGTTATTCAGGTATTCCTGACAGATATCAGTGTTACACGTTAATTTTGAAAAAAAATGGTTTGGAAATAGCAAAGTGCTACTTGTACTTATAGCCCTATAACTAAAAAAAAAAAAAGCTAAGAACATGTTAACCATGGGCATTTCTAAACTCAGGACAAAATTTAGAAACTATTTAGCATGGGTGTTTTTTGGTGGTTGTAGTTGCGTAACAGATTTTCGGGGTCAAAGTTAGAAAAGGTGTGTATTTTTAAAATTTTATTATATTTTATAATTTTTTTATAGTAAATTATATGATATGATGAAATAATGCTATCTTTAGAAAGACCATTTAAAGGCAAGAAAACTGTATATAATATGTGTGGGTACAGTAAATGAGTTAGAGGAAAATTACAGCTACACACAAACACCGCAGAAATGTAAAAACAGCCCTGGTCCTTAACAGTAAGAAAATTTAAAAACGGTCTGGTCCATACATTTAACCAACAGTATAATTATCAAGTAGCTATTTATAATGTAACCAGTTATTTATAATGTGCAGGATAAATTATAGAATGCTGAATGCTGTAGATTGACACCATAAACACTGTTCAGGTTTATTTTGAAGTTTAATTTTCTGCTGGTTCCCTTTGCGTTCTATTTTAAGCAAAGCAGGGGTTTTAATAGAGAATCCTAAAATTGTTATCTATGTCTCCAGACCCGTCACCCCTAAAAAAAAATAAAACAATAACAGCTTTGAAATCATGTATTTAAAATATAAGGATGCACAACAAAATAATGAATTCATTTACTGTAATGGGACGTTTTCTAAAAATCGATGCCTCTTTTGTAATGAAATGCATTTCCTATGAACTCTTCAGTATATTTTGACTATCCTGAAGTTCTTACTTTTAAGTCTAGCTGTGACATCCAGATGTGCCCTTTGATTTATGATGTGTTGCACCAAAGAAATACCTGGGAAATGACCTTGAAATGATTTTCTTGGCATGCACACTAGATGCAGGTCACTGATAGTCTTTGTTTTGCAGACACTTTTGCTTGCTGAATTCTGAATCAGCAAATGTTGAGTGTCACATTACAGAGTTCTTACTGTCTATCTGGTCAGAAATGAATGGTTTCATAGCAGTCAAGTTGTCATGTAAAGTCACCTTACCTTTTTCCACCTGCTTCCTGAATGCCAAACCAAATTAAAATAGTAAAATATAGTCATATTAGACAGGGACAGCCTGAATCAGGGATTACAAATACGTCACTTTCCTTGAATCTGACTTTACAAACAAAAGAAGAAAAAACAGAACATGACACATTTTGTCTTGCATGACAATAGAAGTTCCATATCTTATTATGTTTTTAATTAATTTAGATCTGTTACATTTACATCAGTTACATGTACTTATAGATTATATTTTGTACCCCTGTACCCCTAGTACCCTTAGTTTTCAAATAGTGGAATCTACCATGTCTTCAAGTTTCTGATACGTATGGTACTTAATCCCATGCATTTGCATGCTGCGGTGCATATTAATGTGGGCTTAGTTTTTTTTTTTGCAGTGTTGTGAAATTGTTTACTAACAGACATTGGGGAAAAAAAGGCTCAAGATTTATATCTGGTGCATATGTAGACGCATGTGTGATGCACCCCCTTTGTTTTCAGAAGCACCCGTTTTTTGGCCCTGTCTTCCACACCCGATATTAAGCCTTGCCAAAATGGGAAGGTCTGTTTCTACTCTTTTATTCTCTTGTGAAAATAAAATAAAAATTAAAAATCCAAGAAGTGCTGAATTCCTTGGTCCTAGGTGTCACATCTCACTTACCCTCCTCATATCCTATCTGTTGAAGTCACTTGCCAAAATTCTAGACAATTACCTTCCTTCACACCTAATTAAAACAATACATATATATTTGAGTGAGTAAACCATTAAAATTCAAAACAACTACAAAACAAGTACAACTAAATAATGTCATACTTATATCATACAGGACTGTTTACCAAACCATGGAATCTTTGTCTTTGGCACATGAAACTCGGCTTCCAAAGAACCCGAAGTAGATCAAGTCTTCCCTATGTTTGGCTGGGCGAATTGAGTTCATTCATAGATTTCAATGCATGCATATATACAAGGAAAGAAAAATACCAATCAAATGTCTAAAAATGTAAAATGCATTTTGATGAAAAATGTTTCATGAAACTGTAAAATGTTTAAAAGCAGGTTAGATAAACAGTACAAGGAATGGAAGATTTAATTAATGACGAAAAAAGATAAACAATGTGATTTTATTATATTTTAGAAAAAAGGGTGTCTCATATGGGGCTTTCTCTTAACTTATTAACAAGAATCTACGATTGAAAAAGAGCATTAATTTTGACTTTAGACCATAAGAAATTATATTTCCTTAAGGCAGAGGAAAGGGTTCTTTAAAATAATACTAGATCTTACATTATCTGCCTAAACAGCTTGTTGGCCTTGGAAGAACATTTTTGAGTCAAGAAGGAATTTGTGGCAAAAATGAAAATCATTTGGGTTATTTTTGCCATCTTTTTAATCAACAACAGAAACATGTGCGAAATTGTGAATTTGCTGGAGTTTTTTCATCCTTATTTCCTACCTAGTTATTTTAGGGGTACACACTAAATCTCACCCCCTGGATCCATGAAAAGGAATGCCTTTTGGAAGCAGTGGATACATGTAAAGGCCACAACAATATATTAGGCAAGGATAACGTTTATTTTTATATTTTTTTCCCAGAGTAGAAACCCCTCACATCTATATACACTGTAATAAATTTTACTAGTATATTTATTGTATCAATTTAAACTCTCCATACAAGCTAGCTTCTGGATCACATACACTTCACTGTAGGAAGCATTATCCTTGCATTTTTAGACAGGTTTTGGTGAATCCCTATCCTTATCCAGTAGAGCAGCACACTATTACTCCTACTCCCTCAACCCTGTGTTTTGCATCCAGCATACCAGTACCCTATTCCCACAACAATATATTGTTGACAGTCTATGGTTTCCATAACTTTACTCAGCCAAACATTGAGCTCACTCACCATATTTTATTTATGATCTTGTTGAGGCACACTGTACCACAGCACATGCTGACAAGTCATTGAGATCAGAAGCTCAATTAGGCATTTAATTAACAAAATAGTCACAACAGCAGTCACATGATTTCCTATTTCTGTGAACCAGGATGGTAAAAAAACAGAAGAAAATAGGGGTCATTCTGAAACAACAACATATAGATACTGAGATATCTGCTTGAGCACTCATTTTACATGTTACACATCACACCAGCCTTAGCATCATTAGCACAACTAAAAAGATATGCATTGTGCAATTTCTTTCAGGTCAGTTTTATAGTTGCTGGGAAAAAAGGCATGTATTTTATACAATGATGTATGGTCGGTCAGAAAATTCAGATTAAGTCATAAAAAAAACTCAACAGTTATACTTAATAGTTTGACTAACAAGCTGACTTCCAAGAATAACATACACCAGTCCCTGGTGTACATGCTATAGCTGTTGCACTACATCTCCCATAATGCTTTTATATCCATCATTCTGGAAAAGTATTATGAGAGATGTACATCTGGAATGCCGAAGGTTGCCTAATTATGGGCTACAGATTGGCCAGTGTCTCTGGTCCTTATAAATACCCCATTCAACCCAATTAGGATCAAGGGACACACTTGTAACTTTCCAAAAAGTCATAAAACCTCAAAGAATACAAAATATGACATTTTAGAGTAGTTTTTGTGTGAAACATGCAAAAATAACCTCACTTTCGCCAGGGTTTGTGACTAAGTGGTTACTAAAAAAAGTCTGGACATACTCCATTTTGAATACCTTGGGTTGTCTACTTTTACAAATGGTATGCCATGATGGGTTAATTGTCATTCCTATGCTGCCTTATGTCTCAAAGGCAATATAGGCCCAGCAAATCAATCTGGCAAATTTCAATTTGTAAAAACTGAAATGGGGAAGCTCTTTATGCTCTTTCCAAAACACTTTCTAACCTGTACATTGGGGGCATTGTTGTACTCAAGGGACATCACAGCATAAACATATGTGTGTTTTATTGCATTGAAACCTAACAGTTATGACATTCACAGTTAAAATTCCATGCAGAATTTGGAAAATAACATTTCTTAATTTCTCACACATTTTAAGATTTTATTAATTTTAATAAAATTTGTGTTACATATATAAATATTTGAGGTGAAATGAAAGCCCTATTTCTCCTGAACAAAATGATATATAATAAGTGTAGGTGAACACACATACACTTACACAAAGTATAAATTTTGTTTTGGTCAGAACTTGTACAATTGCCTCTGTCCTTAAGGAGCTAGTAACCTAAATTCATGCGCTACTTTTTAGCTTTTTAGTTTCTCATGACCATTTCCTTGCTCATTTATACTTGACAAGTCATACATTTTGATCCTCCTATGTTTTGAGAAAAAGTGTAATGATGATAAAATACAGTAAAGTATGAACACCTGATTTAGTTTGTGCTTCAGCACCTTCTAGACCAAATGTTGAAAGATTGCTTAGGTAAAGTTCGCTAAAACCATGCAAAATATGCATAACTAAATATTCAATGTAGCAGTAACATTTGCTGTAAGCATTAATGTTATCATGCATTCAATCAGCCCCTTTATGCCAATGAACAAAGAGCCATTGATTGAAGTCTCAATTCATTGAACTCACAGTTTACAATTTACGAGTGTTCTCATTTATTTTAAAAAAATAAAATCAATAATAATAATAGTCTGGCACTCCCATCATGTAATCACATATACAGGCTTACTGTATATTCACAAATTAAAATAAATTTGGTCTTACATTTGTTTTTTAATTCACTCTGATTTCTCAAATTCTCACTGTAGTGAATAACCCTGTATGTATGGACATATTCACACAAATTGTAAGTCAAAAAGCTGAACGGGGGGGGGGTGGGGGGGGGAAGGGGGAGAGATGGAATAAAGTATAGGACTAGGAATGCTGCAGTGGGCAGAAGCATGGAAATTACATTTTGGGGTAGGATATATATTATGGACTACGTCTCCAGTACTCCAGATGTTGTGAACTACATCTCTCCTAATGTTTTACCAGCATTATGGTATTATGGTTGTGCAGTCCACAACATCTGGAGTTCCAAAGGTTGCCTACCCATGTTGAACTGTTAAATTTATTTCAAACTTTGCATGGGAACAGAAGTAGCTAATGAAGTATACAAATGGTGGGACACTAGACTCTGCCTCCAGAATTTGACTCTGACTCTGACTTCGGCTTTCCCATTATCCCAATGTACTCAGCCCATCACCTCATGATATGGGTATTTGGTAACTGTCAGGCCGTATCTGTTCTGGCTCCGTTCCGGCGTTTCCCTTTTCTGACGCGGCTCTCTTACGCTATATAGAGAGACCGCGCCAGATTCAAACCGCTTGGTGATTCTCGGACCTACTTCCGCATTCAAACGCCGGCTAAGCTCTTCGTTCACAAAGTTACCAAACCTTTGACTATTATAAAGGATTTTGCCTTCTCTGTACCTCTGACCACGGATTGTATTGGAGTCTCCTGAAAACCGGACTGTGTATATCATTCATCCCTTGGATTCAAGCTATACATTCCCATGGAGGACAACTCCCATCAATCTTAAGTATACTAATTACTCTGATCTCTGAAGATTTACTTACTAATTAACTGTTTCTTGCTTGCTATAATCTTCAGTTACTTCCTAATGAATTGTTACTTACATGCTATTCCCATGGAGGACAACTCCCATCAATCTTAAGTATACTATTCACTTCCACCTCTGAAGATTTAATTACTAATGAACTGTTTCTTGCTTGATATAACCTGCAGTTACTTCCTAATGCATTGTTATTTGCATGCTATAATTCTCAGTTACTAAAATATTATTGCATTCATTAAGACTTCGCTTTTTTCACTAACTGCCTGCATCCACCACTTTGCTTTAAAGCTACAGTATCCTAATAATTCTCCGCTTTCTCGCTATTGTAATTAAGGAGTTCTACAAGCTGCAGTTGAGTTCCAATTCTAAAACCCCTTCTAGCATAACAGTAACCCACAAACACTATGACAGCCTTAGAAGACAGAATAACACACAAACCTGTCATTTTAGGGCATCCAGGATCTCACACACTCCTTACTAATTCAGTTACACTAACCCACACCAAACATGTCACACTCAACCTATCACATTAACAGCCCTAATCCTGTCACACTCACTGTTATATTTAAAAGTGCCTGATAATAATAATTGGCTATTAATAATTAGTTGCCACCAAAGAAAATAGTGAGCAGTTAGATAACTTACTTTTGCATCATAGAACCTTTGATTGTCATACAGAAGGGGAGCAGTATTTGAGGTAAGAAGCCAGGTATTAAAGCCAGGCTATAACCAGATAATTGGTCCAAGAAGTGGAAGAGGAAAGCCAGAAGGAAAGTCATTTAAAACATATGCAGGTTTGGTATCCATTAATCCAGTCAGTTAATTAGGGAGTAACCAGTGTGCCAAAGCAGGGTAACATACACAGTAATCTGTCCGAATTGAAGGAGTTTAGAAAAAGAAGATATGAGGTCACAAACTAGGATGTCAGTCCAAAGTTAAGCTTTAGCTTAAACTGGGGAGATCAGATCAGCAGTAGTAACAGAGGGGTTGCCTGAGCCTGAGTCAAGCATACAGGACACAATATGAACACATTGATAGTGCAATGAGATACAAGTGATGTATTTTTAAATATCCAAATTTTAATTCCAGAAATATCCTATTAAATGTAACACACCCTATAAAACATGACTCATGTTCATCAATATCTTCTTGAAGGCACCACACCATGTAATACATGATATTCAACTTTTCTCGCACTGACACATTCGCCCCCCAACCCAGTCACATTTACCCCTTTACTTATCACATTCACTCCCTTAATCATGTCACATTTACCTCTAACCCTATCACACTCACTGCACAACCCTGATTCTTTCACACCCACACCCCTCAATCCTGTCTCATTCAACCCCTCATCCTGACACACTCACTCTGCCACAGTCACGCCTTTACTAACCCTATTACAGTCACCCTCTTAAGATAGTTATCACACACACAGTCATGAAACACTGTTTCACCATAAACACAATGCACAAAGACAACAAACCACAAACATAAAGGTTCATACAAACATACAAACATACATTCACACACAAGGATACCCATTGTCAGACACACACTCTTAGACAGATACACATGGAGACAATGCCAGACACACTCAGAAATACACAAAGAGCCCAATACACATTGTGACTGTTGGTCTGTATTTGTCAATGTGTGTATCTCTATGAATCAATATGTTTGTAAGTGTATGTATGTTATATATATGTGTGCATATAACATTTGTATATGAATGTGTGTAACAGTGTGTACATATTTGCATGCATTAGTGTGTGTGTTTGTAGCTGCAATGTGAGGGTGGTATAGTATGGGCAATACAAAGGTAAAATGGTAACATATAATATATATTTTGTATACATATACAATAAAAAGGGAAACCTATTTAAAGAACATATAGGATAACTTACATGTGAAAGGATTATAAAATATGTAGGAAAAGTGATACTGTTTTCTTATCTGTAACTTTATTATTTGGTAAATTACTTGTTTAAAGTTTTTTGCCCAACCAATATTTTCATTTTATGTATCCAGAGTTGCCACTCACACCCCACAATCATGTATTCATGATTAGCATAATTGCAAATTAAATTGTTTGCAAATGATGCTATAACTCCAGGGAGCCGCAACACTGCAAGCCTCTGAACCATGAATACAGAGACTAACTCTCTGTATCCAGTTCTGCAAGTCTGCCCTTCTATATAACTACAGCCCCTTAAACACACACAATGCAACCCCTTTTTTCAGTATTGGTGTTAGTGTGTCAGTTTCACCCAAGACCCACAGTCTAGAGCTGCCACTGCAGGGTCCAATGCAGTTTTTCAATGCAAACATCAGAAAAACTGCTAGAGCAGCATAAAACATGCCTGCGGTATCTATATATAGAGAATTATTTTTAAAAATACCCCATAATTTTGGCATGATTGGTCAACCTCTCAGCTTTATCTCCAGCCATCAATAAGAGGATGGAGAATTACAGAACTAATTATGATAGACAAAGCATGTTTCTTTCTAACACACACTTGCCATAAGTCCTTACTATGCTGATAGATTTTATTTTATTTTTATTAGGCACTGCCCCTCCTGCCCCTGTGGAACTGCATCCATTGACTAACTTTGGACTGGGTTTATATTTGGTGTTCTTTTACACAGTTCCTGATAGCATTCTTCCACTGTTTCTCTGATCCTGTTTGTATTGACCATATCCCTGACCATGTGTAGTTTATTCAGTTGCATTGTGTTCATACTCAAGTCCAGACTAGTTGCCAGACGCCAGTAGTCTATGGGCCAACTTGAAGAGGACTGTGGGAGCTGTGGTTAAACAACTAGCATCTGCCATGCTAATGTTCTCTGCATTGATAGGTCTCATCACGTATATTACTACCAAGACTACAGGCGTGGAAGAGAAGGGGTTAAACTAATCGTGTTTTCTGATCTTCAACTAAAATCTAAACCACTGGCTATGCAATAAAATGTTTACCTTCATTTGTTTAAAAGATGCTTCTTATGTGATGATCTCAGCTGGCATACTGTAATCCCTTTGAAAAAAATCATATTCATTGTCTCTCGAAAATGGGTCTATAAAACTTTTTCCATTACTTTCTGACTAAAGGGTGGTCATCAGTATTTTCATCTGAATATATGGCAGCGTGATGAGGCAGGTGGTCCTTCTACTCAGTAGAAGCTTCTTAGCTCAGCTTAAACAGGAGCCCCAGGTGGCCCCTCTGTGAAAGGAACCATTTGCAGATGCTCAGTTACATTAATAGGGATTTGTTAGTGAATGGCATATACTCAAAAAAAAATGTAATGTGGGCTGACAAGCATGCTTTCTTATCTATCAGAAGAAATACCAGAAACAAAACCCTAATAAGACAATTAATAGAAAAAGGTTGCAGAATCAGCGCTGAACAGGAATGTGCTTTTAATATAAGTACCATAAATGCGGGTGGAGAAGACCATAAAAAGAAAAACTAAGCAATACACATGGCATTGTATTCATCTTATGTATATAGTAGGAGCCCATTGCCTTTTGTTGTTGTCTTTCTTTGTCTAAGTGCCTGCTGGAATCAAACTTTTTACCTTTAGCCTAGCATACAGTGAAGAGTGCATGTAATGTGTTTCCTGTCAACATGTTGCTCTCAAACCAAATAGAAGATGTAACAGTACATTTTCTAATGGAAATAAAAATCCAAAACTATCAAAGGAGTACATGACAGCCAAGGGATGCCTGAATCACAGAAACAACCCCACCAGGCAACCAAAAACACTGAAAACAAATGAATGGGAAGGGCTTGGCCACCGCTTTATTTAAGCAGCATATTTAAACTTGAGTCCTTAAACTTTTGGCTGTAGGACTCTTGCCCTCAGGCAGGTCTCTTACAACCAGCGTTTTGTTCTTGACCGGTTATTAGTGATAGGAACCCCATCCACTACATACCTAGCTTCCACGACCGTTAATCCAGGCGTTGGCTAGGGCAAAATACGCAGCTATGACAATAACTAAAAAAAATGACCAACAGGACAGAGTGAAAAGAACAGAAGCTATAAAATTGCTATAGAAAAGCTAACAAGATCAAGAAAAAGTGGTGGAAGGGCAAGAAAAGCTGACTGCATTGCTTACCCAGGATAAGAAAGGTGAATGGCAACAATTTATACATTCCACCTCCAACATTCCATCACTATTTTTTCCAATCCATAACTGCCTTGTAGGACCATCCTACACGGGCATGTAAGGCAGTCATGGTCCATATCACCTAAACGGTGCACTGGGCTATCTTCACTGCCAAGACATGCCTGAACCATAGGAAACAAGAGGACACTGGTACCAAATTAAAGGGAAGGATTTGGCCACGGCTTTCATTATTTATTAAACTAAACAGTATATTTAAACTTGAATCCTTGAACTGATGGCTGTAGGACTCCAGCCCATGCTGTACTCCAGAGTAGCTGTAACTATCCAAAAAGTGTGGGGATCCTTACTATCCATGCCCAACTGCCATAAAAAAAACACACAAAAAAACATTGGAAACTGAAACCTAGTTAAATGCAACCCATTGCTATGAAGTAAAAATGAAACCCCTGCGTGACGAGCAACAATATATTGTGAGACAAAGGAAACCAAACATAGTCTTACCTCCACCACCTTGCCCTGTCCAGTCCGTTTTAGACCACCAACTTGAAATATGCACCATGTCTGCAATGAGCGACAGTTTAGAACCTCAGAGAGCAGCACATGACCCTTTCCTAGCCGCCACAAACTCATCTGGATGCATCAAAGCCACATGAAAAATGATTTAAAAGGCCACTTAGTATTGAATCAATGCATATCTCTATAAGGAAAGTTCAGTATCTGCATGCAGAGGGTGGAGATACTGAATGGAAGTACTGCACACTGTGCAGCACTGCCCCAGGAAGCACCTCTAGCAGTCACCTAAGGAGTGGCCAGTGAAGTTATCACTAGGCTGTAATGTAAACACTGAGTTTTCTCTGAAAAAACTGTGTTTACTGCAAAAAGCCTGAAGGGAATTATTATATTCACCATAACAAATACAATAAGCTGTAGTTGTTCTGATGACTATAGTGTCCCTTTAAGGTCAAAATAGCCTAACTGGAAAAGTTCTCCAATTCAGTTGTGCTTTCAGTATAGCTACTTTGTCCTTATATGGGAAATTCACTGTCAATTCTCACTTTAGTGAATACCTGTGTAAGTGTTCCATACTGTGTGAAAATAATAAATATGACTAATTATATAATGTGTCCACCTCCTCATCAATATAATGTGATAGGCAAAGGTGAGCTAGAACTTATATTACATTTCTATTGGCAAAAATAGAAAGATTGTTAACAGTGACACTTAAAGGTTATAAACCTTTTGATTTATGATTACAGCATCATGGGTAATTTGGGAAAATATTTGAGATCCTGCACCCGAGTCCGCCCAAAGTGCTGCCCCCCCCAGCCCCGAGTCCGCCCACAGGAATGCAGTGTCTGCAGGGCTGCAGTGCCGCCGTGTTTACATTAAAAGGCCTGCAGGGGCAGGCTAGACACCAGAACCACTACATTAAGCTGTAGTGGTTCTGGGGACTATAGTGTCCATTTAATGTGAGGTAAATTAGAGATTAGTGCCACAAATAATATACTAGATTGCCTACTTACAACCAGATGAGGATGATGATGGGCTCTAGCTGCCGTCTGGCTCCACTGGTCTGGTGTAGAACAGGCTCTCTGGAGGCGGTTTGTAACTGTGGGCACAAAAATCAATGTTCTGGGATCAACGGGAAGCAGCTCCATTTTTTGAGGGCCCTTTACACAGCTCAAGGTCTGGGTCCCAGGGTCCACCTTCATGTTCCACCAATGAGTTTGTTCACAGGGGGTGGAGTGTGTGTGGGGGGAATGTCCTGATGTGTGTAAGGAATGCATTGTGTGAATCTGTGTTTGTATGTGTAAGGGCTGCAAGGTGAGTTTGTGTATGTATGGGATGCAGT
>OW240915.1:197908755-198025218 GCA_933207985.1 Pelobates cultripes
GGGTGACTAGTGACAGAGTGAGGGAGGTTGTGATTAGTGACAGAGGGAGGGATGGGGTGACTAGTGACAGTCACCACCTCCTTATTTATGGTAACATTTGTTCTGTAACATTGAGTCTTTTGCATTATACCACATTTATTCTGTGCCTATCTTGTGCATAACAAATTGTAGCTGTTACAAATGCTCTGTATCGTGGGAAATCAGTGCTCTAAAATACCTTGGAGAATCGTTTAAATTGAAACTACATATGAACAGACTGAGTTAATAAAGTGTTAGTTTGCATCACAAAATGTGGTGATGTTGGTGAGCTGTTCTCTGTTTTGCTGGGCTGTTCTAGCACTTTTTTGGTGTTTAGCTGTAATTTCCCTCTCTCTCATTTACTGTTCTCATACAAATCAAATATTGTGGGGGGTTTTTCAGGACAAGAAGGGCTTTCTTTACATACCATTATTTGCATCATGTCATACAGGTGATACTCGAAAAATTAGAATATCGTGCAAAAGTTCATTTATTTCAGTAATGCAACGTAAAAGGGGAAACTAATATATGAGAGATGCATTACATGCAAAGCAAGATAGTTCAAGCCGTGATTTGTCATAAGTGCGATGATTATGGCTTACAGCTCATGAAAACCCCAAATCCACAATCTCAGTAAATTAGACTATTACATGCAATCAATAAAACAATGAGTGTACATAGAACAATATTGGACCTCTGAAATGTATAAGCATGCATATGGACTCACTACTTGGTTTGGGCACCTTTTGCAGCAATTACTGCTTCAATGCGGTGTGGCATGGAAGCTATCAGCCTGTGGCACTACTGAGGTGTTATGGAAGACCAGGATGCTTCAATAGCGGCCTTCGGCTCTTCTGCATTGTTCGGTCTCATGTTTCTCTGGGCAATGCCCCATAGATTCTCTATGGGGTTCAGGTCAGGCAAGTTTGCTGGCCAATCAAGCACAGTAATCCCATGGTTATTTAACCAGGCTTTGGTGCTTTTGGCAGTGTGGGCAGATGCCAAGTCCTGCTGGAAAATGAAGTCAGCATCCCCATAAAGCTTGTCTGCGGAAGAAAGCATGAAGTGCTCCAAAATCTCCTGGTAGACAGCTGCGTTGACCCTGGACTTAATGAAGCACAGTGGACCAACACCAGCAAATGACATGGCTCCCCAAATCAACACACTGTGGAAACTTTACACTGGACTTCAAGCATCTTGCAGTGTGTGCCTCTCCATTCTTCCTCCAGACTCTGGGTCCTTGGTTTCCAAATGAGATGCAAAAGTTGCTCTCATCAGAAAAGAGGACTTTGGAACACTGAGCAACAGACCAGGTCTGTTTTTCTTTAGCCCATGTAAGATGCTTTTGACGTTGTTTGTTGTTCAGGAGCGGCTTGACAAGAGGAATACGACATCTGAAGCCCATGTCCAGGATCCGTCTGTGTGTGGTGGCTCTTGATGCACTGACTCCAGCCTCAGTCCACTCCTTGTGAAAGTACCCAACACTTTTGAATGGCCTTTTCCTGATACACTCCTCATCCTCCTGCTGCTTGTGCACCTTTTTCTTCCACACCTTACCCTTCCACATAATTTTCTATTAATGTGCTTTGATACAGCACTTTGGGAACATCCAACTTCCTTCGCAATTACCTTTTGAGGCTTTCCCTCCTTGTGGAGGGGTGTCAATGATGGTTTTCTGCACAACTGTCAGGTCAGCAGTCTTCCCCATGATTGTGATTCCTACTGAACCAGACTGAGAGACCTTTTAAAGGCTCAGAAACCCTATGCAGGTGTTATGGCTTACTCAGGGCCGGCCTTAGGTGCCCTGTACGAAAAATCTTCACAGCGCCCCCTCCCCCCACACACACGCGCACCCACAGGTACAGACAGTCACAAAAATACAGCCACACATACAGTCTCTCACACACACAGTTACATGCAGACAGTCACACAGGCAGATAGTAGGCAGGCAGTCACACAGGCAGATAGTAGGCAGACAGTCACACAGGCAGATAGTCAAACACACACAGAGGCAGACAGCCACACACAGGTAGTCACACACAGAGGCAGACAGTCACACATACAGACAGTCACACACACGGGCAGACAGTCACACACACAGGCAGACAGCCGCAGACAGGTACTCACACACACAGAGGCAGACTGCCACACACAGGCAGGCAGTCACACACACACACACACACAGGCAGACAGTCAAACACACAGGTACTCACAAACAGGCAGTCATACATGGTTACCTCTGTCCTTTATGGTCTGGGAGGAGTGAAGGCAGCTCCTGGGGTCTGGTTGTTGGGGAAGCAGGGACTTCTTACTGCTTCCCATGCAGACGTCATTTTAGCTCTGCCCCGCCGTCAATTTTGCCCCGCCGCAAGGTAAGCACCGCCCCCGCCGCAATGCTGGGAGTTTTTTTTTCTAATCCCGGGTGGAGAATAATGAAATCCTCCACCCGGGTAGCCGGCCATGTGTAAGCTGTGTCAGCCGCACAGCGCCCTATGCGGCAGCACAGCTCGCACACCCCTAAGGCTGGCCCTGGGCTTACTTAGCTAATTAGAGAGTGACACTGTGAGCCTGGAATATTGCACCTTATCACAATATTCTAATTTACTGAGATTGTGGATTTGGGGTTTTCATGAGCAGTAAGCTAAAATCATCGCACTTATGACAAATCATGGCTTGAACTATCTTGATTTGCATGTAATGCAGCTATCTCATATATTAGTTTCCCCTTTTACGTTGCATTACTGAAATAAATGAACGTTTGCACGATATTCACATTTTTTGAGTATCACCTGTATTTTACTTTTAAAAAAATAATAAAATATGGTGAAAAATTTAAAACAAATATGTTTATGGACTTTTACTTGAAAAAGCTTTTGCTTATCTACAAAAGCTAATGAAAAAAAACTGCTAAATAGATTAAAAATGTTGTCCTAAGTTTAAAAACACCCAGTGTTTACTTTTTTTTTTTTTTTGCAAGTAGGAAATTGCGGTTTCAAAATATATACTTCTTAAATTTTATCAATAGTGACATTGTAACACTGTTATCTGTCATAAATCTCCCAATCACACGTACATATATATTTTTTTTAAAGTAGACAACCCAGGGTATTCAATATGGGGTATGTCCAGTCTTTTAGTAGCCACTTAGTCACAAACACTGGCCAAAGTTAGCATTCATATTTGTGTGTTAAAAGTGCAAAAAACTATTATGAACGCTAACTTTGACCAGTGTTTGTGACTAAGTGGCTACTAAAAAGACTGAACATACCCCATTTGCATACCTTGGGTTGTCTTCTTTTGCAAATGGTATGCCATCATGGGGGTAATCTCATTCCTGGGCTACCATACGCTCTCAAATGCAACATAAACAATCTGGTAAATTTCAATGTAAAAAAAAAAGGAAAATCAAGCCTTATATTTGACCTTGTAACTTTCAAAAACACTATAAAAAACCTGTACATAGGGGGTACTGTTATACTCAGGAGACTTCGCTGAACACAAATATTAGTGTTTCAAAACAGTAAAACGTATCACAACAATATCATCAGTGGAAGTGCCATTTGTGTGTGAAAAATGCAAAAAACTTCACTTTCACTGACAATATCATCGCTATGATATGTTTTACTGTTTTGAAACACTTGTGTTCAGTGAAGTCTCCCAAGTAAAACAGTACACCCCATATACAAGTTTTAGGGTGTCATAGAAAGTTACAGGGTTAAACACATTGCTAGCAAATTTAATTCTCTGGACTTTCAGCCTGGGTTGTCAGGCAGGTCCCTCAAATTGCAATCAATAAAATTAATTATGTAAAAATATTACATAAATATGTACGTAGAATTTAAATATATACATATTTATATATTTGAAGTCTACGTGTATATTTATGTAATTTTGTATATGGATATATATTTTGTAGTAGTTATATAGTAGTTATATACACATAGATATATATAATTTCATGCTAAGTATATTTTGATACAGATATATACATTAATATAAAAATACCATTTGAATAAAATTATATATACTTTGAAATACTTTGTTCTTTACATAGTTGAATGTGCTGACAACAAAATCACAAAAATTAAAAAATGGAAATCAAATTTTTCAACCCATGGAGGTCTGGATTTGGAGTCACACTCAAAATTAAAGTGGAAAAACACACTACAGGCTGATCCAACTTTAATGTAATGTCCTTAAAACAAGTCAAAATGAGGCTCAGTAGTGTGTGTGGCCTCCACGTGCCTGTATGACCTCCCTACAATGCCTGTGCTCATGATGAGGTGGTAGATGGTCTCCTGAGGGATCTCCTCCCAGACCTGCACTAAAGCATCTGCCAACTCCTGGACAGTCTGTAGTGCAATGTGATGTTGGTGGATGGAGCGAGACATGATGTCCCAGATGTGCTCAATTGGATTCAAGGGGAATGGGCGGGCCAGTCCATAGCATCAATGCCTTTGTCTTGCAGGAACTGCTGACACACCCCTGCCACATTGTCTTGCATTAGGAGGAACCCAGGGCCAACCGCACCAGCATATGGTCTCACAAGGGGTCTGAGGATCTCATCTTGGTACCTAAAGGCAGTCATGCTACCTCTGGCGAACACATGGAGGGCTGTGCGGCCCCCCCAAAGACATGCCACCCCACACCATTACTGACCCACTGCCAAACCGGTCATGCTGGAGGATGTTGCAGGCAGCAGAATGTTCTCCATGGAGTCTCCAGACTCTGTCACGTCTGTCACATGTGCTCAGTGTGAACCTGCTTTCATCTGTGAAGAGCACAGGGCGCCAGTGGCGAATTTGCCAATCTTGGTGTTCCCTGGCAAATGCCAAACGTCCTGCACGGTGTAGGGCTGTAAGCACAACCCCCACCTGTGGACATTGAGCCCTCATACCACCCTCATGGAGTCTGTTTCTGACCGTTTGAGCAGACACATGCACATTTGTGGCCTGCTGGAGGTCATTTTGCGGGGCTCTGGCAGTGCTCCTCTTGTTCGAATGGTAAGTTTAATTTTATTTTACAGGTTAGTTATTTTATTCCCCCCTCATTATTTTTTAGGGTGAGGGGGGTAGGTAGGGACTTTTTATTTGGGTGGGGGGGTGGGTGACTAGGGGCTTGGGGACCCCTAGTCACCTTGGGGGGGGGGATTTACTTAGGGCCCCCACCCGCAGCCCAGGGGTGGGGGCCGGGGGAGAGGACAGTAGGTCCCCCCCCTCATTATCTTTATGGCCCCCACCCGCCGCCCAGGGGTGGGTGCCGGAGGGGGGGTGGACAGTAGGTCCTCCCCCTCATTATCATTTGGCCCCCACCCGCCGCCCAGGGGTGGGGGCGGGCAGGACAGTAGGTCCCCTCCCCCATTATCTTTATGGCCCCACCCGCCGCCCAGGGGTGGGGGCCAGAGGGGGGGTGGACAGTAGGTCCCACCCCCCTCATTATCAGTATGGCCCCCACCCGCCATGCAGGGGTGGGGGCCGGGGGGGGCAGTAGGTCCCCCCCATTATCAATATGGCCCCCACCCGCCGCGCAGGGGGGGGGGCCGGGGGGGGCAGTAGGTCCCCCCTCATTATCATTATGGCCCCCACCCCCCTGCGCTGGGGTGGGGGCCCGGGGGGGGGACAATAGGTCTCCCCCCTTATTTTACTTTAGGGCCCCCATCCATCATTTAGGGGTGGGGGCCAATAGTTGTTTTTTTGTTTTTTTTTACAGTGAGCAGCCACTGGCTGCTCACTGTTTACCAGACATGCCCCTACTCGCAGTATAGCGAGTAGGGGCATTGGGGAGATTTTAATCTCCCTAATGCTATTATGGGGGTCATATTGACCCCCATAGAGTGAGGGGGCCCTGGGGGGGGGCTTATGAAGTGGTGGGGAGCACTGCTCCCTGCCGCTTCTATCTTTACATATTACAAGGAGGGAGCTGTGCGCCGGGTAGCTCCATCCTTGTAATAAACTCATCAAACAAATGAACACTGATACACAGATACTCAGATATTCAGTGTTTGTTTGTTCGGCTGATATTTCTATTCATTCATTCGTCTGTCTGATGAATGAATGAATGAATAGATGAAATTCCTGTTCGCATGTCCAGGTGTTTCACTGGGCATGTGCGGGAATCTCACAGTCTGTCTAGTGTGGGCTGATGACGTGTCCCACAGGGACTTCCTCTACCCACACAAAGATGGCGGCGCCCTGAATATAGATCAGGGCAGAAAATAAGGAATAAAAAATAGGTAATGTGGGGGGCTTAGGGACATTTGGGGGTGACTAGGGTGTCAGTTAGATGTAGTGGAGGCCGGAGCGGGCTTAAAAAAAAAACAGGATTCGGCATGACAGTGCCGCTTTAACTCTCTTCTTCACCCTGCTGTTCCTCCTCCACCTACTAACTTGACCGCCTCAGACTTTGCAACTCACTTCACTGACGAGATCTCTACAATCAGAGAAGAGATCTCTCATCTTTCTTCTTCCCCTTACAATACTTCCCCTAACTTCACTCCCTCTGCATGTTCATTCGCACCCGCTACATTGAAGAGGTTTCTACTCTGCTCCAGTCCTCCCACCCCACCACCTGCTCCCTAGATCCAATTCCCTCGCATCTCATCCGTACTGTCTTCTTCTCTTTCTCCTCCTCTCACTAAAATACTCAATCTCTCTCCCTCTCCTCCGGTATATTTCAATCGTCCTTCAAACATGCAACTGTAACAATTCTAAAGAAGCCCAATCTTGACCCTAACTCCCCATCCAATTATAGTCCTATCTCGCTACTGCCTTTTGCATCCAAGATCCTTGAAAGAATTGTGTATGCGAGATTGACAGACTTCCTTGAGTCCAACTCTCTGGTAGACCCGCTTCAGTCTGGTTTCCACTCTGTGGAAACGGCACTGACCAAAGTATACAATGATTTATTCGCTGCAAAATCTCATGGTCTCTACTCTCTCCTAATTCTCCTTGACCTGTCTGCGGCTTTTGACACTGTTGATCATCAACCGCTTCTTCTCATCCTCCGCAATATCGGACTACAAGATATTGCTCTCTCATGGTGCCCCTCCTACCTCTCCCAGTGCTCTTTCAGTGTTTCTTTCTCTGGCTCTGCTTCTTCTCCCCAACTCCTCTCTATTGGTGTCCCCCAAGGTTCATTCCTTGGTCCCCTACTGTTCTCCATCTATACTGCCTCCCTTGGTAAACTCATTAGCTCCTTTGGCTTCCAATATAATTTCTGTGCAGATGAAACGCAAATCTACCTGTCCTCTCCGGATCTCTCCCCATCGCTCTTGACTAAGGTCTCTGACTGCCTCTCTGCTATTTCTAACTGGATGGCTGCCCACTTCCTTAAACTAAACTTGACCAAAACTGAAATTCTGGTCTTTCCTCCCTCATGTGTTGTTACTACTGTGTCTGTCTCCCTCCAAGTCATCGGTGCTACCATCAGCTCCACCATGCAGGCTCACTGCCTAGGTGTTCTCTTTGACTCTGACCTCTCCTTCAAGCCTCATCTTGAAGCTATCCCCAAATCCTGTCATTTCCATCTCAAAAACATTGCGCGCATCCGCCCCTACTTAACGCCAGATGCGACTAAGGTGTTGGTCCATTCCACTGCCCTTTCTCACCTTGACTACTGTAATCCGCTTCTCAGTGGTCTTACGTGCTCCCAACTTACAGTCCATAATGAATGCGACAGTGAGGCTCACTTTCCTGTCCGCCCGCACCTCCCATACCTCACCCTTCTGTCAGTCCCTTCATTGGTTTCCTGTTAAATATAGAGCTCAATTTAAAATTCAGTTTTTTTGCTTTCAAATTGCTACATAATGCTGATCCCACCTATCTATCCTCCCTTATACACAAGTATGTCCCGTCTAGGCCCTTACGATCTGCTGAAGACTTACGTCTATCTTCTGTCCGTACTCCCACCTCTGATGCTCGCCTTCAAGATTTCTCAAGGGCTTCACAGTTCCAGTGGAACTCGCTTCCCTCCTCCGTTAGATGCTCACCCAGTCTCCACTCATTCAAAAAATCGTAAGCTCATTGAGCAGGGCCCTCAACCCCTCTGTTCCTGTGTGTCCAACTTGTCTGGTTACAACTACATATTTGTTCGTCCACCCATTGCAAAGCGCTGCGGAATTTGATGGCGCTATATAAATAACATAACAATAATATTAATAATGAAGTGGCCTCTTCAATTCCAAAGTACTCACAGATATCCCACACACAGAGGCTCTTACTTGAGATCCTGAAAACAAAATTAACAAATTGTCTGACTTACTTAAATAAATCTTACAAACAATGCTTTCAGAAATGCACATAGATTGTTTAAGGGAGAGTTGAGGAACTTGAGGTTGGGGAGAATTATCACTTCCAGATGTTTACCAATATGGGGAGTGAGATAAGGAGCTTCAGCAGTTTAATTTGTGATTTTATTAAAGACACGAAGGATCCTATTATGCATAACTCTTTCTTTTTTCCCTCAGCGCCAAAGATACATGCCGTGTGGTGTGCCTGGTTGGGGTCCTCTAGTTTTTTGGACCGGCTTCCCGTCGGGGGGTTCTTCTCCTTGCTCCCTTGTGGCTACACCTGCCCTTCTCTGTGTGTGGGCAGGTTCGCTGGCCGCGGGCAGCAGTTTGCCACGGCTTATTGCATACCACGTTTTTTTCCTTGTAAGTACTCGCGGCCCACGTAGGTGCTGTGCGCACCTGTGTGCAGGCTGCGGCCGGGCTCTGCCCGGCTTCCACATGCGGTGGCCATTTTGTGGGCGGAGCTTGTTCACGGCCGGGTTTTCCCTGTTCCTCCCGGTCAGCCTGTTGCTCGGGCTTACCTGTCTGAGTCCCCTGGGCACACCACCACCTTTCTTGTGTTCTTTCTATGGGTTAATACACCCTATGATATTTCTGTCCTTATCCCTTTTGTCCCATTATACTGCAGGGTTGTGGTTACTGCTAGGATGATGGGCTAGAGGGCCAAGCAGGGGATTTCAACTCTGGCTTCTGAAGAGTTTCAGGCCCTTCTGGATTCCACTATGGCCTCATCCTTGCAGAGGGCCTTTGTCTCTGCCATGGGGGTGGTGTCTTCATCGCTCTCCCAGTCCTTGGCTCAGCCATATTATTGCCCTCTATGATGGCCCCTGCCCTTCTGGGCACTGGGACTCCCCGCCTGCCCCTGCCACACCTGGAGCCCGTAAGGCAAGGGCAAAGGCTAAGCACATCGACTCCCACTCCTTGATGCAGTTTATGCCTGCCATGATGGACTCACTTGATGCAGTCACAGATGGCGTGCCTCCCACAATTGGGTGCGCTGGCTTTTATCTTTGGCAGGCATTGACACGACTACTTTTACTCCTCATTCGGTACGTGGGGCTATGGCATCGAAAGCTTCAGCAGTAGGTTGTCATCTGGAGAACACATCGCATCTCAAGTGGTAGCGCAGCTTTAAACTTGCATAATAAGAGCCTCCTTGTCTTGAATAAAATTCCCAGATTTTACTATTAACATGACGTAAAGTCATGATTTTATTAAAGACATGGAGGCGAGTATTATTCCCACCCACCCTGCGGTGTTTAGTTAATTGATGAGATGCTATTTTTATATCAGGTATGTTATTCAATCTGGTCTGTTTACTGTGAATTTTTACTGTTTATGTTTTGATCTTTTTCTGTAATTATGTATTAACGATATTTTCTCTATATTCTAGGTTTGAATCCCTAGATTGCATCTGACGAATTTATTTGATGAGTTTCAGTTTGGAGTCTGGATGATACCATATTTCTCTCTCTCTCTTTTAGCTTGAAGTTGTCGGTTTGTTACGGTTTTTCCTGTTACCGGTGTGCGTGAAGACGGCTCATGGTTCCTGTCTTCGGTTTTCGCAAGAAAGAGGGGGATTGTAGAAGACACAGGCCTTTTAAAGTCACTTCCCCTGTTATGTGATTGGTTGCCTGTTTATCATTTTGATAATATTTATATTCCTCTATCTTTGCTGCAGAGGGAATAAAGAAAGAGTTATGCATAATACTTGCCTCTGTGTCTTTAATAAAATCATGACTAATTTTTAATAGTTTTTAATAGTAAAATCTGGGAATTGTTTTATATGCTATCAGCACAACACAGAAATGGTCATAGGAAGTGGAAGTCTGTGGCTCATTTTTTCCCATTTCATTGTATCGGTTTTCATTCATGAAAAATATTCAACAGTGCTTTAGAAAATGTTTGCACATTATAAATCATAGTAAATGATGATAATAATCATATTTTAGATTTTTTTTTATAAACAAATTATTAAATTTGAGTTACACACTATATAGATGCAATATTATTTTATTCTGAAAGCACATAAATTACATAGGATAATTATATCATGGGTACTTCAACAAAAAAATAATAATGCTCAGTTGAAAAATGGTGACCTATTGAAAAAACAGTGACCCACAAATTTAAATAGATGCTGGCACTCTACTGACTTTATGGTGCGGGTATTGAGGGTACGGGAACCTACCAGAGAAAACTTTACTTCTATTGTCACTTGTGCAACAACTGACTGAGTGAGATCCAACCAATTTTATACATACCTATTGACAAGTTTGGCAATTTTTTCGTAAGCCTTATTTTGGATTTTTGTTCTGTTTTTCTCTTTGCTTTTTTATGTTTTTCATATTTTTATATCATGGGCTTAACATACAACTTTATATATGGTCCAGCAGATGACAATATTGACTTTGGCTATGTAAACTCTCATTCTTCTTGGGCATACAACAATCTTTAACTTATACACTTTTGGATTCAAGTATTTTTTTTATTTTTCTGCTCACTACATTTAAGCACAAGACTCAAGGGTAATTTATACGTTAGTGCAAAGGACTCCATTACACAGCAGGACATTGCTTGAAGAGGAAGTGTCTTTCATTGCATTTGAAAATTCCTGATATGTGACATTGCATATTGTAAGGGACATATTTCGATTACCCAAATTAGTATGTTTATCTCTGTACAGGACTCCACTGTGTAGCATCATAGGATCTGAGTGAAATATTTACAATTTATACTAGGAATCTAAATAGGGATTACACCAAATTTTGTGATGTTACAAAATTGCAATGCCAGAGATATGTTTGGATTGCTTTTATTATTTATTTAAATCTTTCAGTTTTTTTGTTTCTTTAGGATACTCACTCAGTGATGGTCTCTTGTCATTAAATATTGGCACTTTTTTTTTGTAATTGTAACCATTTTTAGAGTGCGGTATTGTTTCATATTGTTGAAAAAGGGTGACAACTGGGTCAGATCATTGACATTCCAAATGAGAGTTCGTGAAGATGACTGTCAGAAATGGGCAGTGGGGAATATAGGCAAGTGATTTCTCAAAATATTTTCAAGATACATACATTTAAAATAATCTGGAGGTATATTATATCATGAGAATAAAGGCTGTTTGTTAGAGGTTTCCAAATTCTGTGTATTATATAACTTCACACCTGCAGAGAACTTCAAACCCTAGCACTGACTGTGATGGCTTAAGAAGCTCTAGACATTGCCTGTCTCACCTGATGTGGGTATAGTGTGTTCTAAACAACAAACTCCAGAGCTCCACATTTCACTGCATAACAAAACAGCACATCCGTCTCTATTTGTAGTTCTTAACATGTTTACCGATTAGACCCTTATGTATATACACATTTTTTTTTTTTCCCATTGAAGTTCTCAAAGGACCTTGTGATTCAAATCACTAATTTGTCCCATCACTTCCCTTTAAAGCAAAATACCAAGAGGAGGTTACAATGTATTGTTTGTTGTATGTTTTCTAACTTTGTGCATGCTTTTATTCTGTGTATAAAGGACCATAACATTTTGTTATATCAGATAGCGTAGATGTAAAGAAATCATTTATTCATGTAAGATTTCTGAATGTATTTGGCATTGGATCAAAGAGCTATATGACCTTATTTAAAAAGATGACATAAAAGTTTATCAAATTATATAAAGGTGTCAGAGTGTTCATTCATAACCTCTTTATCTGATTGAAACTATAGATAGAACTGAACAAGTGCAAAATTTAGGGTAGATACGGGATCACATGTGTGGGATTCAGTGACAATATTAAGATTCAGATTATCATCTATAAATCTGTAGGTTACATTTTGCTATATATTAACTGTAACATCTTTACAATAGTAGAAAGGTAGAAATGTTACTTCTATGACGGTAGGATTCCAGGACATTGAAGATTAAATGTTTTAATAGTTCCACCAATGGTCAAATCTAATTTGAAAGCAAGTCAGTTGGTAATCGTTGATTCAAGCTGACTGTTTCAAGAAAGTTGTCACCTCACCTACTCTCTAATAGCCAAAAATGGTGAAAAAGCACTGATTCGACCTGACCCCCGGGCACTTATAATGCCGATTGGCTGTTAAATATTTAACATTCTTCATAGTTGGCTTATCATCAATATCTAAATATACTAAAGAGAATGTGGACAGGAAGGAGTTAAATAAAATACCATTAGTATTTGACTTTAATATTGCTCATAAGGATATTAAAAAAATAATCAATAAACATTGGTATTTATTGAGGGAAGACACAGAGTTGGCTAAAATTATACCGCAAAAACCCTTTATTACATACAGGGGTGCACCGAATATTGATTTTATTTTAACTCAGAATCATCCTTAAAAAAACCCACATAAACATTTTATGAATGAGAAGAAAGGTTTTTATTCTTGTGGTAACAATACGGGGTGTAAATATAGCAAAAATAGAACTTTAAAAGGTATAAGTAAATTCAGTAGTACATATAATGGCAATGAATTTAGTATTAATAATTTTATCACGTGTTTTACTAGGAATGTCATTTATCTTTTAGTCTGTCCATGTGGACTACAATATGTAGGTAGAACCATACGTCCACTACACAAAAGAATAGGAGATCATGTTAATAATATTTTAAAAGGAGTTGCACAACACAGTGTTTCAGCACATTTTAAATTAAAGCATAATAAGGACCCTAAAGGCTTAATATTTTTGGGTATAGAAACAGTAAATAAATCCTTTAGAGGAGGAGACCATATCTCTAGAATAGGAAGAGAAGAAATGAAATGGGTACACAGGATAAAAATATTGGAACCATATGGACTAAATATAGAATTTGATCTTTTTAATTTTTTATAATATATATGAGAATAATTTTATAGGTCCTTTTTAGCATAAATTATATTAATATTTAATACTATTCTGTTTTTATTTAATATTTATTTTATATTTATCCATATTATATTGTATATTCATATATATTTATTTATTACACTCATATATATTTATATATCACACTGGTATGTATTTCTATAATTACTTGTAATTTTTATGATGACAGATATGGCTATTTATTGTATTTTTATACTTGCCTTTTTATGTGTTCACATGTGTATATATAGATTTAAGTATGGATTCAGCTATGTATTAATTTATAAGTATGTTTGTATTTTATATTTAATAGTTTAGTAGATCTTCCCCGTTTTAGTGTCTGAGAAAGAATCCATTCAGACATCTATCTTACAATTAGCTGTTTTTCGCGGACTTTTCAGGGCATACACGCCCCTTTTTAAGACATATATTGGGACTGTGGTGTGAAAGGAGCTGATATGAGGAAGCCGAACCCCTCGGCGAAACGCGTCATCACGCTCTGACATCATTATGCTCACCGGCCGCTAAGCCCCGCCTCCCGGAAGTGTTTGGAATCAGGAAGTCTTTTCAGCATTCAGAGACTCTGTACAGCCGGCGCCGATATAGAGACTGTATACACCAGCACTAACCATAAAGAGGTGACCAGATAAGTGGGACTTACCAGACTAATACAGCGATATTTTTAAGAAGCAATAAAGGATTTAACTTCACCACAGTTTCCAGCCTACATTATTGCAATAGAAGCCTACAAAGTTTAGAGCAGACTTTATTGCTCTACCCTTGTGAGTGTTTTAGCTTACATTTTCTTTATTATTGTTTATGTACATATTACCCTATGATTGTATATTTCCTTTCTCTTTTTGAGACATATATTGGATTGCTGACAGAAGCCATAAAGCATATTCCATAATTGGGAAAGCTAAGTATTGTCTCTTTGCACATAATTGGTTGCACAAAGAAATATTTTGTTTGCACAATTTGCATATATATATATAAGTGAGTTGCACATTGATGCACTTGATCACTTTATTTGCACAATATTGCCCAAATTATTTTCACGGTTTATAAATATTTTGTGTCTTAAAGGCACAGCGCACTTTATTCTTACATTGTTATCATCAATATCGTCTATTAGACCATCATAATATCTATCAGGTTGAAAAATAAAATGTCTGCTTAAAGCACTGAGCTGTCAGTTGGTTAAAAACTAAGAAGACGACCCAAATATTTATATTGATCCCTGTCAATTATCATCTCTATTTTCTCACTAAGTAGATGGCCAGATAATAACTAATAATAAAATGAAAAGTCGTCTGCCAGTACCTTCTCTTCGTTATTATTATTATGTTATTTATATAGCGCCATCAAATTCTGCAGCGCTTTACAGTGGGTGGACGAACAGACATGTGGTTGTAATCAGACAAGTTAGACACACAGGAACAGAGGGGTTGAGGGCCCGGCTCAATGAGCTTACATGCTACAGGGAGTGGGGTAAAATGACACAAAAAGGTAAGGATAGTATTAGACTAATGACAGTTGCAGAAGAGGAATCAGTCAGGAGCTATAGAGATACAGCCTGTGGCCTCAGAATTCCTCCACTACTCCACTCTCATGTCTTGGGCTGTGAAATGGAACCAATGTAAAGAGAATCCAAGCTCTTTCCTCCAACTTTTTGGGGGGGAACATTCATGGTTTCAAAATAAAGAATGGCCTCTTAACGTTATGCCGGAGGTTTAAAAAGTGTTCCTCCTTCTACCTGCAATGTACAATGCTATGGGGTGCCCACGATGCATGTGCTAACAATACCCAGTTCCAGCTTGCTGAAAAAGTATATTACCAGCTAGGCACCCAATCTCATTAGCAAGTGTATCATACAATAATAGTAATCCCCTAACTACGCCACAAACAATGCTGACAATATGTGGAAACAGGGGTAGTTCTCTAGACTGTAAGCTCCATTGAGCAGGGCCCTCAACCCCTTCTGTTCCTGTGCGTCCAGCTCATCTTGTTACAAATACTTGTCAGTTAGTCAACCTTTTGTACAGCGCTAAAGAAATTGTTGGCGCTTTTTAACTAATAATAATAATGTAACCTTTCCTTTATTCATCTACTGCTGGCATTAATTATTTTCCATTGCAGTAAATAGAGCATGGTCTAGACCTCCACAACACTATGTCTATTATCCCCACATTGGGCCCCTTCCTTCATCTGTACAATTTGAGAGGCTTATGTGTTAATTAACGTGTTACTGAGTACATGGGGCAGTTAAGCTCTTGACATAGGTGTGACATTTTAATTTTGACAAAACACAACACTTACAACATCATACATGTCAAGCAAAGGCCACAAAGTCCAATAGGTTTGCTGTTTTAATTTATTGCAGGAGTTAAAAAAATAACAAAATAAAATAAATTTACTGCATGTTATATACATGCCGATGTTTCGGTTTGAATCCATACACAGTCAAAATTTGTCTAAAAAGACCCAATATAGGATCACTGTTGCAACCTCCAATCTAAAATGAAGTGTTAAAATTCCTGCAAACAGGACTACAAAAATAATAAAAATAACAAAACATCTTGGTGGGGCATAGCTAACCGCCAACTATTAAAGACACATGTTATGTGAGCTTCATTCATCCTATAATTGGACTATTGTTAATGAGTAGCTCTCAATGCTTGGTTATGTGCATGAAAATATTGAACTTATGTCGTACGGGGTTATTAAAGGACCACTATAGGCAACCAGACCACTTCAGCTCAATGGGTGCCAGGTCCATCTAAGGTTAACCCTGCAGCTTTAAATTTAGCAGTTTCAGAGAAACTGCTATGTTTACATTAGGGTTAATCCAGCCTCTAGTGGCTGTCTCATTGACAGCCGCTAGTGGCGCTTCTGCCGCGTCTCACTGTGAAAATCACAATGAGAAGACGCTGACGTCCATAGGAAAGCATTGAGAAATGAATGCGCATGTGCATTCGGTGGATGACGTCAGACGAGGAATGAGAGCCCCTGCGCCGAGGGAGCTGGAGAAAGGTAAGAGATTAACCCCTTCAGCCCCCTTCAGCACGCCGGGAGTGGGACCCTGAGGGTGGGGGGAACCTAAAGACCCTATAGTGCCAGGAAAACAGGTTTGTTTTCCTGGCACTATAGTGGTCCTTTAGCAAAAGTAAATACAAAGTGAACTTAAGATTTTAGTCTAATGAAGCCAAATTGGAAAAAGTCAACTATATTGACTAGTTAGCCATATTTTTTTTTTTTTTTATTTATTTTGCATACCTGTCAATTTGCAATTTAGTAAATAACCCTCCTAGAATTGCATTAATAGCTTAAACACTAGAGAAACTCATTTTCACTATTAATTGTTTTCCCATAAATTAGACTTTAGACTTTAATAATAACAGAATTAATATATGTTAGTTCTAGAAAATATTTTATGGTGTTAACGATTCTTTCTCTATTAGAGACCCTCTGGATGGGTGCGTTGACCTCGTCTCTCTTTGCTGTTAGATTTCAAAACTGAAAAGTGAGCAATTATGTGTATCCTCTTCTGTTGTTTCCTCGCATGAACAAAAGCCATCATTAACACAAACCTGTTCATATCTGTGGTTCTACTGTGTATGACAAATTAGCTTGTCACGTTGCTAGCCTGAACTAATGCACAGAAATCTTTTCAATAGCTCAAAGTATTTTCGAGTTGTTGTGGTATTCACAAGATTTCTCTGACAGGACAGAATGTAGTTTATCTTCCTCACACATTTCCCTGCAGGCCAATCATTTTCAGTTCAATGCTGTTATCTAAAACCTCAATGACTAGAAGAATGGCTTTCCAGGACACACTTACTGATTATGTAATAAGGGTTTTGTTACTATGATTTTTAGTAGTGTAATACTTTCAATGCTTAACGTCAGTTGTCAAAAATAGGATAGAATATGCCTTGACGTGGCAGGTGAGCTTGCACTTTAATTGGAGTGGTACTAAAAACTCCAGTTATTTAAATGTACATAGGGATTTGGGATAGAGCACAGGTTACTTTTTAAAAGAAATATTGTTCTATGCATTGCTTCCACCTGTGAATAGAGCATGTTTGAGTTAGTGGCGGATCCAGTCGGATCCCCCTTTCCCCTCCCTCTCCCCGAGAAAATGGAAGCTGTCACATGCCCTCCCCTGCAGGGCCTGTGCTATCCAAGGGCAGGTCCTGCTATGTACCTTCACAGACTGGAGGGGAGATCAGAGATCTTCCTCACCAGTCCGCAGGCACCTTGCTGGCAGCCGGCACCATGGCAATGCTCCAGATCTCACAAGAGTGATCTCTAGCCAAAGTATCTGCAGACTAGAATTCACTCACCACTGGGACCTCCAGGGCTTAAAAAATGTCCTCCCTCCCTGAGCAAAGGTAAAAAGGCAGGGGGGGACATAAAGTATATGATTTAAGTAAAAACAAAACAGATATATTTGCTTAATGTACCCACACACAAACTAAATCCCTACAAATTCACACACACTGCCCCCCCTCACCCACACAAAATGTCCCATACACACACACTGCCCCCACACACACTGCCCCTCACAGACACACACACTGCCCCCTCTCACACACACTGCTCCCGCACACACCCACTTCCCTTCACACACACACACACTGTCCCCTCACACACACACACTGCCCCCGCCACACACACACACACACTGCCCCTCTCTCACACACACACACACTGCCTCTACACACACATACACACAACCACTGCCCCTATACAAACACTGCACCCCTTACACACAATGCCCCTCATATACACATTGCCCCATACACACACTGCACTCATCACACACACATACTGCCCCCTCTTACATACACTGCCCCCACACATACTGCACCTCTCTCTCACACACACACACACTTGCCCCACCATGCACACATCACACCCCCCACACACACACAAACACACACACTGCACCCCTCACACAGACACTTCAACCAACACACAGACACTACACCCAACAAACAGACACCACACCCCTCACACACTGCCCCCCATACACAATTTATTAAACTCACTTTATGTGTTTTGGGGGGTTTTTGGAGGTGGGAACAGCACATGCCTTAGAGACACTATTTAGAGGCAAATTATTGCCAGAGTACTTGGAAAATTCAGTAGCTTGCCTAAATTAGTCCCTGCTCAGGTCTCAGAAAAAGTTTTAGTTCCGTTATGCCATTACAGAGAAAGCATTTGCATTTTAGACTGATCCCGCCCATAAAGGCAGTCCAGATCTGAAATGCAGGCAAATTCCCAAAATCTTACCAAAATAAAATTTGTAATTTGGTTACCAGGTATAAATTATTTTAAATATTTTTCTGAAGCAAAGTATGTATCTAGACATACAAATGGGCTAAATTGGAAAAGAAAACTGAATTGCCAATATTTTAAATGTCCTCAAAAATTACATTTTATTTTATGTCTGGAGGTGTGGCCTTGTCAGGGCCCTTCCCAGATATTTTACATGATTTATGTAACTGTAACTAAAATATTTTTTTAAGAAGACTAAAGTACCTTATTCATAAAGATTAATTCATGCCTCCCAATAGTCCCGATTTCAGTGGGACAGTCACGATTTTCAGGCTCTGTCCCACAGTCCTACCTTAGATCCCTGTTGTCTCACTTTTAGGTACACCAGAGAACTGTCCCCAACAATCGAAAGATGCGCTTGTGCTATGTTCAGGGCACTAGAACTCTGCATTGAGCACTGAAACAGTGCTTCCTGCAGGGTAAGCCCTTAGTGGGCTGGCTAAAATTATTGGCAGGCAGCCTGATGTGTATTCCCCCCAGACTGACCTGCCAGTAATGTCCCTCCCCTTTTACACCACTGGCATCACAATTCTGGGGCTGCCAATGTTTGGAAGTATGCCAATTTGTACGCTTGTAAACAATTTTTTTGCAATTTGACTTTTTAGAGATTTTGGAGCTGGAAAAAAGGACATTTAAGCAGAAAGAAAGGTGAACAGGAGGATTTGGCTCAAAATAGGAACTGCCCTTCACAAAAAGGGAGCTTGGAACGCATCATAATAAAATTATTTATAGTAAAGTAATAAAATAGTCCATTTGTTACAATTAAAAATTAATACATTTTTATGTCTAATGGTTTTTTTTTATTTTGTTAACATTTTTCTTTATTTTTCCATATAAAAAGACATAATAAGGATAAGGAAATTAATTCCATTCAATTATTATAAGTACTAGGAGTTATATTTATGCCAATATACGTAATATAATTCTTGGCCCATATTAAACTGTATTTGTTTTTTTACATTTTTCTGCTATACTATCTTTACAGTTTTTTGTTGTTTTTTTTTTTAAAGTGGATTTTTCAAAATTCATTTTATATCCTGAAAATATAGAATAGCTCTTTATTTCTTCAATTAAACCATCTAATGAACTAATTGGGTCTTCTAATGTCAGCAATATGTAATAAGCATAGAGATTTAGTTTAACTTTGCTATTAGATGTTTGAAAACCCTTAATTTTTTGGTTATTTCTAATTTTAATTGCAAGGGGTTCTTATGATAATATATAATGTCTAATGCTTTTAGACATGGCACGTCATTAGTTCAATATTAGTTATAATCCCGATGCTTAAATTTGGATGTTTTTCAAGGTATTTAATGTGTATTGATGCTAAAAACAATATAAATGAATAGAAAGGCCTGTTGCTATGTAGATCATACTACCAGTGAACGTCTTTGGCAAACTACAAACGGATGTACCTATGTCAGCAAACTATGCGTGAGATGGATACGGATTTTACACACCTCACTAACCAGTCCAACTGAAATGTTTACAACTTGAGCCATAGATGAAAGAACATGTGCTTTTACATGGAAATGATTGTTAGATATTGAATGGCTATTGAAACATAAACCATGAATTCTCTAACACTGGCTTTGACATGATCCCACTTGTTAGTCATGCCTGACCAATTTCCTCCACATTTCTAAATGCAAGTGGTGAAAGTTTTTTTTCCTAATATTTCCTCCAATTATACCAATCCGGATGCTTGTCAATAAGTTTCAAAACATTTAGGAATCTCTACACATTAAGGGACGAATTATGATATATTATTATGAAAATAATCCCAAAATGGCAAAAACAAAACCATCCCCTACTATTTCCCCTTATTCATATTAAAGGTTAATCTTCAAATGTTAGCAGTTTAAGTGGAACCACAACCTGGGATATAACATTGGTATGCAACTACAGGCTAAAATAAATAAATCAAAATTAATATATATAGAGCATATGCCATTATTTTATGGCTAGTCCTTCTCACTTTAAGATGCAAAATAGTCAATTTCCCACATACTGGAAAAGGTTCGATGGAAAGGACAAAGAGCAATGGTGAAAGGTCGTAGAGTTGGGCTTAGTAGCCACGGATCTTTTCAGCTTTCTTGCTGGGTAAGCCTATGGGAAGTGGTGCGGATCTTGGAGATTTATATGGTTGCTCTCTTTTTCGCTATCAAATGAGCTAATAGCCTATGCTTTTGTTTTTTCGATGGTAAAGAAAAAGGTCTTATTCTGTAAAAGAGCTCGGTGGTGGGAATGGGAAGCATTAAGCAGTCAGGACAAATCACGTCTTAAGGACATAAAAGTGGTCATTGTTGTACTTTTATGCATGACCTCTAGGCGATGAATCTCTCAGTAATAGTGTGAGAGTTGTGGTGATTTGGTTTTCTTCAATGCAGAAACTTTAGCTATAAAGTGGCCTTGGATGACACATTTGTGTGCCTCCCAAAAATCAGTCTCCTTCGTATTATTCTCAGAGAAGTAGTGGGTCTGGTTTGCGTATCTTAAATAACACAGCCTCATTCAGTCTCCAACTAATAGAGGTTGGGCGGTATAGGAGTGAATTCAGTGTCACTTCCTGTGAGTCTCGGTTGGCTTAGAGGATTTCCTCTCTCAGTGGAAATTTTACCAGGTAGCATATGATGCTGGGCTTTGTATGCAATGACAAATTTTAAGAATTGTGGGATCCCTATTCAGGAGGTCATTGAAAATTGAGGTCAGTATACTGCAAATATAGTCTATGGATTTCTCTTGTGTTCAGGAGGTACCGCAATCGGAGCTACTGCCAGTAGCTCCAATAGTCTACGTCCTCTAAAGTTGCGCCGTTTGGCAGTCAAGATTGTCAGTCGTAGCATCATGCGTGACATTAGGTTGTCATGATCCATCTGCGCATGTGATACCTACTCCTCTAGGCCTTGCATGTCCACGTGAATGGAGGCTTTGTTTCTCTGGGGCCATCTTTAGTTGGGAGAGCATTGATTAAGCTGGCCCAATCCATTTCCTGCGTGGAGCGGTGGCTGAGATGCAAGGACTACCAGACTGGTAAGATAGGAGCAGAGTAATGGGATAGTCACACTCCTGTTTGGAGTACCCAGAGGGCTTGCTACTTTTCCACATTATAGGAGTTGTGTGTTGAGTATAGTGATGAGTGGCACGGGTGCGAGAGAGAGTTCTGGATTAAGCAGCCATCTTCCTCTGTGGTATGGACACACCCCCAATATAATTTTTTTAACAGGTATTATTTTAATTGGCCAACCATTGGCTGTAATTAAAGTGAGATAGGGACACTTATTTTGTATGGGTGTGGTTAGGGGATTGGAGACCTCTAGCTATACCTGGAGCAGTAGAGGGGGGACATGCTATTATTTGGGGGGTTCGAGAATAGCATCTTCACCCCCCCTTATTTAATTATTAGACCCCCAATGCCCACCTATGTGTAAGTCCTCCACTTTGAATATGGGTAGGGGTTGGAGTTGGGGGGACTAGGTCTTCTCCAATTAGTATTACAATAGCCCCTTCCTACTGACCACAGGGGGCTGTAAGCATGCCGCTACATTTACTTTATTAACTAGCTCCCACTCAATGCCTATGGGCGGATCACAGGGGAGAATTATGTCCCCCTAGTTATTTCACATGTTATTTCCATCCCCCCAATTGCTCAGTGTTACTAATGTTTAGTAGATATGCCTCCACCTGCTGCATTTTATTGTTATATGGGACCTAATAGAGCCCCATAGGATTTTTATTTTTATATGGGGAGCCCTGCTGACTTTTATGAATAACCCAAACAAAATTCTTCCCATTGGGACAATATGATCAATAATCAGCTGAATAATCTTTTCATTGATAATCTACTAATAAATAATAATAATATACCACTAAAGTTCTAATGACCCCGTGCCAAATGGGGCAAAACCAATCTGCTGTATTCAGAACCATTCAGACTGAAAAACCCAAATATCGTTCATGCTATTTAACAATGTCCAGATGTTGCATGCTGCCTGGTGGCTGAAATTCAGAGTCAGTGTTTCAAATCCAGGCTTGGATGCTAGAAGTCCAAACTCTTTAGGATAGCTCTTACAAAGTAAGGATGAACACTATCTTTATGTCTGTTAAAATTCCCTCAAATTTACGCAATACAGAAGGCAAAAAATAATAATTTTAAATACGTCAAAAGATCTCTCACTAAGAAACAAAGCTGGCAGGAGTTACTACTTTGAAAAATATGTGCAAATGTCAGGTATTCTGAGAGGTCTGTATCTGTAAAAAAATACCCTTCAATTAATAATGATGTCAAAAGTGGGAAGGATGTGAGTGATAGGAATGCTGCTTTTCTGGATGAATGGAACCAACTACTTATGAACTGTTCATCATTCTTGAGAAGAACAACAGAAAGAGCACAGAAGGATTGCAGATTCTGAGTAAAACATATTGTGAGCTGGGGAAAGAATTCTGACATTTCTTAAAAATAAAGTTACAGATTTTCAAGTTCCAGAGTGGAGAACTTACAGGCTGCTCAGATTTTTACATTGTATATGAAGTCAACTGAGACCAGCCCCATAATTCTCACGCTACCTGTCATTAACCCATTCTGTGCATCATTTCCTGAGCAATATTTCATAAAACCGGCACCACCATTCTAAAGAGTCAAACGGCCTCCACTACCCGAGTCAGAGAGACAGACATTCTTAAGCTGGGCAGTTAGAGAATGGGCCTGCATTCTCCAATGCCCCTCTATCCTGGTATTAAGTGTGCCAAGTATTCCTAAGCCTAGTCTCACTGCCACTAAACATGCAAACTCTTACCTGAGTAGCTTGCCAACAAGATATCCAGACTTTTCTTAAACCAGTAAACTAAGACACTTATCTCGTCCACAAGACTCAATATATATGTATTGTTATTTTTTGCTTTTAAGGTTTTATGGAATACACATCAAAGAGCCCCTGTTACCGGTGATATTTGTTACATGCTTATATACATCATTTAAGTTACAAATAAATAAATGTGTCATTGCTTTTTACACTATTGTTAATGTCCTGCACTGGGCATATTGATTTATTTCACAGTATTACATCTCCAGCCTGAGATCTACAAATATATGTATATCCAAATTGCAACAATGGGGGAGTTGGGGGGGGGGGCGTTCTAAAGAGGTGATTTGCCCCAAATAATTGAAGACTAAAAGTGGTAAACGATGTAAGTGCCAAAAAAATTCAAACACCGTTTTCCACGTTTAAGTGTGAAATCATCAATGCTTCTGCGGCCCCCCAGATGTTGCTGAACCACAACTTCCGTGATTCTCAATGAAACAGATAGCCAGGGAATCACGGGAGTTGTAGTTCAGCAACATCTAGGGGGCCGCACGTTGGACAGCCCTGCTTTATAATGTGGTGAAAACATGAAAAGTGCCTGGTAGTCCTCTAAGTAGTTCAAAAGAGTTTGTAAACAGATCACTAGTTGTAAGTGCCAGATAGGTGCAAAAAAAGTTTTTTGCGATTTCCCAAAATTTTCGCTTTTAGCACTTACTATGTTTACCACTTTTAGTCCTCAATTATCCAACCAAGTTGGTGAACAAATATATGCTGATAAACATCCATAAAGGTGTGACTGTATTTTATGCACAGGACAGATTTTTTTGTTAATATATGTTTGTTGATGGTATGTGTGTGTAGGTAAGTTTGTGTATGTATAATATGCTGATAATAACACAATAGAGAGCATTGTTTAACTCATAGAATTATATATTCTTGTATTTAAAAAACAAAACTATATGTACATTGCATTGCTTACGGTTCCATTTACAAGTAAAGTCACAGGCCTACTATGTACAATGTATGAATTATATTAACAATTTCTGTCACTGCCATCTCGGTAAATAAACATATTATAAACATTAAAACCCACAAAACATAATATCATGGTATACATCACATGTATAAACACTGCAGGGTCCACTGAAAATTTAAAAAAAAAATTACCAGGAAAGAGACATACAGAGAGAAGATAGATAGATAGATAGATAGATAGATAGATAGAAAGATAGATAGATAGATAGATAGATACCTGGAAATTAAGCAATAATTAATGTGACATTGTGTTATATATTTGTTAAAATTTGATGTTTTAATTAAAACAGTACTGTGGCGTCCAAGGCCTTTCATATGATATACTTTTGACAATAATTATTTTTTATTTTATTTTAGCTATAATTCACAAATTAAACTTAATGAGACGAAGTTAATATACAAATATCATTATAATTTATTTTTAAAAATTTTGCAGAGTTTGGGATCTACAGCAACATCTGGATGCATGCGTAATGATTTAAAAACACATTTAAGTCACAAAGTACAAATCTCCCTCAACAGATAAAACAAAAAAATAACTACTACCATGTGGCACAATAAGAAAATATTAAAATGTTTCTAAAGAGGAAAAGAAATGCACATTTGAAGTCACAGTATACGCCCAAGTAGGCAAGCATCCATACGTAGCAGCCTACTCTGGGTATTGGAAAATCTTGCCGTGAGTATTGCTAAACAAGCGTTCCAAAATATGTATTTAATAGGCTCAACTAAAAACTCACAGGCTGTTTGGTAAGTATTCCTATTTTATAGGTAAATTAAGGCTATCGTTCTAGGCTCAATGTTGTGTATACCATGGTGTATTGAGGATTCTGGTGAGACGTTTGTGAGAAAATCCTAATTAGGTAGAAAAATACAACCAATTCACCAAGTTTTATTATATTTATTTTTGTCCTGCAGTTGTTAATAAATCATTGCATGCTCTGTCTATACGTCATCAAACGTTTATCTTGTCATATTATTTTTTTTAAATATTTACAAGTATTATTTTTCCAAAATTAGGAATATGATAGCAGCAGACACATTAATAGCATGGTATGGTATTGATGGAATAACAATGAATTTCAACATTGTTGAAAAAAGCGTTATGTGATTTCTCATGCTGATATTCAAAGTACAAGCATGCAGATTTTATAGTTCGGTTTATTAGTAATCAGCATTTTCATATCGGTAGGACTGTCCAGAGAAACCATTTCCCACACATGGGCCATATCGATAGAAGTCCAAGTTGTCCACTCTCTCAGATTTAGTGGGGATTGGTTCTTGGTAGCCTAGTGCTGTTTTAATGACACCAAAGTCATCTTGAGCCTTTATTTCCGGGTAGACACCTTCTGATATACTGTCCTGCATGTGTGTGTAGTTTGGAAGAGTTTTAACATCACAAACATTCTCATTGTATTTCACCACAGGAGGTTTGTAGGCTTGGTATGATACTTTGGTGGTGGTGGTTATAACAGTTTGCAAAGCTGGAGTAACAGGAGATGGACTTCTACCATATCTGCAGGGATATTCTGCATTGTAATAGGAATGGCCGGTGCTTGCTTGTATCTGCCCATAATCACTCCTGTCTCCATAGCCAGCTTTGCCAAATATTGGTTTCCATCCATGATGTTTGCCATTGGAATCATAGCTTCTTTCGTGGGAACCCAAGACCCCAAGGTTTGGGTGAGGTCCATTTAATGGCATTCGATCAGCATCTGGTAAACTGTTCACTGCCTCCTTGTAAAGAGGTGGGTATGCATTTGAGTTTATGTAGCCAGGGAAATCATAACAAGGTGCCCTGGGAACATATATTCTTGTATTAGAACACTTTGGAAATGATGACATTGAATCTCCCTGATAGCTTACCGAGTCGTAAGAAGGCTTGTAAGGGTCTGTGCTCTGGAATGAGGAATAATGTTGAGCCGTTATAGGGAAACTTGGATCTGCTACAAGACTAAACCGGTCTGATCCTTCTATGCAAGACATAGGATGAATATTGGAGAAATGGCCACCACTGTCGTTATATCGCCCAACCTGAAAAGTAGCAACACGTTATGTTTACAAACAGGATAACAAAATCAACCTGAACGTTGGCAGATTTGACTGTGATTTTAAAGTAAGCTAAAGGTCATGATAGCCATAGCAAAATAAATATATGTGTTTTTTGGGTTTTTCTCTCCATTACTTACATACAACTATCTAGAGTTGTTATGCAGCTTTTCGTAATGAATAAATGTGAGTTGTAGCGAATAGACAATATATTTATATAACAACAACATTCACTGATGTAGGTAACCACATCCAGACTTGTTCATGTAACCGACTATCACCAATTAACCAAATCACAGTAAACTGCCTAATGAACTGCTTTGGGCTAAAAACATACACGTTTTTTTTCAATGAAAGAAAATAATTTTTGCTTTACAAACTTGTGCTAATATACTGCTTCGGATGTACCAGATGCAAAGACTGGAATATATATTGGACATAGATTTAGATAAAATGGAGGTGATGGATGGAAACACAGACAGACAAAATCGTTTACTCCTTACCTACAAACCCAGGACAGGGTATATTTGAAAAGTAGCCAAATATATAAGAAAATACTTAATTTATAATGGTGTTTGGAAATCTGAAATTAAATGCTACTAATAAACAGACAATAACGAGTATGTAGCTCATTCAATTCTAATTAATAAGTCCATTTAATGGGGCACCAGGTGTGGAACACTCATATTCAGGAGCATAGCATTGTTCCATTTACCTCAGACTCCAGAATTTTCTTTTTCTGTGACAGGTGAGATGACAGCTGTCTTTTCACGGCGCTTCTTCTTGCTTCCGTCTCAGATTTACTTTCAGGTCTTGGATGATCGTGAACACCCTTGGCCTTACAATGAACCAAAGACAAGAAATTTCCTTATTATACATATACATCGAGGAACTGAAAGCATACTAGAAAATCTGGATGTGCAGTGTGTCTTTCCTGACTGATTACGAATGTTTGTTTTTCCAGCAGACGTTTTTCTGCATTCTTTTTACCTAGTCCTCTCTACAGCTATGGGATGTAATGAGCTGTAACAGTAAAGTGTTTTGGGTGGATGTAAATCGAGACAAAGTAAAAAACTCATTCAGCAAACACAGATTATGTCAAATTATGAAGGGCATTAAAATATTTTGTGGCAAGTAGAAATGTAAGATCTTGGGCTTCTTAAAGGACCACTATAGTACCAGGAAAACAAACTCGTTTTCCTGGCGCTATAGGGTCATTAGGTCCTCCAGGGTCCCTTTAAATGACCTACAAGTAGCCCTAAATATTTACTCACTTTTTCCTTTCATTTCTATAATTCCTTGTTACATTTTTTGTGTTCTCCTTTATCTTATTTTATGTTTTTACCACCCATCTCTCTGGTAATTTTCTGCACCAAACTCTCTTGTTTCACTTTCCCCTCTCTCTCTATATATATATATCCGTTATATACTTTAAAGATTTTTCAAAGTATCACAATCTAGAAAGTGGTGTCAAGTTGTAAACGTGGAGTGATCACCAGTAGAATGTGCCTGCTAGTTCTACTGGTTTCCATAGTGATTGTGTCACTTTAAGAACTTTGCACAACTTTTCTTTAAACTTTCATAAATCTCTCTCCTGTCTCCCTAACTCTTTTTCACATCTACTCAGCCTACTGTGTCCATCATCATGTTTATTCTGTTCTCTCTTACTCTTATCTTTATTTTACATTGTATTTTTTGTAACTGTTGTGTTAGTTTAGCAGTCCATTATTAACATTTGTCAGTTCATTTTTAAAATGTAGCACTTTAAATTTCAATTTCAGATATGATCAGTTAGTATGTCCATTAGGAATGTTGGTAATATGTAATGGCATCATTTCTGCAAATAATACCTGGAAAAATATGGCTTTTCCATCAAGCCTCCAGAAGTTAGTGACAGGATATCCACTGTGACCTCGACAAGGAATCAGCTCCAGAGCAGAATTACAGTTACTGCATAATTTTTCTACAATAGGAAAACAAGTACAGGTCTTTAGAGTGTTCATTCATGAGCTATCTAGTTCAGTACTTTAAAAAAATGAAAGGGCTGTAAATGCTAGAGCTCAGCTCACGTCCCTGGTCCTCTGTTCATTTTGCATTGGCTTGTCTATACGTTACTGTCGATTTCGCCAGTATATATATATATATATCTATTATTATTATTATTATAATTATTATCATTATTATTATTTTAATATTTATATAGCGCCATCATATTCCGTAGCGCTGTACAATATACACATATATATAAACACACATATATCATTACATCCTATTAAAAGATAACATTAAAACCCCATTTAGAAAAGGTTCAGGTTTTGAAAATATGGCATGTATTCATGTGAAAATATTTAGAAACACAGATTTTGGGAAATCATTGACGATGGGGTTTGGGGGATCTGGATAATATGAACTACTGTAATGTCCTCATCATTGGAAAGGTTCTGACTTCTACATCCACTGTAATCTTATTAAAAGATATAGGAACTTCTATTCCAAACCTTGTCTTAAGGCAAGTGGCACCCACTTACTTTGCTGTTTCTGACGGGCCTTGTCACAAATTGCGGGACGGAGCTGTAGTTTCCCACCATCTGGCAAGGTACAATTGCGACTGCACACCACCACACCCAGACAGGACTTTTTTAATATCTGGCAATTGTGGTTGTTGGTATTGCGCATGGCCCAGCCACTGAGATGGCGCTGTGCGTTCTTGTCCTCCCCGCTGTATATAAAGCGAACATAGCCATCTGTCCATTCCTGGAAATTGTCAAACTGCTTCAGGTCCTACACAGCATTGACATACAAGAAATGTTCAAATTACAACAAGGAAACAAGGGTATAATGTATTATTAATACAGGTGTATCACACAATCACAGGCATCTCATGCAGTACTGGAGCACGCCATTGCTGTTTGCTACAGCACCTTACACCTATTTCAGAAAATAACATTGCTCAATAACCTTGTTACTAGTCAACACTTTTTATTATGAGACACATCTCAGCCTAAAAGGTAACAAAACATCTATATAATAATCTATCACTGTTCTATGTACAAACACTCACAACACAGTAATATTAAGCACCTTCTTCATCTATACACTGATCAGTCACAACATTAACCCCTTAAGGACACATGACGGAAATATTCCATCATGATTCCCTTTTATTCCAGAAGTTGTGTCCTTAAGGGGTTAAATCCATGGACAGATAACGTGAATAACATTGATAATATTGTTACAATGGCACCTGTTAGGGGATGGGATATATTAGGCAGCATGTGAACAGTCAGTTCCTGAATTTCATCGGTTGGATGCAGGCAAAATGGGTAAGTGAAAAGATCTGAGTGACTTTGACAAGGGACAAATAGTGATGGATAAACAACTGGGTCAGAGCATTTCTAAAACGGCAAGTCTTATGGGGTGTTCCCGGTATGCAGTGGTTAGTCCCTAACAAACGTGGTGCAAGGAAGGACAACCAGTGAACCGGCATCACGGTCATGGAGGCCAAAGGGTCATTGATTGGCAGAAAACCTGACCCCTATCCACCACTGAAAGCCTTCAATGAGCCTTCAATGAGCCTTCAATGAGTCTTCAATGAGGATGTGAGCATCAGAACCGAACCATGGAGCGATGAAAGAAGGTTGCCTGATCTGATTAATTTTCTTTTAGACCAGGTGGATGGCTGAGTGCATGTGCTTTTACCTGGGGAAGAAATGGCAACAGGATGCACTATGGGAAGAAGGCAGTCAGGCGGAGGCAGTATTATGCTCTAGACAATGTTAGGGTGGGAAACCTTGAGTCCTGGCAATCATGTGCATTTTACTTTGACACATACCACCTTCCTAGAGATTTTTGTAGACCACATATATCCCTTAAAGGCAATCGTTTTGTAGACCACATACATCCCTGCAAGGCAATCATGTTCCCTGATGGCAGTGGCCTCTTTCAACCGGATAATGCACCCTGCAAAAATGGTTTAGGAATGGTTTGAGGAACATGACAATTCCCCAGATTTCAATCCGATTGAGCATCGTTGGATGTGCTGGAACAACAAATCCGGTAAATGGAGGCCCCACCTCGCAACTTAAAGGATTTGCTGCTGATGTCTTGGTGTCAGATACAATAGGACAGTTCAGTGATCTTGTGAAGAAAAACATGCATGTTTTCATTGGGGGTATAGCTATTAAAATGTTTTTAAAAAGTAAACAAAAGTCAATGGAGTGTTCCTTTAATTTAATAAAAAAAAGGCTACCATCATAGAACCAGAAACATCTGCAGATATTTACTTCTTACACTAATCAAATAAACTACATTTAAATAATAAAATACAACTATTTACACAGTGCATGGAAGGTGGTCACACAGGAGAGTATTCTTTGCCATAGAAAAGGCCCCAATTGAGAAGCTATAGACTAGAAAATGTGATGACAACTCTTCAATAGGAAGCTCAGGCAAATCTGTTTGCAAATACTTAGACTATGTTCATAATGGATTAATTAAGTCTTTGAAAGTCATGGGGAGGATGTGCAGTCACAGAGAAGGTGCTACTTGAGTATGGGAAATGATTGCTTCTTAAAGGCGGTCTGTTCTACAAGTGGTGAGTTATGCCAACCTGAAGAATGTAGAAAATAAGGCAGGTGGGAAAAAAACGCTATTCCAGACAAATTGAAGAGGGTTAATTATTTAACCCCTTAAGGACCAAACTTCTGGAATAAAAGGGAACCATGACATGTCACACATGCCATGTGTCCTTAAGGGGTTAAACTCTAAAATTCAGTAAATTCAGGCTACAATACTCCATCTTTGTCTAGAGTTGAGTTGGAGATTTTTTATTTTTATTTTTAAATCAATTATTTTAGCTCAGTGAAGTCTAATCTCCAAACACAACATTATAGTGAATTGCCATATAGACAAACACAGCTGATTTGTAAAAAGTCCAGATATAATAGAAATGGCAGATTGGTTGGCTTTTAGTTTACATTTTGTGAGTCACTCCAACCCTGGATTTGTTTTTTTAGCATAACAGTCTGAGAGACAAATGTCAGTCAGAGGCAAAAGGAAGGATTTGGTCTTAAAAAGCTAATTTGAAATGAAATATTTAGCTTCACACATTGACTATAAAAACCTAAATTGTCCATTTAAAATAGTTTAGAACACATTTGCAAAATTTAGGTTGAGAATAGACTTAATTTCGCAAATGTGTGTTTTCTTGGATTAGCAGAATTTGCAGTTTAGTGAACAAAGACAAAATAATGTATTCACTAAACTGTTAACAGGGGTCAATTGAGAAATACACAACATATCTGAAAGTATAACAAAGAGAAACCTTACATTTCTACTATATTCTCAATTCAGACATTTTAGCCTAAATGGTGCTAATAAATTGTGCAATCGCTCACATCTTGATGTTTCGTAAATAGATCCCCAAATAGATCCCCAAATCTGATCCCCAAATAGATCCCCAGATCTGATCCCCCAAATAGATCTCCAAATAGATCCCCAAATCTGATCCCCAAATAGATCCCCAGATCTGATCCCCCAAATAGATCCCCAAATCTGTCATGTTTAAATAAGTGGATGTATTCTTGTTAAATATTAATTCATCATATTTCAGTTTTTTGGTTTTTTTAATATGATGACTTTATTTTAACTTTAAAAATTCAGTGACAACCCGTTACAATGTAATACAATGCACAGTATATATTAATATATAGGCAAAGTTTTCAAGATCATTCATAATTTCTTTCACTGTCAGACATCCTTTCTAATTCTTAAACCCATCAATATTTACCTTTTCCCAGATCAATATATTGCTCACTATCGCCTGTATCTAAAAATTGGCAAAAAATATTGAGCATAGTATACTAATTGCTGTAAAATCAAATCTATTGTTTAACATGTTTTGTTCTCACTCCATATCCATACAATATTTTCTTAGGATTACATTTAACTAAGAAACTCAGCATCTAGTAGGTTTATGGTATTCACTTGACAAATTAACAAGTATTTGTCATAATGTGTCAAATTCACCCGAATGCCATCCCACATACTTAGTTTTGAAATTGATGAACTGTGTGCTTTTAGTTTTTTCTCTCGAGAATAATAATAAATTTATCTAATATATTGTTCCACTGTATTCGGTATCTTGGCAGTAATGGTTATTACTGTGATATCTCAATACATTTGAACCAATTATTTATCGCGAAATACTAGTAAATGAGATGCAGGTAAAAAAAATGCTGAGACAGAATACCACCGATTGCATTGATTATTGGCAGATTATTAAAAACTGATCATGTGCTCTTATCCCTGAGAATTACAAATATAGGAGACCAATCAAAATCACTTGTATGGCTTGCAAATACAAATATTATTATTATTACTGTTATTAGTATTATTACTTTCATTATTAATATTTACATAACTTCAATGTATTATGTATATAGCATAGAAATTATCTTCCATATACGTTCGTGTAATATATATTAGTGTGTACTATAAGTAAAGATTTGTTATTAATTTTTAATGCAGTAAAAACATGTGATGTTGAGCTTCGGTTAAAAAAAAATGTAAACTGCACTAAATATATTTTCTTTTATAGAGTTTAATTTTCAAGAGACTTTGTATCAATTAAATATTATGTGTTATTTCATCTACGGTGAGTTAAGAACCGATTAAATAACTGTAGGTATACGAAGTTATAATGCTGTTTGGGAAATAAATGGTGTATCGGTCAGACTGTGAATTGTGCTGAATTGAAATCTGAATTAGGAAATTTAGCTCAATATGGCTGCTTAGGGAAGGGGGGAGGGGGGAATATATATAGATATATTTTAATTTTTTTTTTTTTTTAAACTTAATTTTCCAATTCATGTTTTCATTAACCACAATTCACGTTTTAGTGTTTAAATACATTTATCTGCAGCAAAGTTTTTTTTTGTTTAGTTTTTTTACCTGAATTTGCAAGGTTATTCACTAAATTGCGAATTCGATGTGAATTCACAGTGAATTTCAAATTTTAGGCAAAAGTAGCCTTTATCCAGTTCGGCTATTTTACCTTAATTTCGAATTGAACTTTCACTTCACATTGAATTCTCGCTATATTAAATAACCCAGTCTGTTATTGATTTCTTGTCTTCTGTCAGCTGTTTAGTCAATAAACCCTATAATATCAAGTCTGGTTTGTTTTTAAAGAAACCGACTACGGCGTCTCAGGCTAGTGTTTTTATTGAAAAGAAGATGCTCTTTTGTGAATAAGCATAAACGGAAAAATAATTTATGTAAAATAATTTAAGTATGAATTTTCATGTTAACCCATGCTCATAGACATTCATTAATCTTTAAATCAGTTATTTATACTGATACTCCAGTCCAATCAACAGCTATTTACAATATAAATGATTCTATGCAATTATTCATATCCATATCATCTTTTATTAATTAACCAGCAAGTGAAAAGGATAGAAATGTATACGATTTGATTTCTAGTCTATTTCTTCATATTATTGTTAGTATTATATATATAGAGAGAGAGAGAGGGGGGGGAGGGGGGGAGAGAGAGATTAATATAATGAACAGTTTCCTTAGTATTTGTCTTATACCTGCAATGCTATTTTTTTACTTAATAAAATAAAACTATTCAGAATGTCTTATTTAAAGATTATTAATAAATCATTTCAACAAAGTTAATATTAAGAGAATAGAATACAAATTATCCATTGTTTTAAATCTTGTGTCAAATTGTATCTCTAATGTTTTGTGTTAATGAAAAGTGACTGGTAACAAATTACCTTTTCTATATGTTTTAGTCAAATAAACCGAAATATGCATTTTAACTCTTTATCCCAGAGCCCATATTTAATCAATATTCCAGAAGTGTAATCATTGTTAGAACGTCACAAAATTGCAACATAATATTAAAAAAGTTCACTTTTTTCATACAAAGAATTCATACAAAACACATTACAGTAACCAGCAATAAGTAACAATGATTGCATTCTATATCCCACACTATCTATAAATGTTTGTACAATGTTGTAATTCACGTAATTTGCTTAAAGCGCTAAATCAGCGTGAACATTCCATTGGTTTCCATGGAGACTGCTCTTTTATTAAGAACTTTGCACCAGGATAGATATCAATGCATAATCCAGATTCAATTATAATTTACCTAGATTTTTTTTTAGAATGTATAATCGGATTACTCATAGAAACATCCTGTATCAATTCAATTACCAGATATTTTCAGAATAAGTTATATTACATATATAATAACTGTAAATGGCTGCCCTATGTGATTATTATTTACTGTACTGTGTGTTTTATTTTTAGCTGTGTGATTATGAGTGGGCAAAGTAGTGTATACTGACAAGTATTTGGTGCATGCAACGTGAAAGTATTTGCTTGGCTTAGATTAGTTTCAAAAAGGTTGAAAGAGGCCGACCCTCTCCAAGCGTATCTACAGTATTCGGTAAGTTAGAGCACAGTTGTTTTAATAAACCACAGAAATGCAGAATGATGAACATGACTGGTAAGTGTTAGGATAGAGATTAGTGGAGTCACAGGTAGGATACACAATGCAGCAGAATTACAGATAAAAGAGAATTCGATGATTCATTTTACATGTGTCAACTTTCAAAAATGTCACCGCAAATGCCTCTCACCTGCCTGAGTGATGGCACAGCAGGGAGAGTGCTGTGATAGGAGATGGAGAATAGTGATCAGCTCAGAAACAGTGCTCTGCTCACCTGCTAGAGTGAAATGACCAGAGCCCTGGTATCTGGGGACTCTGAGTGCTCACAGGAGACAATACACAGGACACTGACATAATACAGAGTGAGCTGTGCTCACTGTCTACATTGGAGTTAGAGGATAGTGATACACAGAATGTAGAATGGGGCACTGAGTGTGCTGTGCTCACGACCCGGGGTGGAGTGTAGAATGGGGCACTGAGTGTGCTGAGCTCACTATCTGGAGTGGAGTGTAGAATGGGGCGCTGAGTGTGCAATATATGACAAATATACATTAAGTATATCTCATGTATATGAGATTTCCAGAATTTACTGCACTCACCTGCGGGAGTTTGGGGTCATTAATATCCCAAGTTAACTTCATCCCATAGGAACAGACACAGTCCGACTCTTCATACATGTCTCCTGCCATCTTGGACATATTACACTGTGTGCAGAGAACAGAAGTCACTCACAACCTCTGTGAATGTCAGCTCTGGGTACAAGCCTCAGCTAACCTCTCGCAGTCCTCTCATACAATGAATAAGAAATCTCCTGCACTGCAAATTGGTATAATGTATTAATCAATGCCACTAGGTACACATGAAAGAATAATCATTGCAAACATTAATATGCATACATAATATGGCACACATACATCCACACACAGGGGTAAACAGATAGCCATCAGGTATATGGACTGACTTTCCATTCACTTGAATGATCCCCAGGAGCCCCAGGTGGAGCACTACTTACCTGTGTGCAGACAGCAGACTGTCAGCCTTGGAACAGCTCCCAGCCACAGACAAGGTTATACAGTTCCTCCTCCTGTTTATGTAGATGAGCAGGGCTGGCTGTGATGTATCAGGGGTGCAGGCTTTGTATCTGTCACTGCTAGTGATCCATGAGGCTGACCCCACCTTCCACAGACAAATAAGACAAGGAGATGGAGAGATCACAGGGGTTGTTAATCCTGGGGCAGAACAGAAAGAGAAGTACAAGAAAGGGGCAGAGAGCAGCTCACAACTGACACATCAATGGTCAAGGTGTAGCTTTGTTCAGGATAAAGATCACCTACAAATAATTCAAAAATATACATAAAAAAGTGATAATGAAAAAAATAAAATAGAAATCGTTAGGTTACTAACCCATATTGCACATCTAGTACCTAACCTAAAACAAACAAGCAAACAAAATATAATATGGAAACATTATTTATAGTACTTTAATATTTAATAATAATAATAATAATTTGATTATGTTTAATTAAAAATGAACATTTAATTGCTTCTTAGATAACATTTTGGGATAATATCTTCCATAAAAATGGTTTGGTTTAACTGTGTGATAATAAGCACGTATGTATGCTTTGTTTTGTTTTAATTATGTAAACGAATAAACTATTTTAATAGAATTATAGAAATGCATTTTATGATAGGCTTCTGGAGATTATTTGTCAATGTAAATGATGCTTACAGTAATTAAAGAAATATATTACTATATCCCAACATTTGCTTTTTGATTCCGAGAAACTAAATGTATTTATTTATTTTAATTTGTTTTACAAACGTGCAATTATTACACTCATGGCTGACCATAGTAGCTTTGGGAGCTATTTCACAGCACCCATACTTAGACTTTAGTAAGGTAGCAATTTATTGAACCTAGATTAGTGAGTGAACGAGAATGGTAAAATATTGAGAAAATAGCCTACATGTGACTATAGGTGAGTTGAACCTACCCCCTCCCTCCCCCCCCCCAGTAGCAATAGTAGCTTCAATTTCTTAATTCGATTTATAACTCACTCCAATTTACTATTCAGAAAATATGAGTCACTTGCATTATACAGTTATTATTTATTATTATTTTATTATTTATATAGCGCCATCAGATTCCGTAGCGCTGTACAATACATAAATACATTTATTAATCAACTGAAAATTCCTACTTAGACTATCTACCTTCAACTTGTGATAACAATATCGCAAATGTCGAGTTTTAAAGAGTTGTGATAAATATTGTGTAAGCTCTCTCCAGAATATATTTATACACTTCCATACAGTATTCTCTGATAAAATATAGGTTACACTGAAATAAAATTTTCAAAGGAAAAAGATCAGCTAGCTTCTTTGGAATTCTGTTTCTGGTAAATACTAGTTTGTCTTTATAATGCAACAGGAACTAATCATTAGAAAATCAATCTTTTAGCGATGTTATGACATACCACAGGTGTTATGGCTACAGGTAACTCTGTGAGTGGAGCAGTTACCATGGAAACCAAATAAATGTTCCTACAATCCTTTCACTTTTAGAAGCATACTCCAGATTTTCAGTTTTTTTGCATAACCTTCTTGTGTTTTTGCTTACTGATTTATTTATGTATATTTTTATAGTGTATTATATTTCCTTAGTAAATTCTACAAAAACCGACCAGGAAGAGTTTGATAGGAATGGAGCAACAGATGTTACCTAGCAAGAAACATCTGCAGTCTGTTAGTTCCCATGGTGACTGCTCTCAAAGACACATCTTGATAAATAATATCGATGTACCTGGTGAGTTTTCGCTCTCCCTTTGCAAATGGTCCTGGATAATAAATGCAATAGACTTAAACAATAGTTATATTTAAAAAAAATTGAAAAAAATATAAAAATGTAAAAAAAATGAAAAATAATCTTTGCAATTATCTTTTGGTAAGTGAGCAAATTTGGGTCTAATTCTATGAGTCTCACATTAATTCGTACACACTCTTTCAAATTTCGTTTAAAGACAGGTAAACCTCCAGTTCAGTATAAATGAAATGTACATTTTTATATTTTATAATCTATTTGCTTTGGGATAATTTACCAATCTAACATCCACACTGCAGCTGAGTGAATTCTTATTTTCTTGCATTTCTGTGTTTGCATATGTATGCCTTAATGTGTTGGGAAAACAAGTCACACAACTCAGATAGAGATAATTAAATGATGTGTATAGGTACTAAATGTGTCATGTTGTAATCATTTTAATGTCAGACACGTGTGAGATGGATTGGACGGTAAGGCATTGTGTATAAACCTGGTACAGATCCCAAAGTCCATTTTGGGATACAATTCTGCAACTAATAAACACTACTTGGGTCAGTTACAGTTACAGTTTGTTATCATTAGTATATTAAGATGGATGTTTACTAAGTACCAACTTGTAACCACTTTGTGAAATAAAATCATTCAGTTATATTTATCTAGTGTCATCAGTCAAAGCTTTAAGGTCCTATTATTCGGCTCCCTAAAATAAACATCCTATAAAAATATCTAAGGTATTAAAAAAATGTGCATCCACGTATACCTATCACATATGTTAAAAAAAAATAAAAAAAATCCTTGTACCATGAAATTACAAAAATCAGAACTTTGGGTCAAATTCAGATATTATTTCAATTGTTGTTATTTGGATAGACATTTGGAACTTGGCAAATAATTCTCCCAATTTATTTAATACAACATACGACCCCTTGTATGCATATTACTTTTTTCTTTTTAAAGTTTATCTTAACTTTACAAAATAATATAAGATACAACGCTATTGTTTGTAATTTATTACTTTATTCAGTTTTCCATTTTACTCACTGGATTATAAACTCTTTAGATTAGTTGATCTGATCATTTGCAAACATTTGATAGCAATGATCATTCTACACAGTTATTGCTCTGTTGATATGTTTGTTGTTCATTTGAAGTACTTCAAGTAAATATCTGAAACATATGTTTTACACAATCAAACTAATTACAGATATTTCCTTGTCTCATTTTTAGAAACATCAACCCAATTACTCTGTAGGGAAAAAACTTTTTTTTTCCCCAAAAATAACTATACTACTGGAAACCGTTGCTGGTCCAGTTTGCCAATTTTTCAAAAATGCTACCAAGTAACATTCATTCTATACCTCCTCAAATTGATATTTCTAGAACAAGAAAATCCAACAGTCACTATATATACGTTTACATCATATATCACAGCAACCTCCACTAATCTAATTTGTCTGATGCTGAAGAAAGCAAGGTGAATTGCTAGTGTAGGACCCATCTAAGAGATTTGTCTTGAAGTGGAAGGTGGGCTTACACCTGTAACAAACTCCCTTCCCTAGTGTTTGGTTGTCTGTACCCCCTTATTCGTCCCCCGAACGAGTGTGTGGTCCCCCCTTGTTATACCCTTCAAACGCCGACCTCCCCTGGCTGTTAACCACAAATTGGTGATTAACCTGAGTGCTTCCCTGTGTGGCCGCCATTCGTCAAAACAGAACGCACGTGGTCCAGTGCATTTTGTCTCCCAAATGCAGGCAGCTGTACCTGGTAGTTGAACGCCTAAAACTATTTTCGAACTCACGTCTCCACAAACCCGGGTAAAGATGGTACCGCTGTCTGTTCCACTTCCCAACCAACTAGACGAACAGTGTTAGGGAGATAGAATCTACCAAACAGGGAAAGCATTCGCTCCCTAACAGCCAGGGGGAGCATTCATCGGTGTTAGTATGAGAACCCCCAAAAGATGACCGGTCATTGCCTTGTTTTCTACGTAACTATTTTGGGGCATCACCTTGTGGCCGACCGGTCAAAACTTTATTCGAATGGCGTTCCCGAACCACCGAAGGGATCTGAGCGCTATTTCGACAAAGTGAGTGGTCATACGCAAGCTATTCGGGGATATTATTTTTGTGGGGTTCCTATATTATTAAAATGTATTTTTATGATGTTTTATAATATTGTATATGTTTCCTGTAACTGAGAGATAATTGAGTTATAGTTTTCTCATGCAATTATCTCTGAGAAACAGAGACTCCTGGGAGGAAAACCTTTGAATTCTCGATGTGGACACCCCATGCTACGTGTCAGTGCATAAAAGCTGTGTGTTGCCAAAATAAAATCAGTTGTACTCCCAGAACTGTGTCGTCCAGTTGCTGGAGAGGAGGTGGGATATTTACTTGGCTATTTCTTGTTCCTGAATTCCTAAATCATAGCATAGGGAGATTCCTGGTCAAGACTAATGCTCTGCTACAACACCTACTGGCCATTGGAGTGAAACAAAAAATCTCTATTTGTTTAAATATGAATTAGGATTTTGGATAGTGTGCAGGTAACTCTTCTCTTTGTTTTTTTATTGTATGTATTGAGGCTGAGGTGTACTATGGTCATTGATGCCCAGGAGTAGTGGGAGTCTGAGCACAGGACTTATTTTTATGTATTTGTATTTGGTTTTGCATCACACAGCTATGTTACAATGCTGTCGCCCAGCCCATGTGCCTCTTATAAAGGGTTAATAAGTATGTAGGGGTTTAGAAAAATACCCCTCTCTGCCTCATTAGATATTTCTTTGCCTGAAACTGAAGAAAGCAAGGTGAATTGTTAGTGTAGGACCCACCTAAAGAGGTTTGCCTTGACATGGCAGGTGGGCTTACACTTAATGGCCATTGGAGGGAAACAAACAACCTCCATATGTTTAAATATGCATTGGGATTTGGGATAGTGCGCAGGTAACTCTTTTATTTGTTTTTTATTAATCTAACATCACATTTTTTAATCAGAAGAAGAACGTTGTGGTATGGCTAAAGCTTAAAACATGCATATCTACTGGCCTTGGCCAATTGTCACTATGCCCAGTGCCTAATCTCATCTGATGGTTCCCATTCTATAGTGCTGGAGAGCAATGATCCAGAATTACAGCATCAGACCATACCCGTCACCTATGCTCCTCTTTATGGACAATCCAACATTTCCACCATTATCCAATTAGACATCCACACTACATATTTTACATCCCAGCACTATTCATGGTACCACTCAACACTCCTGCAAAACATTTTAAACTCTTCTTTTTGACCAGCTAACCTCCTCCTTAACAAAGTTTCCAATCATGGAATATTATTCTAGCTTCATTCCATCCCTCAACAAGATCCGACAATTTTACGTTTAGCCTCTTGGTCACCTGCATATGGCATCTCTCTACTTATATCTCTTTTGGTAACACATTGCTTTTCTACCATTTAACATGGTGAGTGGGACAGGAATTTGGTATTGTCTTAATACCCACTGAGTGAGAAAATATATATCTTATTCACCATTATATTTACTAGATAGGAAGAGATTGCCTTTATTGTAATATCCTACAGGTAGCACAACCAGCTATGTTACATTCATTAATTCCAAAATATGCTTCTACCTAATGGGATTATCCAGACAATTATACTTGTTTCCTACATAGTTTGTAGAAATGCTTCTCCTTCCACATTTTTTGTGTACAAATGATTTAATCTCTTATCTCTGTATTTCCCATGGATCTACAGGAATCATGCTGCACTACAATCCATAAATAATTATTTATTACACATTCTTTGGAGGAGAATGGCCTATAATCTCTATTTGTCTGTCCCAATATTCAAACAAAAATGCCCAGTGCCAATGGATCCAATGAACTCTTGTTATTTTTTGTTCCAAACATTGTATTTGAGAGGACACGGTATAAATAGAAGAATACACGTGCCACAAATACAATTTGAAATGTGTTGTTTCATTTAATCATTTGCTACACAGAATAAACCTATACATGTATAGGTCAAAATTCAAATAACATTGTTTTATTCAGGTAGACCACATGGGCTGGAGTTCTGACATTTTTGTTTATTTAGCTATGTTAATGCTTAATTTGTTCAATAATAGTTCAGTGTTTACTGCTGTTCATGTTTACTATCGCTTTCTATTGTCTTGACACTTTTGATGGTGATTGGCTGCCTATCCTCCCACATTCAAATACTAGAGACCATTACCTACAGCCAATCATAATGAAGCGTGCAATCAGGATCAAGCTCACTTAATCTTTTATTGGTCTTTTTGTTTTATCTTTTTCTTTCTTGGTAAGTTTTAGCTCCACGTTTGGAAAAGGTGACAAAGTTATTAATATTAACTGATTTTCTTCTAATGTCAGTCAAAGATGCACAGTTTTTTGTTAATTAGCTCACTTAAAAGTCCCCTAATATTTCTGGTTTTCTGTTATCCCATAGCCAACAGCAAGTAGGCCAATTTTTAAGAAGTATCCTGTTTAACTACAACTTTATTCAGTGCCTATAATTAACCAGGCTGCGGCACCACTGTCACCATGTTGTGCCTTGAAATACGTGTAGCTTGTGCCTATTTTTTTATTTCTACAAGGCTGACTCTTTAATGAGAGACAGCTGCAGAGAAAGTTTTAGTTCCCACATTGTAGTCCAATATCCTTCTAATTTGCAGTTCATGTAGTGCATTCATAGCTGTAGGCATGGAAGATGACTTGGGACAATGCTGTGAACCGCCCCGTTCACTAAACTGTGAATTGGACAGCTAATAAAGAATGTTGTGCATGACTGTTCACAAAACCACAAACGGTGCAGTCAGTTAACTAACTACAGCCACACATTATGGCAGCTATTAGCTTATCCAGGAGTTCCATTTGTGGCTTGGTACCACACATACTCCATAAACCTCTGCTGGAGACAGTTGAGAGGAGTTTGTGGGATACTGTCTGATCACAGAGACTAGAATAATTGCATCTTGATATTCCTGGTCTAGATGGTCTTGGTCTGGGATTAAGAACTTTAAAGGTTAGAATATATATATTTACAGGGCTTAAAATTTGTTGTCTTATGCTACTTGCCAGGTTTTAAAAATTACTTTCCGCTGCAAGTCATAATATATAAAACACTAATTGAAATAAATCAATAACATACAGGATTCAGTGGAAATGAAAATATACAGAGCACTTCACAATAAATGAAAATTAATAATTGCTCTCTAGTTTAAATACAAATGTATCAGCTAGTCATGTCATCACCTCCTATCAGATAAGGTAGGCAGAATCTATGTACTGCTGGAAATAATATAGTATAGGTTTAGATAAATTATTAAACCAATATACAAAACTGGATTAATATTAAGTAGGGTAAAATAGATCCCTCAAAGGGTTAAAATATAGTGCAGCAGACAATACTGTTAAAAGTTTATTATCATAGATGGGCACAAAAAAATGCTAAAAATATATATGTAGCTTCCAATAAAACAGTCCCAAAAAAGAGTAGCAAATAAAAACAGCACCAGTACCAGGTATCACAGACCTCGAGTCCAAAGGATATTAAAATCACTTTCTTGCCGGCCGGACAGAAGTGAATGAGGTTTTCCTCGTGCTGTATACCACTGGATTCTAGCCGCGTGCGTTCCACTGCGGCTCAGGATGCGTGTCAGAAGTGCTCACTCTCTGGGACCGATATGTGTTAGTGTGCAGATGCCGCCTTACGCGTTTCGTGATTTACGATCACTTCATCAAAGGATGGCATCTTGGAGTCTGCAATCTTTTTTATATACTTGTTCGGTCTGTTCTCATTAGTATTAGATTAACCCTTGCTGTGCTCACATATAATGTTACAAATCACATTTGTAAAAGTTTAAATAAAATGACACATAATACATTGTTTCTTTTTAGAAGATATACACATACATAAAATTCCCAGATTTTACTATTAACATGACGTAAAGTCATGATTTTATTAAAGACACGGAGGCGAGTATTATGCATATCTCTTTCTTTATTACTCTCAGCAGCAAAGAAATAGAGATAAATAAATAACTGAAACAACAAAAAAATACAGCGCTCAAGTAGCCAATCACATAACAGAGGAAGTGACTATAATACACATGAAGCACCCACAATCCCCCTCTTTCTTGCGGATAATGAAGACCAAATACAGAAAATCCAACTTCGGCTAACGTAGCCAACCGCAGCTCCAATATGACAAATCACGAAGAATTCAGGCTAAAGGAGACACAGAAAAAAGAAGGTAATATCTGGGCTCCAACTGTATGTGCATAACTATAACAAATAAATCACTAAGTCAAACCCAACTCTTCACACCCAAACACGGTAATATAGCTAGTGGGAGCATAAATGTATCCCCAATACCTAGAACGTCTGATACTGAAACATAAAATCAACTACTAATAACGAACTTACCATACTTACCCACCATACCAGCCAATGTCCAACCCCAACCGGGTGGGTGGGTGGGAATAATGCTCGCCTCCGTGTCTTTAATAAAATCATGACTTTACGTCATGTTAATAGTAAAATCTGGGAATTTTATTAAAGACACGGAGGCTCCTATTATGCAAGTTCAAAGCTTAGAAACCACTTGAGATGCAAAATGGTCAATCGGCCTGAAGTAGAAATCACGAAAAGTCGATTCCCATGACCAATCCGCTGCACGTAGAATATCTTCCAAACGGCAGCCCATAGCCGACGCCTTAGAGGCCATACCTCCACGGACTGAATGAGGGGTGAATCTGGACGTATCGATCCCGGCCAGAGTCAACAACTCCCGTACCCATCTTGCCAACGTAGGTGTAGACACCGGAAGGTGTGGGGCTCGAAACGAAATGAACAAGGGGCATAAATCCGGGGATTGCAACGGTCGAGTAACCTCGAGATAGGCCTGAAGGCATTCGACCGGACAGAGAGCAGGATTATCTTGGAATCTAGGATAAACGAACACTTTCGAAGCTGACTTCGTCCTTCTGGATATGTTAAAGGAGATGCCTTCCGGGGTGAACGCAATGACATTCCAGTCAAGTGCTCGAACATCTGACACCCTCTTACAAGAAATTAGACATAACAGCATGACCACCTTAGCCGACAGCTGTTTCAGTGTCAGATCCTGATTTGGATACCAAGACGACAAAAATCGGAGAACCACATTCACGTCCCAAAAGGCAGCGAATCTCGCACAGGGCGGTCTAGTGAGACGAATCCCTTTGAGCAGCCGGCATACGAAGGGGTGACGTCCCACAGGTGAACCATCCAAACCTTGATGCCCAGCTGATATAGCGGATCGGCATAGATTAATAGTGCGATACGCCTTCCCAGATTCAAACATCCCAGTAAGGAATTCCATGATCATACGTAAAGGGGCAGATACGGGATCCACTGACTGTTCCACGCACCAACTAGACCAGATTCGCTAGGCGGATCGGTACGCCACTCGAGTACCTGGTGCCCATGCATTGTCGAGGAGGTCGAGAGTTGACTGCAGAACTCCCGCGATAGTCCAGGGTCCCCTGAAAGGGGCCATGCCATCAGATGTAGGAGGCCGCGATCCACTAACTCGTGCGAGTTGCCATCCGGATCCCTCAGGAGATTCGGGAAGGTTGGTATCAGGCGTGGGTAATCCGCGGTCAATTCCAGTAACCAAGGGAACCAAGGTCGAGACCGCCACAGCGGTGTGATCAGCACCATCGAGCAGCCGTGTTGCGTCAGTTTCGACAGCGTACGAGCTATCAGATTGAAAGGGGGAAAGGCATAAAGCCGATTCTTCGGCAAATCCTGAAGGAACGCATCAGTTGCTACTGCTGCCGGATCTGGTCTCCAGCTGAAGATCTTGGACACTTGCGTGTTGAGACGGGACGCGAAAAGGTCCACTTCGAACGGGCCCCAAATGAGGTCCAATACCTGGAAGGCCGCAGCGTGTAAGCGCCAATCTCCAGAATCTCTCAAGTAGCGTGAGTTCCAATCGGCCGTTGAGTTGTCCAGACCCGGAATATGTTCCGCCTGCATGGAAATGTTGTTGCGAAGGCAGAACCGCCAGAAGTTCTTTGCCATGAGAGCTAACATGCGCGATTTCGTGCCTCCCAGGTGGTTGATGTAGTGGACCGCTGACACGTTGTCCATCTTGAGCATCACGCAACAATTCGCCCGTTCCGGTGTAAGGCTGCGAATAGCGAATGTTCCTGCCAATAGTTCCAGACAGTTGATGTGGAGTGTTTGTTCCTGATCTGACCATCTGCCTCCAGTAGACGCGGTACCACAACGCGCGCCCCAGCCGTGTAAGCTGGCATCGGACTCTATCACGACGTCCGGGACAGAACCGAATATGGCTCTCCCGTTCCAGGCATCCATATGGGCCAGCCACCAGGTCAGTTCGTCTCTGGACTCGTCGTCGAGCCTCACCCTCTTCTCGTAAGAGTGGCCGGCACGTAGGTGAGAGCCCTTTAACCGTTGAAGGGCCCGATAATGGAGAGGGCCAGGGAATATCGCCTGTGTAGAGGCGGCTAAGAGGCCGATAACTCTCGCCAGATGTCGAATAGAGAGGTCGTCTGCACGTAGCGTACGTCTGATCTCTTTCTTGATCGCCTTCATCTTGGACTCCGGAAGGAATAGGAACTGTTGGATGGAATCCACTGTAAACCCCAGAAATTCTATCGATTGGGTGGGATCCAACACCGATTTCTCCCAATTGATGAGAAAACCTAGGTTCTGGAGCAAGGACGTAATCCATGACACATGAACCTTTAATTGCTCCTTTGATTGGGCCATCAGTAATATGTCGTCCAAAAAAATTATTGTAATGTCGTCCAAAAAAATGATCAGACGCACTCCACGGCTCCGGAGTAAGGACACTACCGGCTTCATGACCTTGGTGAAGCACCAGGGGGCCGAGGAGAGTCCGAATGGCAGACAAGTAAACTTCCAGCGCTCCCCTTTCCAGGTGAACTGGAGGAAATCCCTGTGGGCTGTGGTTATAGGCACTGTAAAATTTGAGGTCCAGTTTGGCCAACCAGTCGGACTCCTGAAGGAGGTCTCGAAGGCAATGGATGCCTTCCATCTGGAAATGGCGATACTGAAGAAAGGCGTTGAGGGGGCGGAGGTTGATGACTGGACGCACACCCCCTCCTTTCTTTGGGACTAAAAACAGGTTGCTTGTAAACCCCCGTTGGGTAAACGGGACCTCTTGTATTGCACCTTTGGTGCGAAGTTCCACGATCTCCGAGGAGATCAATTCTTCTTGCTCTCGAGCGAGTGAGAGTTCCCTGAGGAAAAAAAGTTGGACAGGCAAGGACACAAAATCTATATGGTAACCCCGCACTGTTTGGAGAACCCAAGCATCTGTTGTCAAGGCAGCCCACGCCTCGTAAAACTGGGCCAATCTGCCCGCCACCCGCTCTTGTGTATGATGGACAAAAGGGGTACTCACCATAAGGGCGTCTGCCCGACGAAGCACCTCTCGGATAGCGGGAATTCCAGGGTCTCCCTCTGGAGGGGAAGAATGGAGCCGGTCTGGGCTCTTGGAAGTTCCTGGTAGGGAAAAAGGAGCCTCTCTGGGCTCGAGATGAACCCCGGAATCCACGGCCAGGTGGACGGCTCCTGTTGCGCCCAGCCCCTCCGAAAACCCTAGGGGAAAACACCCTTTTCATGTTAGCCTGGGCCTTATCAATGGCTGTGAAAGTTTTAACGTAAGACCCCAGGTCTCTGACAAAATTATCGCCAAATAGCATCCCCTCGGCCGAGGGACCAGGTTCGGAGATGGCCATGGTAGCCAACTTCGGGTCGATCTTAAGCTGGATTGTCTTCCTGCGTTCAGCGGAGACGGCCATGTTGGCATTGCCTAGCAGGTAAATGGCACGCTGCACCCAGCCAATCGCCACATCTATGTCAAGCTCCGTCTCACCTGCCTTGGCGGCCTCCAATACCTCATAGGCCTTAGACAGAGGGCCAAGGGTGTCCATTATCTTATCCTGACAGTTTCTCAGGGAAAAATCCAGGCCCTTCTTTTGTTTCCAGCCTGATTTATTAGGGAACTGGGCAATCTGAGGATCGACCTCTGGCGTCTTACATGCCGACCCTGGGACCGAGGGTCTAGGACATTCAGCCCGTAACTTACTGCGACTCTCCTTAGCGAGTGGCGTACGCATCCTGTGTGCGATATAGCGGGCGATATGTTCGGGGGGTTCTCACTCAGCTGAACGAGGATGACGCAAGTCGTCCGGATCAAACAGGGGGTTACCCTACGGATCCAGAATCCCCGCGTCGCCACTCGCCCCCTGGGCAGCAACACCCCTAGCAGGGAAAGCGCCCCCAGTACGGGGTGCTACGGCAAGGGGAGCTCCCTCCTCCGAGCCGGCTTCCTCATCCAAAGCGTAGTCCAGTTCCTCACATTCATCCTCCTCACTCCGGTCGCTCTCCGACCTTTCCTCACGGGATCTAGCCCGTTTCCATAATCTGGCCGTTTTTGCCCGACCAGGGGCTCTTTTGCGCGGTGGAAGCGCGCCATCCGTGACTGCCTCAGGCGAGTCTGTCAGGGCAGGTAAAACCTGCGTCATGGAGTGGGAGGAGAGGAGTTTGGCCTTCACCTTGGCCTTACGGACACCAGGTGAGGCGGGGGTAGGGGTAGGACCCGTACCCAGTAGGATAGGGTTAGCCACCTGGGGCATCAAAAGAGACTGCGCTAGAGTCTGGGAGAAGGAGGAGGACATAGCCCCCATAGCGGAGGTGAGCGCTCTCTGGAGAGAGGACGCCATGGTGGAGTCCATCAAAGCCTGGAACTCCTCAGATATGGCCTGACCCTCAGGAAGCTCCTGATGGAAATCAGCAATGTGGCCTTCAGGACCATCACCCTTATCCTGCATGATTACAGGTGAGGGTTAAAACAGTTGAAGAATAAATGACAGGCAGACCTGAAATCAAAGATAAAAAGACATATAAGTATACAGGAGGAAAAAGCCAAGGAATAGAATCAGGGTTTAATAACCCAAAAGGGAAAGAAAAACAGGACAGGGCTAAAAGCAGCCACAAGATAGAAACAAGGAAAAAGGAAAAAACAGTGATAATAACAAATATATATATATCAAATATATATATACTGGTAGATGGCATATATAAAACAAACCTACCCCACAGTGGTGTGCACAGGACAAGAAAAACGGGCACCGTGTGTCCGCAGGAGAAGAAAAACCGGCAGGGGAGTGTGACCGGAGGAAACAAAGATGGCCGCCGCACGAGGAGAGGTGAGGCAGCCGGCTAGAGCGGGGGAGGGGGCGCACGTGCAGCAACAGTGCGGCCCGACCTTCACATGCCCGGGAGCCGCCGCCGAGCTAAGCGGAGGCTCGCCGGCGTGTAAAAGCAAAAACCCCTGGGACAGGGGATACCCCGCGGCTAGCTGCAGATCGCGGGAGGGAGGGGAGAGGGCGGGAGGCGGCACTGCCGAACGCGGCAGTAACGGCCCCCCAGGGGAGCACACCACAGGGAGAGACAATAAGGAAAAAACCACAGGCTCCTATTAAAACCTAAAGGCAACTAACTATGAGCAGAAAAATAAGCAATTAAAATAACAACACCAGAGCAGAAAAAGTTGTGTACTTAACTGGTCTGAGAGCAGCAAAGAAAGAGGGGGATTGTGGGTGCTTCAAGTGTATTATAGTCACTTCCTCTGTTATGTGATTGGCTACTTGAGCACTGTATTTTTTTGTTCTTTCAGTTATTTATTTATCTCTATTTCTTTGCTGTTGAGAGTAATAAAGAAAGAGATATGCATAATAGGAGCCTCTGTGTCTTTAATAAAATTCATAATCAAAGAGAAGAGGCAATGTAAAAAGACAAAAATATAAAACTCAAATAACAAAATTGTAGGGAAATTTGGACACATTGGAAACACTGGAAAAAATAATAATGGATGTTAGTAACTACATACTAATTAACTAACAAATGACAAATATACCATTCTAATCAATCTAATAGAGATACACTATAAAATCATATGCTTAAGTTGATCTATAGTAAAATAAAATGAAGCAAATAAAATGTTAAAAATATATATAAAATATAACCATACAGAAATTTTTTATATTAATTTTAATTCATCTCAAAAACTTTAAAAATTGAAAAATTGGTTTAAAAATTATTATAAAAATTCAAATCACACCTAGAGAAATGGAGAGAGGAGGAGAAAAAGAGGAGAAAAAAATACACTGTTAAAAATTCAAATATTATAAATATATAGAATAATATCTGGAAAATGAGGAGAAAAAAAACCAAAAGAAAAAAACCCCGTAATTTTAAATTAATATTAAAGAAAGGCATTTAATTCGAAATCAATATTAAGACAAAAAGGCTCCAAACTGTTGAGTTGAAATATCCATTTCGCCTCATTTTTATCAAGGACTTTTTCATAGTCTCCTCCCCTCCAATGCAAGTTCACTTTCTCAATAGCATAGAATTCTAAACCTGCTGGATTATTGGAGTGACAGCTTGCAAAATGTCTGGAGATAATATATGCCCACTCAGGGCTGAATTTCTACTTGTCAGGACTAAATATTCACTCACAAAAGGCTTGTAGCTGATTTTTATTTATTTATTTTTCAGATTATTTATTTTTTATTGTTATATATATTGTTATTATTGCATATAAGTGGCATACAAAATTCATTATGAATATTTCAACAATCATCTGTTAAAGTATTCCAATGGGTAATATAAAGCCTCATTTTATAATTATAAAAGATAGGAAACTGTACACACATGTGCAACTTATTTACGATTGGACCATATAGCATGCACATAGGTGACTAAAGGCATATGTGTTGCTGCTAGATTATATTACTTCTCTTTTCTCCTTTTTTTTTTAACAAACAGGTAGACACAATATGTAAAAGAAAATGTGGTAGACAGGTCTAAATAAACAGAAATAAACAGAAATAAAACATGTAAGGTGCTGAACCCAAACAGAAATAAAAAACGTAAACAATAATTGAGAGAAGATCAAGAAAGGTCCATATTGACTGGAGTTGGGCACCCACCAGAAAAAGTAACGAATACCCCACAGCTTTCTGGACGATTATTAGGTCAGGTTCTGAGATCAGCATGTTAAAGGTTTAGCTTGCCATGGCACAAAAGGTTTGATAGAGGAGAAGTCCCACAAGGGACAGATGTAGAACCCCGCTGCCTTGTGGCATCATAGACCGAATAAAGGTGACCTAATTTAGCCAGGAAAGAGTTCATCTGGGAGGTAAGTTCAAAATGATCTCTGGTCGCATTATGACCACCAGGAGAGTCCTTGAATCAGTCCAATGGTTTCCATTACCCTGTTGCTGCAACTGCCTTGTGACTGCACATAGTGACTGTCATAAGAGGATGGTGGAGTGGCATAACTCCAGAATACTGTAAGTTTAGACACTTCAGACTTGTATTTTTTTTGCCCTGATCGCTGTCAGAAATGCTGGTTTACCTCATGCCCTGACGAACTTGATCATCACATCCCGAGGAGCATTTTGGGGGGCTTTGGCTGAGTTGAGAACCTGAAAAAGTCCATCTATTTGAATATTAAACAGAACAGAGAATAGTAGCCTCCTAACATATTGGAGCTGTTTCCTATTATCCACTGAGTCCAGTATACCTCTCACCCTTAGGTGTTTCCATCTGCTATTATTATTATTATTATTATTTTATTATTTATATAGCGCCAACAAATTTCGTAGCGCTGTACAATGGGTGGACTAACAGACACATAACTGAGATCAGACCACTGACGTACAGGAACAGAGGGGGTTGAGGGCCCTGCTCAATGAGCTTACATGCTATTAACCTCCAGTGAATCTAACTTGGCATCAAAGCTGGCCTGTGCTACCTCCAGGCGTGTAATCATTTATGAGGTTGTTTCCTGCCTTATCTTTACAGAATCTAGGTTCTCTTCCACAGACCTAGCTCAGCCCATGACTGCGGTAATTTCGATACGTACAAGTGCCCTCTCAGGATCCATGCTCTTTTTCAATTCCAGCAGCAGATTGTAGATATCTTTTTCATTGAGAGTAAGCCCTTGTTGGCCCCTATGAGCAGTTCCAAATACTTCAGGAGGCTGTAAGAGATCTAAGGTGTCTAGGGCTTTGGTTTCTGATTCCTCAGAGTCAGAATCTGGTGGTGTGCCATTTTAGGTTTGCTCCGTTGGGGTGTTCTGGAGAAAAGCACACCAATATCTCCGATGTTGTTCAATTTCTTGGCACCCTGATTCTTCCAAATCTTTCCCATGTTCTTAGGCAGTATTCTCACCAATTCTACAAATAATAAAAGAAAGTTAGTCGTTGTTTATCCACCTTCACACATGGTCTATGCAGGAGCTCTCTTAACCCCTTAAGGACCAAACTTCTGAAATAAAAGGGAATCATGAAATGTCACACATGTCATGTGTCCTTAAGGGGTTAAAAGACCCAGATTTTGTTTTTTAACACATTAATAAAATGGAGTTAACTTCATGGCTCGAGTATCCTTTTAGGTATTTATGCCTTGCTAACCATTTGTAGATCATTTACCCCTCATAATGCAAGCAAGGGGCAGAAAAAATATTACAAATATATCTATTTAAAACGTAACTTAGGGTTTGTCTAGCCATTCGCCATGAAATGGTTAAGTGGCTATAATTATTATTAGTCGTAGCCGCATTAATGGTTTTATTGTCATCAAATTATGGTACATAGTATACTAAAGCACACCATGGTGTCTAAAGTGTTCCTGGTTGTCTGGTAGCTAGTTGGTTGGACAAATAACATTATCAAAGATATGGCTTCCAGAATATTGACATCAAAATCACAAAAAAGAAGGGAACAAACAAAATTAAAAACCAATAGAATGCTTGCAATATAAAAACAAGCATACATAATGTCTGCAATACAGAGAAATGAAGCATGCAGAATAGTGTTTTTACAATCTCATCATTGTTCACTGTTACTAAGTGACAACTTAAAAGGTGCTCTCTTTTTGGTACAGACGACCACATCCTCCAGGTCTAATTTTCTCTGATAGTGATCCTCTGATAGTGTTTGTTGTGTAAACATAATTGGAACGCACTTACACACTTGGTAGGATTGCTCCCGAATCAGACCTTTCCGGACTCTTGTACATTACATTATCTGCAAACTCACTGAAACCTTGCCCTTTAAGTTAAAGTGTATATTACTAAAACACACATAAACCCAAACCCAAAGCACTTACAAACCAATCAACCCCTTAAAGCTGTCAGAATGCTTGTTGCTCTTCTCTGGAAATCCACTCCAACATTCAATGAGTGGGTTGGAAAAGTAGAGGGCAATCATACCAATTTCCTACTGAAGTCAAAACAGAAATTGGTATGATTGCCCTCAAATGTATTGAATCGGACATCTTTAGGAGCACGCGTCAACATTTTAAACTATCTAACATTTTAATCTTTGGAAGACATGATCAGGACATCTTTAGTGCTAATATTTCTCTGCCTCCTCATTTTCAATTTTCTCTTTGACATACAGCATTCCTCAACATTTTCTCATTGTATTCTCTAACCATCATTGTTTTTTTGTTTTTTTAAAGATTTTATTGAAATATTTCAAGAACACACAACAAAAGCATATAGTATTGAAGCATTGCTGCGGGAATTATTTCACTCTTCATATGATACATGAGTGTCAAATCAACAGCATTTGCAAATCACTCTCCACCATTTAGTCATTCAAAGCATCATATCTGGTCACCGTTGGTTTAATGTTGGTTGCCTACATAGACAAAACACAAAAAGAAAAATAATAGTAACAGTTAGTCTTTATCTTAATATTTAATCTACCCTTAGTTACTGCACCATTCAAGCATGCAACCATAACCCTGATTCTAAAAAAAAATAGCCTTGACCCAAACTCCCCATCCACCTACCGCCCTATCGCACTACTACTGTTTCCTTTAAAGATCCTTGAGGGAGTTGAGTACAAGAGACTGATCAATTTCCTTAAATCTAACTCTTGTCTTTTCCCACTTCTGTCTGGATTTCACACTTTCACTCTTTCGAATCAGCCCTGATCAAAGTATACAATGATTAATTGCTGCAAAATAACCCAAATGGGACTGTGCACACTCAGACTTCAGAAAATTAAAAAAACATTTTTAATGCTCAAGATTTATTCCGCAAAAATAAGCATATAAAGAAAAATATACACAGAAAAATATTTCAAAATATACAGACAAAAAAAAGGGAATTGGGGGCACACCCTGAACATACATTTCACAGTAGTGGTGCTGCCGTAAAGATAAAAATATATACAAAATACAGATTAAGGAACAGCACACACACACACACACACACACAGAAAATATTGATGCGCTTAACACAATAACGCCATATGGTGTAACTGAATATTTGCTTACTAACATAGGTGATTTTGAGTAGCCATGTAAAATTTAAAACTGTATTTTTTTGTGTGTGTGCACGCTGTTCCTTAAGTCTGAGTCCAATAAAAGACTCAGTCCCAGCCATCCAGAGTAATCCACTCCTCCAGCCTGAGGCCTCAGTGAGGAGCCTATATGTGATGCCTACCGATCCAGCTGCCTCTGGCAAACCAATCTGTGATCTGGAGAAAACTGTTGCTTTATGGTGTTGGTCGTATGTCCTCCTTGGATCCTGTAGATCTGGTAAAAAGAATGTGGCTTGGCAATATTCCTAATTCTTACAGAGTGAGTAAAGAGCCTTTGCCCCTGCCTGAGGAAGTCCATCCCTTGCCTGGGGAAGTCCACCCAACCGCCTCTGGGACATTCTGCCATCGGCTCACAGGTAGGTTGCAATCCTTCTATTTCATCTCGGGCAGCAGCCATTGGCTGCAATATGTCAAGCCAAGCCAGTGCAGTATATGGATGGTCTCTAGTTGCAGGATAGCATGTGGCATCCGCCATCTTAATGTCACTCAGACACTGAGCGGGCCTTAGTGTTACCAGTGGTTGTTTGGAAAACTCATTGGTGTAATGCCAGGATAAGCCTCACAGGTGTAGGGGGAAACAAAGTCTGTTCTGTATATACTTACTCTAGCCTCCACTAGCCTTTCCTCCCTATTTAATCAAAATTGTCATGAATAGAATTAATCAGATCTGTTTATTTAGGTTTATTCTAGGGATGTGCGTGGGGAAAACATTTGGTTCGGTTCAGAAATTCGGGTAAGTAATTCGGACCAATGGCATTCGGTTCGGCACTTTGGAACTGCCGAACGTCGTCACTTCAGAACTTCACCACTTCAGACATTCGTAAGCATCCGAATTTCCAAATGGCATGAAATTTGTACAAATGTACATTCAGAACTAAACGAATTACACATGTCTAGTTTATTCTTTCTTGGATTTCCTAAGACTTCTGTAAGTGCTCTATATAATATCACTGGTATTCTCTCATAACAGAATAATTCTTTGTAGGAGCAGATAGCTACTTCTGCTTCCTTTGTGGAATAAAATGTAAATTTGTACAGGCAAATGAATAAAGCTCTGGCAACTTTTTGGTCATATGAAATGTGAACCATTTTAATGGAATTAAGGATATGCATTGACAAATTAATGGAGGATAACACGCAAGAGTTCTTCTGATCTGAAAACGAATCCTATTGTTTAATCTAAGCAGAATTTTTCTGTTTGGAAATTTGTCTCTTGAACGTATAGCCTGCAGCCTTTAATATACACTTAATGTTTCATTTTGTGATTTATTTATTGCCTGTTAAAACCTAATATTTCTCATCAAAACACAGATGTTTATTTACAAAGGTGGGGCACTATGAATGGAGGGGTTATTGCCAACCCAACGGTGAATATGATTTGGAAACAGAAATATAAATAACATGGTTAGTAACAAAAGTGAAAATTGGTGGGAATCCAATGTGAATTTCAAAACCAAAATAACCAAACTGTAAAAATTCTCCAAGTCAGCTATGCCTCCAATTCTGCTACTATGGCCTTTCATTTAAAATCCACTTTGAAGTCTGACAATTCTCACTTTAATGAATAACCCTGTTAGTCTGATTGGGCCCGCAAGCTTTCATTCAAAAGGTGGCTTACTCCTCCAAGTAGCACAGATCTAGATTGTAATAAGCCCGATCCTGGGTCCGCATCAGTACTATCTCTAGCTCTGGGGCATGCCTATGTTAAACTAATGGTAGAACTAACAGTCATATTAAGGAATGATCATTTATAAGCTTGTAGACCAGGGGTGCTCAAAAGGTAGATCCGCAGATGTTGTAGAACTACAACTCCCACAATGCTTTCCGTGCCTTTAGAATATCTTTAGAATGATAAAGCTTCCTGGAAGTTGTAGTTTTAAAACATCTACTTTTTGGACACCCCTGTTGTAGACAGATTTGATGTCAGAAAAGTTGGTTTTATGAAGGGAGAAGAGTCTCATTATTTTCTGGTCTTTACTTCTTTTCAAAGTAACTGGCAATCTAGCTGTCCTCAATACATTTACACCTCTCTTCCTTATTAGATTAACATTTTAACACATTTCTTGGAAACATGGAAACATTTATGATAATTTTAAACATGAAACCGGTAAGTGAGGAAATGTTTGTTTGCTAAACATCACCATAGACAACCAGCAAATAAGTTGATTGACTGATAGCTAAGGCAGGCTTCCCTGGAATGTATTTTTAATGGCATTATTCACTAAACAGTGAGTTGACCAAATTTAAATGGCAGCAGGCAGGGTGGAAAAAAAGTCTCCTATTTATATTATTGGAGAATTTATTTTGTAACTCCAAAATCATGTACAGGTAGTCCTCACTTAATGACTTACTTGTTTACCGACTGCCAGGGGCATACCTAGGGCATGTGGCACCCGGGGCGGGTCCTGGGTTTGGCACCCCCCACACCCTCCCCTTCTCCAAAAAAAAAAAAAACCTACTAAATTTTTAAAATGTGTTAGATTTTTTACATTTTTAAAAAAATGTATTGAACAAATTTGTAAACTTTTTAAAACCCCTGCCCTCCTGTACAAAATCCCTGCACCCCCTCACACACAGTTACAGGCAGACAGTCACACACACACAGTTACAAGCAGTCACACGCACACAGTCACATGCAGACAGTCACATGCAGACAGTCACACATATAGTCACAGGCAGTCATACACACAGTTACAGGTATAGAGTTACACACAAACACAGTCAGTTACAAACAGTTACACACAGTCAAGCACACTGTTACAGACAGACAGTTACATATACAGTCACACACATGGTCACAGGCAGACAGTCATACACATAGTTACAGCCACAAACACACACCGTTACAGGCAGTTACACACACAGTCAGTTACAGGCAGTCACGCACAAAGTTACATGCAGACAGTCACAGGCAGACAGTAACACACAGTTACAGGCAGCATCACACACTCACAGGCAGACTGTCACACACAGTCACAGACAGTCACACACACACACAGTTACAGGCGTGCAGTCACACACACACACACACACACACAGTTACAGGTAGACAGTTACGCACACACAGTTACAGGCAGACCGTTACACACACACACAGTTACAGTCAGACCGTTACACACACACACAGTTACAGGTAGACAGTTACGCACACACACACAGTTACAGGCAGACAGTTACACACACATACACACAGTTACAGGCAGACAGTTACACACAAACAGTTACAGGCAGACAGTTACACACACACAGTTACAGGCAGACCATTACACACACACACACACATTTTTAAAGGCAGACAGTTATACACACACACAGTTACAGACACACACAGTTACAGACACACACAGTCACACATACACACAGTTACAGACTGACAGTCACACACACACAGTTACAGACAGACAGTCACACACACACAGTTACAGACAGTTACACACACACACACACACACACACACACACACACAGTTTCAGGCAGTTACACACACACACACACACACACACACTCTTATACTTACGGACAGTGTGGGCTGGAGGAGTGGATTCCCTGGCCTGAAGTCCTTCCCTGGAGGTGGAAGTGCAGGGATTTCTGCTTCCTGCACCTCCATGTGCAGCAGTTACAGCAGCTTGTAAGGGCTGTGTTAAGCCCCGCCCCGCTTGCAGTTCAGCTCCGCCCCTAAACGGCAGTAGCACTGCCCCTTCTTCCTCCCGTGCGGCCAGTTCATCTTGCTGGTCTCCGTGTGAGCTGTTTGACACCCCAGCTGCCATGGGGCACAGCTCACACAGCCCCCTCCAGCCCCAAGACCAGGATCAAGGCACCCCCCTACCAGGTGGCACCCGGGGCAGACAGCCCCCTCCGCCCCCCCTTAGTCCACCACTGCCGACTACTCATACATATGACCAGCTCTCTACTGCATGGAATGCCCTGAATCGGAGTCTCAGGAATTCGAGGGTTTACCTGCACTAGAGAGCTGGTTTATGTTAACCACTTAAGAACGGTGGGTGTTCTATGCCGTCCTTTTTTGGGCGTTCTTAACGCTGGAGGGCAGCATAGAACATCCCTGCTGTCCAGGGGACTTACCGGGTACCTGCCGATCCCACAACGGCAATCGCAGTCCGAGGTCCTGCCTGAGAGCTCTAGCATCCCCCTTATGCACAATCTGGCCCTCCAGGGCCATGTGATCGCTGGGTCCTTGCGAATAGCTGGCTCATGCAGTGCCAGCAGGGGGACTGCCTGAACTCTCAGGCTATCCCCCTGCTGCCTGTAAAAAAAATTTAAAAGTAAGAAAAAGTTAAAAAAAGTTTTGTAAAGTAAATTAAAGTACTTAAATCATATACATATATATATATATAGCTATATGATCTAAGTACTTTTATATGCACACACACAAATAAACTATTATTCTAAGTGTATTTTAATATTAATATATATATTTATATATATTATTAAAATACACTTACAGTGATGTTAAATATATATATATATATATATATATATATATATATATATATATATAATTATATATATATTATATATACATACAAGTATAGTGGCACTCACCTTTTCAATGAATCAGTAAAAAAATGCCTTGGTGCAATCCCACGCTGGATATGTAAAGCAAAAAGGAAAGAGATGCACTCTCAGGTCTTTGTAGAAAAAAAACTCGATATTATTTAATAACAGGTAACATACATTTGATCGACGTTTCGACCTCTTCAGGTCTTCCTCAAGAGGTCGAAACGTCGATCAAATGTATGTTACCTGTTATTAAATAATATCGAGTTTTTTTCTACAAAGACCTGAGAGTGCATCTCTTTCCTTTTTGCTTTATATATATATATATATATATATATATATATATATATATATATATATATATATATATACATATATATATATATATGTATATATATATAATATTTGAAAAAAGAGATGGACTCTATGGTCTCTATAAAGTGAAGTGGTACTTTAATCCATATAGAAGTTACATCCATCTGATCGACGTTTCGACCCATTCGGGTCTTCCTCAAGATCTTTAACATTAAAATTCTCCAGATTGGTTATGTTGCCTTTGAGTCCGTGTAGTAGCCCAGGAATGAGAATTACCCCCATGATGGCATACCATTTGCAAAAGTAGACAACCCAAGTTATTGCAAATGGGGTAACACGGGACAAAATTATTGTTCACATCTGTTTTTTGCATTTTTCTAAAACATACAAATTAGAATGCTAACTTTGGCCAGTGTTTGTGACTAAGTGGCTACTAAAAAAGACTGGACATACCCCATTTGTAATGCTTTGGGTTCTCTAATTTTGCAAATGGTATCCTATCATGGGGGTAGTTTTCACTTCTGGGCTACCATACGATCTCAAACACAACATAACCAGTCTGGAAAATTTCAATGTGTATAAACTAAAAAATGTAATTTGCTAAATTTGACCTTGTAACTTTCAAAAACACTATAAAACCTGTACTTGGGGGGTACTGTTTTACTTGTGGGACTTCACTGAATACAAATATGTTTTATTGCAGTAACAGCTAACAGTATTATGACATGCAGTACTAAAGAAATAAAAAAAATCTTAATTTTTCACATTTTTTTTTACATTTTATTCAAATTAAATTATGTTTAATCTATAAATATTTGATGTGACATGAAAGTCCTGTTTCTCATGAACAAAATGATATATAATAAGTGTGGGTGCATTTAATATGAAAGAGGTGAATTATGGTTGGACAGACATATAGCCCAGATGCCAGGTTTTGCTTACGTTTTGTTTTGATCACAACTTGTACAACTGGCTCAGTCCTTAAGCGGTTAAAGGGAATTTCAACGAAACATAGAGTTGAAGGATTCCCTGCACTAGTGAGCTGGTGCGTGCAAGACTTGCTTGTCGCACTGGTTTGAGGCATCCTCGCTTACCAACCAATTCGCTTTACGACCTAGTCATAGGAACGGAATTCCGTCAATAAGTGAGGAGTACATGTATGTCAGTTTTTAACTCACCATATGTCGCTGTGCATTGAATTAAGCCCCAAAACACCACTTAGATGAGACCATTATCAACACTACTCTCTCAGGCAAAAGGAGCAATGTTTCTTAATATATTATAATATGTTTTATTTGCAAATCTAATTTATTTTTGTCCAGGTGAATATACTCACTGTAAGATAATATTTTCTATTACTAACCTATTTATAAACTTGAATTTTTTTTAATAAAAAGTATGCAAACTTTAATGTCACAACCAATAAAATGCTTCTCATAATTGCAGGGGTTAAACTCATCAGTTCTTGTATAAGCAGTATAGGGTGATGATGGGTTGGCAGGCCAGCAGGTGGAGCACAGTGAGAATTTTGCATGGGAATGCAACCTTTCAGACTGGTTCTGCACCCATTGTTGCCAAAGTGATTGATGTGTCTTTTTGTGTATGTGATAGAAAATCCAAGTACTTTTTTTCATCAATGTAAGCAGCTATGTCCTTTCTTCTTCCGCAGCACCTGGACTGTATTTCAAGAAAGCTACAAAAAATACAATGTAACTTTATATTCTGTGTTCCCTATTTTAAGGCCAGAAAAAAAAAACACTTCTGATGTAAACCTTGATCGTCTAAAAAGATTGATAAAAAATACAGATGTAAAACTGGAACATTACTTGAATCAGGTTAACGGTTAGAAAATCCTGTCGACAGACAATATTTCCATGATGTACAGCCAATTGGAGTTTATTCACTAATCTGGAATTGTAGAGAGTTGATTGGAGAATTGCAAATAGGAGCTAAAATATTTGTGTTAGTAAAAATAGGTGGATTGATTTTACAGTGCCGCTAATTTAGCCTAAAATGTTTAATTCTCTTATGGGTTAGAAAAGGATTAAGATTCCAAGGGGCACTAGCCAGGTCACCAGTTTGCTCTTGCTCCCCCTCAATATCTTCACATAAGGATAGTTAATGAGGCCAAGCAAATTCATTGGGTTCTGGGGCCCCTGTCTAACCCTTGGGTCCTCAGCGGCCCCCTAGAGTATCTTTTTAATAACACAGCTCTGTTATTCTCTGGAATTTCAGATTAAAAAAATAAACTCTAACTCATTTTAAGGGGAGCCAACTTTAAAGGGACACTATAGGACCCCAGACAACTTCAGCGGGGTGGGGGAGGTGGGCACTATAGGGAGTCATAGTGCCAGGGAAACAACTTTGTTTTCCTGGCACTATAGCTTCCCTATAATATTAGCAGCTTATGCAGCTACACATGGCCTCATTTTCCAGGGGCATCTTAGGTCCAGGAACACCTAGTGATTAATCTAAAGTTCATGGCAGGAGGCTCTATGGAAGGGAATAAGGGCAACATCTATACAGTTATGACAAAAACAAATGTGTATGTAAGGACGCAGTATGTGAAGAGTTAAAAAAAGGATTTAAACTGGGTTTCCTCTTGTAAGTAGTCAAATGTTTTTGAATAGTTTAACTTTGTACCTCGGGATCAATAGACACAGCTTCCCACCTTCACTACTAATACCGGAGAGCCTAAATTTCCTATGCAGTTGGTTCTCCAGAGCTAAGGCCTGCAATGCAGGGCTAAGTATAGGCTCAGGGTGATCAGCAGATGCTCTTCAAGCTCATTCTCCTGAATTAGCAGTTAAGGCAGGGTGTGGCACCCAGTGAAACCCAGGTAAGAAAAAAAAAAAAAAACATTTGACTACCTACAATGGGACACACCAGTGCACTCCTGGCACCATAACCACTACAGCGAGGTGTAGTGATTATGGTGCTTGTAGTATTCCCTTGAATAATACATGCATCCTTATTGTCTTTACCACTGCACTTACTGACAGCTAGAGCAGCTGGCTGGCCTTATGCTACACTTATTTTTCTGGAGTTTATTTCATCTCTTCAATGTTTAATTTTACTTTGAAATTTGTGGATTTTGTCAGAAATTAAAATTCAGCTTAAATTTTTACCACAAGGCCATTTTTACCACTAACAAATAGTTGTTTAAAATCGTATTAGTATTTTTGAGTTAATAACTAAATTGCCCTACAGAAATACCTGAAATGGATTATGATACTTTTTTTAACAAACATTCCAATTACACAACTGTAGTGTTTATAAGGCTAGGAGTACCCTAATGTTGTTCTCCAGGAATTGGGCCAAAAGCTGTTTCAGTTGAATGCTCTCAGCCAATGAATGAGCACTGTGACAGGAGTTCTGCAAAAAGGAAAATACCCCCAGAATATTTTACTCGCATTTTGCATTTCACATGTAATTTGGGATCTTTGTAAAAAAAAATAAAAAAAATAAACGGCATATATATTTTTTCATGTTTATTGAGGAAATTATGAATTTAGTATTATTTTTAGCATTGTTATATATAAATTACGACTTCGACCATTTTTGGGAAAGAAGGGTGGCAAGTTTTTGAATTTTAAATGTCATATTGGGCAATATTATTTGCCCCCATATTAATTAGCCCTGGCCCTCCACTTCCCCTCTTGATGTCACGGCTGCCGATCAGAGGCATTTCATAGAAAGGCCTGCCTGTAATGGGACTGTTGTGCTTTTTTAAACAAGCACTATTGAGCTAGGCAAAGGGCCAGATGGAGGGGGACATCCACGCCTCCCCTTGAAGGCTCAGAATTGACATTAGGCAATGTCAGGTGTGCCGTGTGAAACTAGCTCCTGGCACACAAGTACAGATTTCTCTGTATATGAAGTGTTTCAAGCAGATCCCTACCTCCATGACCACTTCAAATCACTAAAGTGGTCATGGTGGTTGGAGTAACCATTTAATAAGGGACACTCCAGGCACCAATGCAACTTTAAATGAACACTACAGGGAGTGCAGAATTATTAGGCAAGTTGTATTTTTGAGGATTAATTTTATTATTGAACAACAACCATGTTCTCAATGAACCCAAAAAACTCATTAAAGGACCACTATAGTGCCAGGAAAACATACTCGTTTTCCTGGCACTATAGTGCCCTGAGGGTGCCCCCACCCTCAGGGTCCCCCTCCCGCCCGGCTCTGGAAGGGGAAAAGGGGTAAAAACTTACCTTTTTCCAGCGCTGGGCGGAGAGCTCTCCTCCTCCTCTCCGCCTCCGTTACGCCCCGTCGGCTGAATGCGCACGCGCGGCAAGAGCTGCGCGCGCATTCAGCCGGTCTCATAGGAAAGCATTTATAATGCTTTCCTATGGACGCTGGCGTGCTCTCACTGTGAAAATCACAGTGAGAAGCACGCAAGCGCCTCTAGTGGCTGTCAATGAGACAGCCACTAGAGGCTTTGGGGGAAGGCTTAACCCATTCATAAACATAGCAGTTTCTCTGAAACCGCTATAATTATAAAAAATGGGTTAACCTAGAAGGACCTGGCACCCAGACCACTTCATTAAGCTGAAGTGGTCTGGGTGCCTAGAGTGGTCCTTTAATATCAAAGCTGAATATTTTTGGAAGTAGTTTTTAGTTTGTTTTTAGTTTTAGCTATGTTAGGGGGATATCTGTGTGTGCAGGTGACTATTACTGTGCATAATTATTAGGCAACTTAACAAAAAACAAATATATACCCATTTCAATTATTTATTATTACCAGTGAAACCAATATAACATCTCAACATTCACAAATATACATTTCTGACATTCAAAAACAAAACAAAAACAAATCAGTGACCAATATAGCCACCTTTCTTTGCAAGGACACTCAAAAGCCTGCCATCCATGGATTCTGTCAGTGTTTTGATCTGTTCACCATCAACATTGCGTGCAGCAGCAACCACAGCCTCCCAGACACTGTTCAGAGAGGTGTACTGTTTTCCCTCCTTGTAAATCTCACATTTGATGATGGACCACAGGTTCTCAATGGGGTTCAGATCAGGTGAACAAGGAGGCCATGTCATTAGATTTTCTTCTTTTATACCCTTTCTTGCCAGCCACGCTGTGGAGTACTTGGACGCGTGTGATGGAGCATTGTCCTGCATGAAAATCATGTTTTTCTTGAAGGATGCAGACTTCTTCCTGTACCACTGCTTGAAGAAGGTGTCTTCCAGGAACTGGCAGTAGGACTGGGAGTTGAGCTTGACTCCATCCTCAACCCGAAAAGGCCCCACAAGCTCATCTTTGATGATACCAGCCCAAACCAGTACTCCACCTCCACCTTGCTGGCGTCTGAGTCGGACTGGAGCTCTCTGCCCTTTACCAATCCAGCCACGGGCCCATCCATCTGGCCCATCAAGACTCACTCTCATTTCATCAGTCCATAAAACCTTAGAAAAATCAGTCTTGAGATATTTCTTGGCCCAGTCTTGACGTTTCAGCTTGTGTGTCTTGTTCAGTGGTGGTCGTCTTTCAGCCTTTCTTACCTTGGCCATGTCTCTGAGTATTGCACACCTTGTGCTTTTGGGCACTCCAGTGATGTTGCAGCTCTGAAATATGGCCAAACTGGTGGCAAGTGGCATCGTGGCAGCTGCACGCTTGACTTTTCTCAGTTCATGGGCAGTTATTTTGCGCCTTGGTTTTTCCACACGCTTCTTGCGACCCTGTTGACTATTTTGAATGAAACGCTTGATTGTTCGATGATCACGCTTCAGAAGCTTTGCAATTTTAAGAGTGCTGCATCCCTCTGCAAGATATCTCACTATTTTTGACTTTTCTGAGCCTGTCAAGTCCTTCTTTTGACCCATTTTGCCAAAGGAAAGGAAGTTGCCTAATAATTATGCACACCTGATATAGGGTGTTGATGTCATTAGACCACACCCCTTCTCATTACAGAGATGCACATCACCTAATATGCTTAATTGGTAGTAGGCTTTCGAGCCTATACAGCTTGGAGTAAGACAACATGCATAAAGAGGATGATGTGGTCAAAATACTCATTTGCCTAATAATTCTGCACTCCCTGTATAGCATTAGGTATACAAAACTGTATTTCTAACGCTATAGTGTCCCTATATATAGTAATACCAAAGCCCCACACATTTGCAGTAAAAAACTGTAAAAATATTTTACAAAAAGCTAATTACTCACCTTTTTCCCTCGTACTGCTCACCTCTCCGCCTCTCCGGTATGGCTCTCTTTGGCGATGGTCCAAATCAACGCTCCTCATATAGAAGTATTGGGAGCAGATTTGCATGGGCAGGGAACGCTGCACAGGCATCCAATGCTTCTCATAGGAAAACATTGAATCCAGTGCTTTGCTATGAACTGCCATGTCACATTTGACTCAGTCTATGCAGCGGAAACACCTCTAGTGTCCAAGTTGCGGATTGGTTCTCGTACCCCCTCCCCCCAATTGCATGTGAAACTTTTAATAGGCCATTGTAGAGGAAGCACCTCTAGTAGGTGTCAGGAAGATAGCCACTAGAGGTGTGTTTAACGCTGCAATGTAGAAACATAGAAATATATAAATATAGAATGTGACAGCAGATAAGAACCATTCGGCCTATTTAGTCTGCCCAATTTTCTAAATACTTTCATTAGTATCTGGCCTTATCTTATAGTTAGGATAGCCTTATGCCCATCTCCTTCACTGTGTTAACCTCTACCACTTCAGTTGGAAGGCTACTCCATGCATCCACTACCCTCTCAGTAAAGTAATACTTCCTGATATTATTTTTAAACCTTTGCCCCTCTAATTTAAGACTATGTCCTCTTGTTATTGTAGTTTTTCTACTTTTAAATATAGTCTCCTCCTTTACTGTGTTGATTCCCTTTATGTATTTAAATGTTTCTAGCATATCCCCCTGTCTCATCTTTCCTCCAAGCTATACATGTTAAGATCCTTTAACCTTTCCTTATAAGTTTTATCCTGCAATCCATGAACCAGTTTAGTAGTCCTTTTCTGAACTCTCTCTAAAGTATAAATATTCTTCTGGAGATACGGTCTCCAGTACTGAGGTCTCCAAGTGAGGTCTCACCAGTGTTCTGTACAATGGAATGAGCACTTCCCTCTTTCTACTGCTAATACCTCTCCCTATACAACCAAGCATTCTGCTAGCTTTTCCTGCTGCTCTATTACATTGTCTGCCTACCTTCAAGTCATCAGAAATAATCACCCCTAAATCCCTTTTCTCAGATGTTGAGGTTAGGACTCTATCAAATATTCTGTACTCTGTCCTTGGGTTTTAATGTCCAAGATGCATTATTTTGCCCTTATCCACATTAAATGCCAGTTGCCACAACTCTGACAATTTTTCTAGTTTACCTAAATCATTTGCCATTTGGCGTATCCCTCCTGGAACATCAAACCTGTTACATATCTTAGTATCATCAGCAAAAAGACATGCCTTACCATCAAGACCTTCTGCAATATCCAGGGCCAGATTAACATAGGGGCTGATGGAGCTGCAGCTCCAGGCCCATGCCAATGGAATAAAAAACTTTATTTTTTTTTTTATTTTTTTATATTTTTTCCTTTTTTATTTTTATTTTTTACACACTACTCTTAGGTTTGCCACCTGACTAGTATTTTACATGCACAGACGGTATTTGAGGCTGCCTGGCCATGTCGGTATTGCAGTAATATAGGCAATACAAATGCAGATATTTTTCTCAGTATAAACAGAGATTACTCTGCACTACAAGCACCGGCTAGTAGGGGTCACTGTGTGTGGAGAGAGGCAGGGATAGGAAGTTGCAGCATATCCCTACTTCTCTCTAGTACTCACTGATCCGTGGAGGAGCAGCTACACAGCACAGAGAGTCCAGACAGCAGCTCTACAGCTCAGGTAAGTGAGGGATGGAAGGAAAGGCAACAGGGAGATGGGGACACTGAGACACTAGGGGACACTGGGAGACATGGGGATGCTGAGACACATGGGGACGCTGTGAGACATAGGGACATTGGGAGACAACGAGACATTGGGACATGGAGACACTAGGGACACAGTGTCCCCATGTCTCCCAGTCTCCTCATGTCTCCCAGCTAGTGTCCCTAGTGTCTCAGTGTCCCAATGTCTCACAGCCAGTGTCCCTAGTGTCTCAGTGTCCCCATGGCTCTCAGTTTCCCCTAGTCTCCCAGTGTCCCCTAGTCTCCCAGTGTCTGTGTCCCCATGTCCCCCAGTGTCCCCTCTGATCAGCAGCCATGACATCAGTGTCTGTGGCCCCATGTCTCCCAGTGTCTTAGTCTCCTAGTGTTCCCATGTTTCCCAGTGTCCCCATGTCTATGTCCACAAGTGTCCCCATGTCTCTCAGTATCCCCGATGTCTCATGGGGACACTCACACTCTGATACATGGGGTCACTCACACTTTGATACATAGGGACACTGAGACACTGTGGGACTTGGGAGACTGAGACACTGGGAGACAGGGAGACACTGGGAGTAATGCATCTATACAGAACTGTGAGTAGTTTGTTGGTGATTTTACAGAATTTTCTTTTATGTCACTCCTTGTGATTTTTATCATGTGATGTCACGCATAACTAATTAATTATACAAATGATTAAGGCCGGTATTTTTTTCCAAGAAAGGTGGCAACCCTAACTACTCTTCACATAGTCTTGCTTAAAGTAACACTATAGGGTCATGAACATAATCATTTATTTCTGATCCTATTATGTTAAAACCAGCATATAGCCCCACTAGCCCCCTCTTGCCTCCCTAAATATAGTAAAATCTTACTTATATTCAAGTCTGCAGCTGCTTGCTATGCCCCTGTCTGCTTCTGAACTGACTCTGTGTGCAGGCATCATCAGAAGTGGTGGTCTGAGCAAATTACAATGCATCCCCATAGGATTGGCTGAGACTGTCAACTAGGCATATCAGGGGCAGAGCAAGCACAAGTCAAACATAGCCCTGGCCAATCAGCATCTCCTTATAGAGATAAATTGAATTAATGCATATCTATGAGGAAAGTTCAGTGTCTGCATGCAGAGGGTGGAGACACTGAATGGCAGTGCTGCACACTAGGCAGTACTGCCCCAGGAAGCACCTCTAGCAGCCATCTAAAGAGTGGCCAGTGGAGTTATTTTCGCTGAAAAGACAGTGTTTACTGCAAAAACTATAAGATACTCAAAATAACTAGTACCTCAGTATCCACTGGAATAATGAATAATAATGATTCTATACAAAGTGGGATATAGAGATATATATAATGAGAAAATACAATAATAGCAAAATGGGTCAGGTGAAAGTAGAAAATAACTGCCAAATGGCAAAAAACTCCCTTCCTAATGTCTCTAAAAATAGATACTGCAGTACACAGGTTTAGACTTTAATATATAATGCTTCATAGGTCAATATCTGTGACTGCAGGCTGGTATCAATACATCCAAAGAATATATAAGAGACATTAAGGACTTGCTTTTACCTAGTAAGTCTCAAGCTGTGGCATTATATAAGATATAATACTAAATTGCTAGCATATTGGAACATTAGAGGCTGAGTAAGCAGAAAAGTATAAATAGATACTATATGTTGGATCTATTGAAAATAATTCAATCAGTAAATTGTATTTAAAAAGTATCTATAATGTTAACTGCCATGAGTAACTGAATAAGCATGTTAACTGACATAAGTAACTGAATAAGCAGAAGAGTATAAATAGATACTATATATTGGATATAAAATAATCCAAAAAATAAAATGTATTAAGAGTAGTATCTATCATAATAACTGCCACATATAAACTAAGACCAAAATTATTGAATAGACAAAATATATCCACAAATGGATCTGTTATATAATATGCCACATATTAGGAGGTATAAAGCATAAGAGAGAGATAAAGTGAATAGTGAAAAAACAGTGTGCTAAATGTGCAGAGCCATGCTTAGAGTGCTGGCTGCCTGCACATGGTGACAGAGTGCCCTATAAGTGAAAAAGATGAGGGAAAAGAAGACCCCCCCCCCAAAAAAAATAACCCGACGCGCGTTTCAGTGCTCTTGTGATGCACCTTCATCAGAGAAAAAAGCCTGAAGGGAATTATTCTTCTTGCCAGAACAAATACAAAAAGCTGTAGTTGTTCTGATGACTGTAGTGTCCCTTTACGTTTGGAAGCTTAAGAGGGATGTATGGGAACAAAACTTGTGTGGACTGGCTGACAAAATTAGTTAAGGTAATGCAGACTTTGGTCTCTGTAACACTGTGGCATGCCCCCTTTCTTCTACACTCACTACATACACCTTTTCTCTGTCCCAGACTATATACCACAAACTTCTGCCTGCTAGTAAAAAGGTAAGGAGACAAGTGGACATGTGAGTGCTCAGGGACAGTCCTTAGAAAGCGTGGAGTAGGCGCATCATTTGATGCATTTATGTTAGGCTCAGGGTGCCGCCTGCATAGTATGCACTTAGTAGGACAGCCTGCATGATTGGCAGACAGCCTGACATGCATTCATGCCAGGCTGGCCTTCCAATTCTTTGGACAGACATACCCCCTTTTTGGGCATGTTTGCCCCTTTTGGCAGGTCTGGTCACGTGATTCGCGCCAGTGGCACACCCTTTTACCCTGCTCATTGACTTCCTGATTCACTGGACACTGCTGTTAGGTGGTATGGATTTACTTGAAAGATGAAAGCATAAATTAGAGAGAGATTAGCATAGAGTATGTGTTTTCGTATAGCTGCATCCTTTGAGTTTCCCTCCAACACCATCTCCATCAGATACATGACACTTGGGAGCAGTGGCGTACACACGATCCATGGTGCCCCAGTGCGAAAAATTGATCCGTTCCACCTCCCCCCTCCCGCAGCACTTACTATGCGCGGGCCAGGGCCGCATCACATGACCGCGGTAAGAACGCCAGTGCATGCAGATATACATACACTTAAAGGATCACTATAGGCACTCAGATCACTTTAGCTCAATAAAGTGGTCTGGGTGCCAGGTCCCTCTAGTTTTAACCCTGCAGCTGAAAACTGCTATGTTTCACTGAGGGTTAATCCAGCCTTTAGTAGCTGTCTCACTGACAGCCGCTAGAGGCGCTTCCACTATTCTCACTGTGAAAATCATAGTGAGAAGATGCTGGACGTCCATAGGAAAGCATTGAGTAATGCTTTCCTATGGGCGGTTTGAATGTGCGCGCGGCTTTTGCCGCGCATGCGCATTCAGTGCTGAGAGGCAGAGAGATCCCCAGCGCCAAGGGAGCCCGGCGCTGAAGAAAGGTAAGTGCTGAAGGGGTTTTAACTACACACACACATACTCTCACGAACGGACGCATACACACTAGCTAACAGACACACATTTACTGACAGGTACACACTCAGTGACAGACATACACACACACTCACGTACAAAACATACACTCTCACTGACAAACACCAAACAGACTCACATATTTTAAAAAAAAATGTAATCCCCAGCCTCCCTACCTTTGGGAGTGCTAAGGGGATTCTAGCTTTCCCTGGGGTCCAGTGGGGCTGCTTGGCAGCCGGTGCTGCAGGTGGCGAGGGAGCACCGATCCTCCTGTTCAGCTTCCTTGCGCACCGCTTACTGATGCCGGAGCCGGAGTGATGGAGAGAGCTGAGCAGAGAGTGCTTAGAGGAGAATGGTCCCTCCGCGTCCGCCCGGTGACACTATTTTTAGCCTCGGGGGCCCTGAGGTGGCCAGCTCCTGGTTTCCCCAGGAGAAGAGGCTGGCAAACTGGCGTACATACCCGGGTCGCAGGGCAGCCGGGGCCCCTGGTGGGCCGGGCCCATTCGCAGCTGCGACCCCTGCGACCACGGTATATGGTTATGGTGTCTGGTGGCTTGGAGCCCTCGGGAAGCACTAGGAGCATCAGTCAACGGAAGGTACCCAGTCGGGGTGCCAGGCATTCCATTACAAGCCTCGCCGCTGCATTCATTATAGATTGCAGCGATGCAATCTGTGAACATGTAAGACCACTGAGAAGGGTATTGCAGTAGTCAAGGTGAGAAAGAACAACAGCATGGACCAGCACCTTAGCTGCATCTGGTATTAAATAGGGGCGGATGCAAGCTATGTTTTTGACTGGACAAAGGGGTCAAGGAGAGGTCGGAGTCAAAGAGAACACCTAGGCAGCAAGCCTGTGAGGTAGAGGTGATGGTGGCGCCGTTGACTTGGAAGGAGACAGACACGGGAGTAGCAACACTTGAGGGAGGAAAGAGCAGAAGTTCTGTTTTGGACAGGTAGAGTTTAAGGAAATGAGAAGCCATCCAGTTGGAAATCGTAGAGAGGCAGTCAGAGACATGAGTCAAGATGGGAGGAAAGAGATCAGGAGAGGACAGGTAGATTTGCGTGTCATTTGCATATAAATGATAATGGAAGCCAAAGGAGCTGATGAGTTTACCAAGGGAGGCAGTATAGATGGAGAACAGTAGGTGACCAAGCACAGACCCTTGGGGAACGCCAACAAAGAGGGGTTGGGGAGAAGAGGCAGAGCCAGAGAAAGCCACTGAAAAAGTGGTGGGAGAGGTAGGAGGAGCACCAGGAGAGAGCAGTATCTTGTACACCGAGATTATGGGGAATGAGAAGAAGCTGTTGATGATCAACAGTATCAAAGGCAGCAGAAAGATCAAGGAGAATTAGGATAGAGTAATGGCCACGAGATATAGCAGTGATTAAATCATTGGATACTTTGGTCCCAGTCGTTTCAACAGAGTGATGAGTGTGGAATCCAGACTTAAACAGGTCAAGCAGAGAGTTGGATTCAAGGAAGCCTGTCAATCTCACATACATAACTCTCTCAGACTTCAGGCACCATGAACATTTCAAATAACTGAAGTAGTCATGGTGCTTGGAGTAACCCTTTAAGTACAAAACAACTGGCGCTTTGTCACTAAAGTTTTAACTCTGCTGTGTGTTCTATACTATATGTGGACTGGTTCCTTTAACACATGATTAGATGCCATTAATGGACTGTTCCATAGCAAGCAAAGTGCAACTCTTCTTATCTCAACAAGTCCAAAAACGCTTTTACATCCCATGCAAGGTTACAAAACACAGCCAGGAAAAACTATGACTTGCAGTAACTGATGACCATATGCTATATTGACCTATATTATGGACCATTTCTGGATTTCTTACCAAGAATCTGTACCTATCCCTCCCCCACCCTATAGAGCGGTGTAAACTGGAAAGACACAGCGTGGGTCTGAACTAATGAAGTAGTATGAGGGGCAGCTGAGCTCCTCTGGGGGGTGCCGTGTGATTACACCCACCAAGACTTTCTTCATCACTTCATACCGAGCTTTCCGAGCCTGGGACTACATAATGAGTGTGAGTGTCATGGTTTCATATAACGGAGTCAGTAACTGGTAGGATTGATCTAGGATTAGTTTAGTAAGATACCTCTGGTTCCAAAATGGAATCACCTCATGTAACTGAGAATCGGCGCTCTAAATGTATAGATATGAATCAGTCAACAAATCGTGTCTGGCTCACTATATGTTTTAGGAGCTGTATGTAATGGAAGGTTTTTACATGGGTTTTTATTTTTTCAGATGGTACAGACGAAACACATGGCTGTTGACATATTTGGGAGGCTGGTTACATTTTGAGTAAATATCCTGCACACAAAAATTAAATGAGGCATAAAGTCAGTTATGAGTTTTGATTTTTAGTCCATTTGTTTTAGTTTATCATTTTATTTTTTTTCTTGATATTGTGGAGAACGCTGCAGTCGATCCTACTAATTAATATCGTCCAGCTGCTGGTGAAAGTGGGCTAGGAACCTAAACGAGCAGGTTTAATGAATACGTTAGTTCTATTGAACAGGATATCTAGGCAATGCTAGAATCTGTACATATTTCTATTTTGTTTTCTGATTAAGGGGGACTTAGCAGACTGTTTAGCTAACTAGTTATTTTCACCGAATTAAAGCTAATTGTGAGCGATACACAAACTCTTCTACCATTCAGACTTGTAAATAGATTGTATTTAATTCACAGAATTTTGCTACATGGAAGAATACAGTATATCTCACACAATACTATAGTTCCGATCATAGGTCAAGTTAAGGGCGACCCCTGCTGGAATTCTTGATATAGAACTTGCTAAAATTCAGTTGTATTTAAATATTCACTGAAGGATACATGAAGGAACTGGTTTTATGATTTAAAACGTGTTTATTACGTTATAGTGCCCCCTGCCCCTAGTTATAATCAACCCAAAACCCCTTTGCCTAAAAAAGGGGGTCTTCAGTATAGATATTTTTGCTCAAAAGAACAGGAGAATAGTGTATACTAGTAAGATATTCCAGCCAGCAAGGAATCTAAGTGATACATATAAGTAATAAACCAGAAACACACTTAAAGTGGAGCCTCTCTTATGGCTCTTTACACTCGCAGTGTGTGTATATGTTCACACCAACCACTGTCTTACCCTCAGGAACTCCTGTGTTATATAAAGAGACTTCAGTTAAAAAATCCAATGAGCTTCCTTAAAGGGAAACTACAGTTTTTTTTCCTGGCACTATAGCTCTCCTCCCAGGGGTGAGAAGGGGATAAAATCCCCTTCTGTCACATACCACAGTCCAGTGCGATGACCCTGGGCTCTGACTCAGTCCGCCTTTGCTTATAACCAGACGACATCAGCTGGCGGGAGAGACCTAAAGCGCATGCTCTGTAATGGCTGCGCTCACAGTAGGATTTCCCCATAGGAGAGCATTATACAGTGCTTTCCAATTGGGATTCGGGTGACGCTGGAAGTCCTCATGCATAGTGTGAGGATGTTCAGCATCAGTTAGGCGCTTAACAGCCCAGATGTACCTCTAGTAGCTGTTTGCTGGACAGCCACTAGGGGTGGAGTTAACCCACCAAGGTAATTATTGCAGTTTCTTAAAAACTGCACTAATTACCTTTGCGGGGTTAAGGGACTTTGGACACTGCACCCAGACCACTTCAATGAGCTGAAGTGGTCTGGGTGCCTATAGTGTCCCTTTAAGTGTATAAAAATCATCAATAAAAGCCTGCCCTTATATACCCAAACATCTCCATCAATGAATCTAGCTAGTATTCCACCTCAACTACTAACTAAGGAGTATTCATCATTCTCTTCCTTACCCGAGATGTCTCCTCACATTGCCCCCTGTAACATCTGTTCAGTAAAGCATATAAACGTTTCCTTCTTCCTTTTCTACTGCGTTTCACCATGTTCCAATTTCCGTATCATTCACAGAATCATTCCATATATCTGTTCATTCTCCATTTTTGAAATGTATTTGTTTTCCCCAAAGGGTGAAGAAAAGGTTAAGCCAATTGAAAATACGGACAGCCCAACAGAGTACTATGTATGTAAAGATTTTTTTTTTTTTTTAATACTGGGTTTCATTTCGTAATGTTTTCTTATTTTTCTTCAGATGTCACTGTTACTCCATCCACCATTGCCACTTTACTGATTTATTTAAACTGGAACTGCCACTTCTCTGGAATTGCACCATTAAATAAAGTGAAAATCAGCTATTATATACCTCGCTCTCTTTTCTTATATATTATACAATTGATCTTACAATTTAGCTCATTGCTGGCACAGCCATGGCACATAATGCAAATGAAGATAAAAGAAACATTGTTTCCGTTTCTCCTCTTCCGCTAGCTATGTTCAATGGCAGAAAAGGACACCATTTATAACAGAGTGACTTGTGTAATGAGAACATTTTAACTTGTGTATACTATTTTTCTATTTGCCTGTTTACTAATTATCTGATTTTATACTTCCATCTGCTTAGTAAAAATATACAAATCTACACAGTGCTTTTCCTTAGCATGATGAAAAGCCAAACTCAAAATACAAAGCATAGGCATTTTGGACATCCTATAACAATGTGCAAATTGACCGTATGAGTAATTCTGTCTTGTCAATGTTTTTATTTTTATCTTTTTTTTTTTTTTTTTTACTTCAATTTGGATATGCTTATATACATAATTTATTTATTTTTTACAGCTGGAAACTTTAATCAGTGATGCTTTTAAAGGAAAAGGATTTCAGAAAATATCAGAATTGTTTGAAGATAAAATAGCTTGCTCTTCTCAGCGATACAGCAAAGTTCTCTTAAACCAACTCGACAGACTCATAAATAAGGCTGGTATCTTAATAGTATTGTTCAATGGCATCACGTTATTTGGTTTGGAGGGACTAATCTACTTATCATAACCTGAGGGTCAAATACAACATGAAATATGTGTTTCTGGAAGTAAATATATGGATGCACACTTTTATAGGGCTAATTTTAGGAAAGCACTAGGACCCCGTCCATAAGGCGGCACAGGGGGCGCTAGATTAGTGTGACCATCATGAGGGAAGCACACAGCGCTCCTTCCAGCATGTCACTCAGTGCTGCGTGGACAGGCGGAGCAGACCATGGTACAGGAATCAGAAGCTCCTGTACCGATATCCGCTCTGCTTGGCCACGCTACAAAAGAGGTATTGAGGCATACCAGGGAGGGGAGTGGGGAGTGAGAGAACACGAAGGGTCAGGGGAGAGGGGGTACTAAGGGACAGGGGAGGGAAAAAGAACATTAAGGGACAGGTGGAGTCGGGACCACTAAAAGAGAGGGAAGGGAGTGGAGAGGAACACTAAGAGGAGGTGGTGGATGGGAGGAACACCGAGAGGAGGTGGGAGGAACACTAAGGTGAATGGGGGGGCACTAAAAGACAGGTACGGGGGTGAAGAGGAACACTAAGGGACAGGGGAGGGAAGCAAAAGGAACACTAAGGGGGAGGGAGGACCACTAGAAGGGGGGAGGAACACTCACGGGGGATGGGGGGTGTCTAAGAGGCAGGCAAGGGGGGTTGTGGAACACTAAGGGACAGGGGCGGGAGAAAACCACTAAGGGACAGGGGAGGACACCACTTAGGGACGAGGGCCGGGGAGAGGACCACTTAGGGACATCGAGGGGTGGGGAGGGGACCACTAAGGGGCATGGAGGGGAGGGGATCACTAAGGGACATGGAGGAGAGGGGAAAGAACCACTAAGGGACACGGAGGGGAGAGTTGCACACAGGGGGGCCTGAGTGGGGAGAAAGACACACAGGGGGACATGAGGGGGGAGAAAGATGGCCTGAGGGGATACACAATAGGTGGGTTAAGAGGCACACAGATGAAGATGCTTTTTTGGGGGGAGGGGCACCATAATAATCTTTGCCTGTGTACCCAAAAATCCTTGCACCATCCCTGACTGGGACATAGATGTACCAGAATGCCAGACATTAGCTTGACTTACAGTCTGTGGCAGCAATTGTATCTGGCTGCCTCAATCAGTTCTTTTCCTATTGGTATACCAAGACAAATACTGGGGAGCAGTGTTAATTTTGGCAGCAAATTTCAATTTAGTTTTAGTCATAGTCTTTTGACTAAAAAGCTATTTTAGTTTTAGTCGTATTTTAGTCATCTGAATAGTTTTTTACTCAACTAATTTTTATTTTTTTTTAACAAGGTTTATTAACATAAATTTTTTCCTTTTTGGGTAAAATGTGAAACATAATGCGCAGAAAAATTTCTTGATGGTTTTTGCTTGTTGTAGGACCAATAAAATATGCTTTACATGCATGCAAAAATAGTTTTAATTGCTTGTAAAATCCATTGTATTTGGTCACTGTTAAATTCCCATTGTGTCCAATTTTCATATTTTTTTCAGAGTGCGTTTTGATTTTTCCGTATTTTTTTAAAATTTCATTTTATTTTTTTTTTTTTTTTTTTTACATAGATATGACCATGACAATAAAACAATCATAGTATAAAAGTGTCTTGTTAATTAGATCTGAATAGTTACACAAACTTTTACATACAGAGACAAATCTAAATCCTAGCTGAAGCGGCAATGGGAAATGGGGAGTATTTAATACTGGTCGGGTTTTTGTATTTATTTATTTTTTTCGGTCTCAAAGCTCCTTTATTTTTTTTATTTTTATTATTGTCCAGTAGATTTTAGTCGACGCCTATTTCAGTCCCTATCCCCCCCCACTACGTTTCCTAACTCTCCCAATTACAGCCCATATCCTCCATTACATCCTGTAAACCCAAACTACAACCCAGGTCCCCCACTACAGCCCCTAGCACCCTACTACATCCCCTAACTTTTCAATTACAGCCACTACAACCCACTATCAGTGTCTTACCTGAGATTAGGTCCTGGATCTGCCCCTGCTCTGTATACCTGCATCTCTATGACTATATGACTGTGTATGTATGTCTTTGTTTGCCTGTGTCTGTATGTCTCTATATGAAAGTATTTGCATTTCTCTATGTATGTCTGTGTTTGTATGACATTGTACCTGTATGTGTAGATAGTATGACTGTGTGCCTATATTAATAACCAGAGACCATATGTAACTGTTTATTTTATTTTATATAAATATATTGTGTATTGTCCCAATGTAGAATGTGACGGCAGATAAGAACCATTTGGCCCATCTAGTCTGCCCAATTTTCTAAATACTTTCATTAGTCCCTGGCCTTATCTTATAGTTAGGATAGCCTTATGCATATCCCATGCTTGCTTAAACTCCTTTACTGTGTTAACCTCTACCACTTCAGCTGAAAGGCTATTCCATGCATCCACTGCCCTCCAGGGCTGGACTGGGAAAAAAAATTAGGCCCGGGCATTTTTCAATCAGAGCGGCCCCCTAAGAATGGGGCGGGGCCATATAGGGTGTGTTTTGTCATTACTAATGACAAGCACGCCCCCTCTCAAAGTGAGCATGTTAGTTCAATGCGCAGAGCCCCGCTGAAGAGCTCTAGCATTAGAAAAAGGCCCTTTATTTGTTCTGTGGAGCGCAAGCAAATTTAATAACATGCTTGCGCTGTGTTTGCTTTTAAATTGTCTCTGGTGTCTCCATAAGTGGGATACCAGAGGAGAAAAAGGCCAGGAAAGTGTATGGCGCATGTGTTTGGAGCCTGCTTGTGGGATTGCATGTGTGTAGAGTGTGGTGTGGTATTGTGTAAATAGGTCAATTTCATTTGTGTTTGTGGTGTTAAATGTGTGGTTAGGGGCTGTAGAGAGTGTGTATATAGGGGGCATAGTGTTATAGGGGATGTAACGAGTGTGTGCATACGGGCTGTAGTGTGTGTAGGGGTTATAGAGAATGTTGTATGTGTTTGCTTACAAAGAATGTAGTGTGTGTGTAGGTGGTGCAGTGTGTGTATGTAGGAGATCTAGTGTGTAAAGGATCGAGAGTGTGTGTGTGAGTGTGTAGAGAGGATTAAGAGTGCATATAGGGTAAGGGATCTAGCGTGTATCTGGAGCGTAATGTGTGTAGTGGTGCAGTGTGAGGGGTGCTGTAGTGTGTGTGTATATATGTGTGTGTGTGTGTGTATATGTATGTGTGTGTATGTGTGTATATATATATATATATATATATATATATATATGTATTGTATGTGTGAAGGGCGCAGTGTGTGTGTGTGAGGGTGTTTTTATCTGCCGTCACATTCTAGGTTTCTAATTTTCTTTGTCTGTTAACTCACTGAGGGTTGTTTTATATATTATTGTGTGTGTGTGTGCGTGTGCTGTATATGTGTTGGAGTGTACGGTGTCTGAGGGTGCTGTCCGCATCTGGGGGTGCTGTGTGCATGTGTGAGGGGGCTGTTAGTGTGAGTGTGAATTTATTTTTTATCTAAATTTATATATATTTATTATTTAATAATAATAATTAAAAAAAAAAGTTATATTTCCCCCTCTCTTCTTACCTTTAGCCTGGGGGGGGGAGCCATTCTGCCATGGAGGATACCTTGCTGCCTTCCCTGGTGGTCCTAGTGGTGAGAGTGAACTCTAGCCTGCAGGCTAGAGTTCACTCTCGCGAGATCTGAGCGTTGCCGTGGTAACCGCGGCAACGCTCAGACCTCGCGAGAGGAACCCGGCGGAGCTGCTGGCTAGAGCTCCCCGGGTCCTCTCTCCTCTCCTCAGTGTTACAGTGCCTATGGGCCGGTGAGAGAGATGTTTATCTCCACACTGGCCCACGAAGGCACACAGAAGGGCCGGCGCTCAGGTAGTACGGGCACTGCATGGGCCAGCCGGGGCGATCCTGTGATCTCCCCTGCCGGCCTCTGCCCATGGCCATCGTGGCCCACCGGGCATTTGCCCGGTATGCCCGATGGCCAGTCCGGGCCTGCTACCCTCTCAGTAAAGTAATACTTCCTGATATTATTTTTAAACCTTTGCCCCTCTAATTTAAGACTCTGTCCTCTTGTTGTGGTTTTTCTTCTCTTAAATATAGTCTCCTCCTTTACTGTGTTGATTCCCTTTATGTATTTAAATGTTTTTATCATATCCCCCTGTCTCATCTTTCCTCCAAACTATACATGTTAAGATCCTTTAAAGGACCACTCTAGGCACCCAGACCACTTCAGCTTAATGAAGTGGTCTGGGTGCCAGGTCCTTCTAGGGTTAACCCATTTTTTCATAATTATAGCAGTTTCAGAGAAACTGCTGTAATTATGAATGGGTTAAGCCTTCCCCCTAATCCTCTAGTGGCTGTCTCATTGACAGCCACTAGAGGCGCTTGCGTGCTACTCACTGTGATTTTCACAGTGAGAGCACGCAAGCGTCCATAGGAAAGCATTGTAAATGCTTTCCATGCTACGGCTGAATGCGCCCGCAGCTCTTGGCGCGCGCATTCATCCGGCGGGGCTGAGAAAGGAGGATAGGAGGAGGAGAGCTCCCCGCCCAGCGCTAAAAAGGTAAGTTTTACCCCTTTTCCCCTTCCAGAGCCGGGCGGGAGGGGTCCCTGAGGGTGGGGGCACCCTCAGGGCACTATAGTGCCAGGAAAACGAGTATGTTTTCCTGGCACTATAGTGGTCCTTTAACCTTTCCTGGTAAGTTTTATCCTGCAATACATGAACCAGTTTAATAGCCTTTCTCTGAACTCTCTCTAAAGTATCAATATCCTTCTGGAGATACGGTCTCCAGTACTGTGTAAAATACTCGAAGTGAGGTCTCACCAGTGTTCTGTACAATGGCATGAGAACTTTCCTCTGTCTTTTGTACTGCTAATACCTCTCCATATACAACCAAGCATTCCGCTAGCATTTCCTGCTGCTCTATTACATTGTCTGACTACCTTTAAGTCATCAGAAATAATTACTCCTAAATCCCTTTCCTCAGATGTTGAGGTTAGGACTCAATCAAATATTCTTTACTCTGCCCTTGGGTTTTTACGTCCAAGATGCATTATCTTGCACTTATCCACATTAAATGTCAGTTGCCACAACTCTGACCATTTTTCTAGTTTACCAAAATCATTTGCTATTTGGCTTATCCCTCCTGGAACATCAACCCTGTTACAAATTTTAGTATCATCAGCAAAAAGACATAGCTTACCATCAAGACCTTCTGCAATATCACTAATAAAAAATATTAAAGAAAATGGGTCCAAGTACAGATCCCTGAGGTATCCCACTGGTGACAAGCCCATGCTTCAAATATACTCCAGTGACTACAACCCTCTTTTGCCTGTCACTCAGCCACTGCTAGGGCCGGACTGGGGGTTCCAAAGCAGCCCTGGAAAAAAAATCTATGCCAGCCCCATAAGTCATTGCGCCATATATTGTCGCATGTAATATGTAAGGCTATGTCTTGCCACCCTAGATGATTGAGATATATATATATATATATATATATATATATATATATATATATATATATATCTTTTTCCAATATAAAATATTGGTTCTTTCAGAGTAAAATCTTGAATTATACAGTAAGCATACTCACATGCAGACACAGACAATCTCACTGACACAAGGTGATTGATACACAGCCTCATAGACAAACAATCTCACTGATATACATAAGGTCATTAAAATAAAAACACAAGTTCACTCAGTAGCAGGCACACACACACAAGCAAGCCCACTCACTAGCAGGCGCGCACACACACACACAGCTTAATGTAGTGGCTCTGGTGTCTATAGCCTGTCCCTGCAGGCTTTTCAATGTAAACACTGACTTTTTAGAGAAAAGGCAGTGTTTACATTGCTTCCTAGTGACAGACACTCAGACGGTCACTAGAGGTGCTTCCTGTGTCAGTGCGGATTGGCTGAGATCATCAAGCTTGATGATCTCAGCCGTAGACGCAGGGCCAGTTGAGGGGAGACCAGCACGACGTGAAAAAAAAAAAAAGGTGAGTAAAAACACACATACACACACACACACATACCATGACAGACACACACCGTGACACAGACAGAAACACAAACGCACCATGACAGACAGACACACCATGACAGACACACATACCATGACAGACACACCTTAAAAAAGACACACACAGCTTGACACACACACCATAACACAGACCGTGACACAGACACACACGACACAGACAGACACACCATGACACACAGACACACACCACGACACAGAGAGATCGTGACACAGACATACACACACCATGACAGACACACATTACATGACAGACACACACCATGACAAACACACACACCATGACAGACAGACCGTGACACAGACAGACGCACACACCATGACCGTCAGAGACACACACACCGTGACACACACACATTGCATGACAGACACACACACCGTGACACAGACACACATTGCATGACACAGACACACACACACACTGTGACACAGACACACATTGCATGACAGACACACACACCGTGACACAGACACACATTGCATGACACAGACACACACACTGTGACACACACACATTGCATGACAGACACACACACACACTGTGACACACACACATTGCATGACACAGACACACACACACACTGTGACACACACACATTGCATGACACAGACACACACACACACCGTGACACAGACACACATTCCATGACACAGACACACACACACCGTGACACAGACACACATTGCATGACACAGACACACACACCATGACACAGATGCACACACCATGACAGAGACAAACAGACACACACACACCATGACACACACACACCATGACACACACACACACACTCACACTGACACAAACAATGTCTACCTGGGGCTGTGGGGAGCTCCCTTGGCGGCCGCAGGGGAAGCTGGCTGTTCTTGCGGCCGCAGGGGAAGCTGGCTGTTCTTGCGGCCGCAGGGGGAGCTGGCTGTTGTGTCTCTGCTCCCCCTCCCCAGCTCGCCGCTTACTGAGACTGGGGCCGGAATATGACAGAGGGCATATATAAACCCAGATACCATTGAGATGGCCCACAAATGGGAACGGGGGGCAGGAGAGGCTCATAGAGCTAAGATGGAGAGGTGGGCTCCCCAGGTGTATGGCAACCCGTAAAGGGCGAAGCCCAGGGGACGTATAAAGGAGGCAGCGTGGCCTGCATGACTCTCACACCTGTGATATTTAACTTTCTGTATTGTGCGGATCAGTTTTTTAAGGTTGTTATTCTTCTAGTAAAATGTAAAATTTTACATGTCTTTGTAGACACGGAAGGGAGCCATGCCCTCGACAAGGAGTAATGGCTCAAAACTTTAAGATATAGGTTAGGGAGTGCAGTGGCACTGACTGTTATAAACATGCTGTATACCATGTATGTGGCAACTTGCAATGATTAAAAAACAAAACAAAAAATAAACACACTAACTGACTGATCACTGGATCCTGGCTCCTGATTTGAATTTCCATTATCCTGGGTAATTACCAACTGGAGGATTCATTTAAAGTAGAAGACCATCCATATTCTTGGGAAAGGCATATATGCTGTATAAGTCCAGAGCCTACTTTTAATTGGCTCAGAAAATTGTGAGTGGTTCCAGCTTTAACATCCACTTTATTTTATTTTATATACAGGTTACACTATGTTTTGTTTGTTTATATTTCTATATAGGTAATCTGTATCCCTTGTATATGTATAAGAGAAAATACTACTATCCGTTACCATAATTGTATATTCATTAAGGTAACATTTATTATATACTCTGTGTGCGCTTGTACCTTTCATTTTCACTACAAGTTACTGCGTGATTACCAAATTCTAACGTAACCCAAACGGACTCTGTTCGCCTCACTAACTTCTATTAGGCTAGATTTTATGCTATCCTTCACATACAGTGCCACCCCTTTCTTGCCTACTCTTTTTTTTCTTTTCTTCTTTCTTCTATATAAAGAGTACCCTGGTATTGCTGTGTCCCAGTACTTTTTCTCATTATACCAGGTCTCCGTAACCGCGACTAAAACTACATTTCAGTTGCCATTATTGCCACAAGTTCATGGATCTAATTCCCTAAACTGCGAGCATTTGTAGACATGACTCTAAGCCTATCATTTTTAAACACACTTGTTACAGGCACCTTCTGTCCTTGTTTTGGGGGACAATTGGATTGATGTTTTATCACCTTTTGCCCTCCTAGTTTAAATACATCCTAGCAAAACCTCTGAACTGCTCACTGAGAAATGTTTTTCCCTTTTGAGAAAGATGCAAACCATCTTTTTTGTATAGCTTATCTCCATTCCAAACAGAGATACCATGAGAAATGAAGCCAAATCCTTGCTCCTGACACCATTCACCAGGTCACAAGTTAAAGTCCCTAATACGCATCCGCCTGTCATTCTGAGTGTTATGCACAGGCAAAACTTCAGAGAATGACAGTGTGGAAGCAACCTGCCGTATATCATTTGCAAAAACACAGAAAACTTCCTTTACCACTGAAACCTCATTGCAAGCAAGGTCATTTGTCCCTAGATGGACAAGTATATCCAATTCCCCTTCCTGCTTTGCTCGCTTAACAATATTACAAATATGTCTCCTGTCTCTGTGAGCAGTAGCTTCGGGAAAACATCAAACAGGACCACTATTGTCCACCTCCACATCTCCTATGATGGAATCCCCCAACAACAATTGCTTTCTATTAGGCCTCACCATAGTCTCCAAGTCTGTCTCCATAATACCACCACACTTGGTGCCTGAGCCTGTCTCCACAAAAGCACCACTACACATGTACTTTAGTAATTATCTTTTTCTATCTCTTTTCTTAGTTTACCAGCATTTTGACCTTTTTATTAGTTATTTTATTAGTCTCTTTGCTGATATATTTTCCATGTTGTATTGAAACTCAAAACATTTCTATTTTATTTCTGGCATTGGTTGTATAAAGCCCTGTCTGATCGTATATGTGAGTATAGGACAAAGGCATTTGTATGAAGCATGCTTGTTTAAATTTAAAGGGACACCGTAGGCACCCAGGCCATTTCATCTCGTTGATGTGGCCTGGGTACAGTGTCCTTGTCCCCTCAATCCTGCAATGTTTACATTGCAGGGTTAAGTCCTCGTCTAGAGGTGCTTCCTAGCTTTTCACAGTTTAACTATGTGAAATTAAGCAGGAATCCCTCCCGCTTTGCATGAGAATGTCCAGCATCTTTCAAATTGCTACAGGAACAAATTGAATCAATGGGATTCTAAGGGAATGTCCTACTGCGCTCGCCATGCGTGCACATTAGGTTCCCCCTTGCACTGATGTTGGAGGAGGCAAAGACTGAGTCAATGCAGACAGACCTCGGCTCTGGAATCACATAAGTGTTTAAAAGGTTTTAACCTTTGATGTAGGGGGAGGAGCATAGGGGCAGAGGGACACTAGTGTCAGAAGTACAACTTTGTGTTCTTTTAAGTGTATGTAAAACCAGTGTGAGTGCACATATGTGTATTTGTAAGTTACTTTGTAAATGGTGCCACTTTTTCTGTGATTGAGTTGTGAATGTGGATGTTAATGCCAATGTATATGTCTAGTGCCAATGTGTGTAAATGCAGGATTTATTTTATGTAGTGACCTTGAGAGAGAGAGAGAGAGAGAGAGTGTTAGTTTTGTTTTTTTTTCTCCTAAAATTGGCTTGAATACCAGGGGCTACTCCTCATATGACTCTCCCATTTCTCCTGACATATCTTTTCTCATTTACTCCAGGTATCTCTCCCTCTTCTTTTCACATGTTCTGTCCTGTGTGGAATGTGCTCCATCTGCAGGACTGTTCAGTAGCAGCAATGTGTTCACTGCGTGTATTGAGAGGCAGGAAAATAATTCTGCCTCTTATCACACATGCAGAGCCTGTGTTTGGAAAAGCCTTGCAAGGGAGTACAGAGTTGCAAATTAGGTACATCTTGCTTAGCTTTACTAAGTGCTAGGGCTCTTTGTGTGACGCAGTTGAATGCAGCCATTCTGTTGGCATTACAGATTAAAAAGGAATCCTGATGTTAAACTTTGTGCCCTTGCTCATTTTTCTTTATGTATAAACTTAACTAGTGATTTATATCTGGAGGGGATCTTTTTAGTTTTGTTCCCCTAACCCCCCCACCCTGTTTTCTACATTCGTAGACATACTTCCCACCATTGAAACGTACAAAAGTAGGACAACTTGTAAAGAGCTGAAAAATATGTTGGCGCTATATAAATAATAATAATATATGAGAACATTTGAGGTGTTTCCTTTTGTTTTTGAGTTAGGAACTGGATCGGAATGAATTTAAACATGTTTCGTTATTAATGAAATGCATCCAATACTTCTGTAAGAATGACTGTCAAGAGGGATCATTGATTCGACAAGGGCTGGTCGCAAAGATAAGTTACATTTTAGATTTTTTGTTGTTGTTGAAATGTTTTGTAACTTCTTAACTTGTGTAAAATTATTTTAAAGGATCACTATAGTGTCAGGAAAACAAACCCTCTGGGTCCCCCTCCCTTGGCACTGAAGGGGTTAAAACCCCCTTTAGCTGCTTACCTTAATACAGCACCGGGTTCCCTCGGCGCTGGTGACCTCTCCTCTTCCGCCAACGTCGGCTCCCGAGTGGAGCGGAATGCACATGCGCGGCAAGTGCCGCTCGCGCATTCATACAGTCCATAGGAAAGCATTTCTCAATGCTTTCCTATGGACGCTCTGCACACTGGATGTCAGGAAAACCGCCACTAGAGGTTGGATTAATCCTGCAATGTAAACATAGCAGTTTCTCTGAAACTGCTACGTTGACATCTGAAGGGTTAAAACCTGAGGGACCTGGCACCCAGACCACTTCATTGAGCTGAAGTGGTCTGGGTGACTATAGTGTACCTTTAATATTTTGAATACAGTATACTCATTCACGAACTTCAGAGTTATTCACTACAAGATTTAGAGAAATCAGAATGGCTAATTTGTGACTATAGCTTTCAATTTTTCCATATATGCTATCGTTACAGAAATTTTGATTTCATTTGCTATTTTCAGAGCTTATTGAGAAACCTGGGGTACAAAATACCCCGGCCTCTTTAAAGGAATACTCCATGCAGCATTACAACTTCACCAGAATTAAGTTGTTATGGTGCTAGGGATTGTATTTCACTCCACTTTGCTGGCACTCTCAGCCAATCAGCATTGCTTCCTGCTTGAAGCCTCGGCCTCTAATAAAAAAATCGGTGGCAGAGCTGACCGGCATCGGACTGAAAACTGAGAGGTTAAACCATGTAACGGTTTAATCCTTGGAGGTAAACTGCCGCCAGGAACCTTCTGGCTCCATAACCATTTCATTCTGATGAAGTTGCTAAGGTGCCCAAAGTGTTCCTTTAATAGCAACAGATTTTAGGAACAGAAAAATGTGAAAAACTGATAAACCTGACCAACATGGCTTTCCATAATACAAACTGAAAAGATCCTTGTGTTCTGTGCCTGAAAGAATAAACAAATTTAATCAGAACTTGGTTTTGTAAATGGTCTTGTTTATCATAGGGATAAAGTCACCATCAAGTGTGCCACCTATACACTTTTCACTTGACTTAATTGTATTATTATTATTTGTAAGATCAATGCTTAAGAGGGCAAAGTTTACTAACCTTGCAGCAGTCACATTAACCTGCTGCAATCTATATGTTTTGGTTACAACATAAATACCTATATGTTATAAATGTCCATTTGCCTTTTAGTCTGATCACCTTTTAAATGCTAATACACTTTTTTATGGTTGATATATTGAGTGCAATTTAAATGCAGATTACATATACCAAATCCAGTTTGACCTTCTGTGATCTGAAAATGCAGACCTCCTGCAATACGTTTCTGTTAGAAATAATGGTATGTTCGCTGTTATTTATACAATTGGTAGCTGAAGAATTAGGTCAGATGCTACAACGTAAGCAATAAAATACTGAGTTTCTGTAGAACGCTAGCATCTTTTAGTATTTTGCTAATCTTCCTTTAGTGAAAACCCATCTTACAGAAGAACCAATATGAACAGAGTACCCTTAGTATAAGAACCTAGACCATCCCTACCACTACCTCTTTTGTTGATGGCACAGACTCTACAGTGAGGAATATCACAGAAAGATACAGTCCAAATGGATAATAGATCTATGAAATAAGTGAAGACCCTGATCAGCCAACAGGAAGTGTAGACCGTGATATGCCAACAGAACATGGGGAAAGTTACAAAACACATGGCATGGGGAAAACAAAACAAGCACAGGAAAAAATGTGCTTATTTGTTACTTTGTCATAAACTTGTAACCTCTGTCAATAATAACTAAATATTTAAAAAATAAAAAAAATCCTCGGTAGGAGGCAAGGCACATTGGGATTAAAAAGAGGCTTGTATTGTAAACTCATATTACATATTGTATTTCCAAGAAGGTTTTCTCAAATATTGGCTTCTGCGCAAGCCCGGAAGTTGAACTGTACTTGCTGTACCTATCGAATGAAAAATAAAGAATTTAAAAAAAAAAGCACAGAAATGACCGCTTCTTAGAAAAATTACTAAGAAAACATAATACATAAAAAGAACACCAGACCGAACAACAAAATCAAAAGAAACATTGTGTGAATAACCAAGAAATTACATGTAATCAGAGCCCTGAGAAAAAAGGTGGAGGAAAAATACTCTGACTCCTATTTTTATTAAAATTCATAGTATTCAATCACTAAAGCTAGAATAATTCCTAATTTTACAACAAGACAAAAGGCTCCTATTTGGCAGTTTCAACGCTCCAAAAGATGAGACAAAACCACTTGAAAGCAAGGATGAAAGTTAAATGCTCAGAAGGTAAACCAGTCTGCCGAGGTCAAAATTTCAGTTAAATTCACAGCATTAAAAATTATTTTTTATGTTAGCCAAGTTTACAGCAGCACAGAATGTGCTCTTATTGAGTGGTCAGCACCAACAAGAGAGAAAAGCCAATGAATCCACCTGGCAATAGAATGTGCAAAGACTGGCTTGTGCCGGGGAATGTACAAGATGACAATCTGACCATTAGATTAATGGTTAAGGTGCTTGTGGATTTCAGATTTTGTCAAAGGCAGCAGACCGCGCAGAGTTTAAGCTCTGGAAAAATAGGGATAAGACATAGAGGAGGAATTCGTCATAGTTCTAGGTCACACTAAAAGGGAGACCCTTTCAGGAGAGAAAAAATATAGAATCCACAATAAAGGTGTGAATATCTAAAAAATTATGAAATTAGACAAAACTAAAAATAAGAGCAGGTTTGGCCAATAGTTGTCAAGGCATGGTCGCCTGGCCAGTCATTAATAAAAGAAAGAATTGACAAAATGTCCTAAAAATGCAGAGAACCAGGAGGTATAGCCAAGTGGATGCTGAAGAGTGGGCAAACTAAAGGCTCCTTGGCAATGACTAGACCATAAGGGAACATGAGCAGCTGAAATAGCCAGTCTTAAAAGGTTAATGGTGCAGTACGACTTACACTGGTAGAAGAGAAAAGACAGAAAGTTAAGAAAGGCAGTCAGAGAAGTTGTAAGGGAATCCACCTTTTACTCCAAATATCAATCATTCCAGGCACATCTAGGTATGGTTTTCTACTGCCAGGAGTCCCAGATCAAGGTTCTAGAATCATGAGTTAATCCAGAAAAACACTAGAAACTCTCCAGACTAGTAGAGGGTGAGGGTCCCCTTGAGGATAGATTTGTTGTGGGGCAACAGCAGGGGATTGTTTGCCAACATCTACAAGAACATAGGGAGCCAATGCTGAGCTTGCCACGGTGGTGTGATTAGACACACGATCATAACCTAACACCATTGGCAATCATAAAGGGCAGAAAGTCGTAAGCTCTAAGAGTCTGCCACTGATGGAGAAAGGCATCCACCCCCAAGTTCTATGACTCTGAGGATATGATGATTCATCAAGATTGTGAAATGAAACTCATTCCTCAAGTTGACGGAATACAGATTGACTAAGCATAAGTTGCTGGAATCCCTCCAGTGCTATGAAAACCAATTTTCAATCAAGTTGTCTGAGCCTAGAGGATACTTAACCCTGAGAGAGATGTTCCTGTCCAGACAATACTGGCAAAGGTCCTTTTTCAGTAGTCTGGTTCGGTTCCTGCCCCAGTAGGTTGACCTACTGAACTGCAGAGACATCCATTCAGAGAGGTAGTCAACAGTCTTGAGGGTCTCTGAAAAAGCTGTGATTTGGCATAGAGCCTGTGATGAACTTATGGTGATTAATGTGCTGGGCATGTTCCTCAGATTTCCACGAACCTCCAGTAATGATCGGAGCGAGTTGTGCCCCAGCAGGTCAACTAGCATCTGATTATAGTGTTAAATTCCAAGCATCCATGTTGGGAGGCCACCAGTCAAGTTCCAGCTGAACCTAATCTATCAGCAGAACTATCTGGTCATAGGAAGGCAGTCATTGAAGGTGATGAGCCTTGAGTCGCTGTATCGCTTGGTGATATCAGCTCCCAGGGAGATTGAAATTGCATGAATGGTGGAAGCTAACAGGCCTATAACCCTGATGAGACATCAGAGAGGTACCACGTTCTAACAGAGTAGAATGGATTTCTCTATCTTTCCATCTTTGCAGATGGAAAATGTAGGATGGCCACCTACAAGTCAACATTGAAACTGAGGAATTGGACCAAGTGAAGGAGATAATTATTTTTGCCTTTAAAGGGAGCTCAGCTGGAAACTCAACCCACCTTCTTGAGAGAAGAGAAGACTTTCATGAGTTAAGTGAACACAGCCACATGATGGTTCAAGTCATTGATGAAGTTGAACAAAACAACATCTAATTGGCCGCTAGGCCAAGTTGTTTGGTGCTCAGGTCAGTAAGCTTGGATTCAAGCCTTAACAAAGTTGCTTGTCTACATTCCTTGGACAAAATCCACAATAACAGTCATTCTAGATATATAAGGCAAGAACCTGAGCCAAAATTCACCAAGAGCTACAGCAGCAAAGAGGAAGGGGAAATGATGGTCTAGGCCAGGGGTCAGCAACCTATGGCACGTGTGCCATGCATGGCGCTCAAGGCTGCCAGAGCCAAACTGTCTCTGGTTTGTCAGGCGTTCCAGTGTGACTTTAGATATCTGCTTGTGCAACCCGAGCAGTAATTGCAGAGGGTGAGGGACAATCGTCAATTTATGCATTGCAGCACTTAGTGGAAGTAGTCTCAAATCACTTTCTCCCAGCACCTGTGAACGGGAATCCGCACTGGAGTAGAGCAGCGCAGAGTAGCTTTTGCAGCTCCTCTCCCTGACCTGCACCTCAGCAGCACAGTTCTGACTGGTCCTCTGGGAAGTCACCCACACTGCTAGATATACACAGAGCTGCAGAAGAAGCCTCCTCCTCAAACAAATAATACAAACTGCTCAGACACACACAGTCCCCACAAACACAACACCATTGACAATCCACATATATGCACACAACCCCACAAGCAGCCCTACACTTACACAAACCATCAAACACTGTGACATATCCACATGCACACAATTCCATTAGAGCTTCCATACAAAGCCCATATTCATAGTTATACACTGTAAGGAAACCAAGTATATTTAAACCTCATTCGGTAGTTTCCTCCTGAACCGCCAGAGCCTTAGTGATTATAGTCAAGAAGAAGGGTACAGGATGAACTAACTTTTAATGGATACACACAGCTTTTATGCAAGTCTCCATGCAAGGGGACATCCCTCAGGGAGGGACAAATATTCACAAATCATATACTGTAAAACTTTAACACACACCCACAGTTCCCTCCCCTAGCCCTGGAGATAATTCAGTCTGATAAAAGAATAACTTAATTATCTCCGGGCTGAAAAATAATTTTTTTCCCCCAATAACTGGATCACCCATTTTATACTTTGGGTATCCCCACAAATAACATGTCCCCTGATAGCCCTGATCTGGGTGACCAACATATTCGAATTTCACCCAGATCGGTTCAGGGGTGCGCAAAATCTATGGATGTCTTCTGTGACCGGCTCAACCTGGGCTGTATGCCCAAAACAGTTCCATGAGTTTGGTGGGTTTTGCCGGTCACTTTAGAAATAGCAGAAAAGCGAACAAAGTACCGAATGGATCCCTCTGGCTCCTAGCAGCGTTCGTGCCCCTCTGTCGAATGCACCAAAGTACCGAATAGCGCTCTTCTAGCTTTTCGGTAAATAGAGTTCCAGCGTTCGTCTGTTTGAGACCGGTGTTCGGGAAGTCGAGTGTCCGTTTTCAGTTCCATACACTCGACGACCAAGTCCCGCTGCCTTTGTTCGCATGAACAAAGATGGCCGCGCTTTTCTCTGCCACGTGGCGTTCCACTGTACGAACGCTGGCCGAACAGACAGAGGTAGCAATTGAATCAGTCTTTGATGTTTAACGAGCCAGAGGGGTGGTCTTTGTTCGGTAGTTGCATCTACCGAATGCAATGGGCAGAAATAGTGAAACAAAAGGGAATGTAATGGGCAGAAACAAAAGGAGGATTTCTTCACATACACAATACCACAACCTACGCATGAACATATACAACATAACAGCCCACCTACGAACAAATACAATGCTATAAAGCAACTGCAGCACCCTTAAATAACACAAGCAGAATACGGCAACATACACACCATTAAAAAAAACAAAAAAAAATAGGACTAGCATGCCAAGGGACTTCAAAGATTTTGTTTTGGCCCTATACTACTGGGAGGTTGTCTACCCCTGATCTAGGTTCTTATACTATTGGTACTCTGTTTCTCTTTGTTAAATTGTATGATATAGTTAACTGTTTCTTTGCTGTTGGAGGTTTTTAGTAAAGGAATATTGGCAAAATATGAGGCTCATGTCTTGCTGCACATTGAATAACATTTTAGGTTATTTGATGGATTTGTTTAATTCTTTTTTTTACATGGTCTTATGGTTTGAAAGAACAATAGACTTTTTGAATATTTCTGGAAAAACAGACCCCTTCATATCTGCTCTTGTTGAAGACTTTTATGACACTGCATTGGTAAGTTTCTCTCTTTTTTTTATTTATTTTTATTTATAAACCAATCGCTACGATTTATGCATCTTATTGCAATTTTAGGTTAGAGAGTGGATTTAGATCACCTCACGTAATGGGACACTCTGGGCACCAATATATTTTGAATACATTTGATAGACATGCAAAACACAAAAAACAGTTTGCACTGAATACTGTGTGTAATAAAGTCCAATTCTTTACAAGATGCTGGCTTGGATTTGTCCAGGCTTCAGTTGGTGGTAAGCAGGGCTGGCCTTAGGGGTGTGTGAGCTGTGTGGCTGCACAGGGCGCCATGGACCAGGGGCCGACACAGCTCACACATGGCCGGGTGTCAGGGTAGCCAAAAAAGGTACCCGGGTGGAGGATTAAATATTCTCCACCCGGGTCTATAAACATTTTTTTAAAATTGAGGAGGCGGGGGCATGGCTTATCACGAGATGGGGCGGAGCTTACCACGAGGCAGAGGCGGGGCTAATACCTACCCGAAGCCCCTGCACAGGAAGAGGGAAGAAGGAAGGCGCCCCTGCTTCCCCAACAACCAACTGCATCCACTCCCCCTTCCAATGGAAAGAGGTAAGTCTGTTTGTCTGCATGCCTGTGTGTGCCTGTGTGACTACCTGTGTGTGTGTGTGTGTCTGCCTGTCTGTGTATGTGTGACATTCTGACTGTCTGCCTACCTACCTCTGTGTGTGTGACTTTCTGCCTGTGTGTGTGTGTGTGTGACTTTCTGCCTGTGTGTGTGTGTGTGTGTGTGACTTTCTGCCTGTGTGTGTGTGTGTGTGTGTGTGTGTGACTTTCTGCCTGTGTGTGTGTGTGTGTGACTTTCTGCCTGTGTGTGTGTGTGTGACTTTCTGCCTGTGTGTGTGTGTGTGTGTGTGTGTGTGTGTGACTTTCTGCCTGTGTGACTCCAATTGTGTGTGTCGCTGTAGCTGTGCCTGTATGTGTGACTACTGCCTTTAACGGAGTGTGTGTGTGTGCCTATCAGCGTGCGTGAGTGTCTGCATGCCTGTAACAGAGTGTGTATGACTGTCTGCCTGTAACTGTGTGTGTGACTGTCTGTAACTATTCGTGATTGTGTGCCTTTTACTGTGTGTTTGGCTCTGTGACTGTCTGCCTGTAACTGTGTGTGTGTGTGTGTGAGACTGTCTGCCTGTAACTGAGCGTGTCTGCCTGTAACTGTTTGTGTGACTTGGTGGGGGGGGGGGGCGCCGTGAAGACTTTTCGCACAGGGCACCTAATGGCCTAAGGCTGACCCTGGTGGTAAGTATATGTGATAAAACACAAAATAACCAGTAATAGTGCAGATAACAAGATACTTGGTGTAAGACACACAACAAGGATATGTGGGATCACACTCACATTTGCTAGAGCTATAGACCAGCTCTGAGCAAAACCGCGTACAGTGGTACAATCCCCACTGATGGCTATGTAGCTCTTTAGAGGTAAGTCTCACAGCATCCAGATGAATATAAAATAATGAAACATAAAAAGCAAACCATAGTGCTTACTGTGTAAAACCAAAACCAGGTAAAATATAAATGGTCATTTAGTAATGCAGTAACACAGCTCAAGCGATAGTGCTTGGGTGATATGATCCCCACCAAGGATATAATGTTGAGTAAATTCCGCTGAGGGCAATCCTTGCCAGGGATTGGGTGTAGAGTGGAGTAGATACTTCAGGAGTTTTTTCAAATATGCCAGGAACAATAAAAAAACAAAAAAAGTATAATAAATGGTCTTGCGCGATAAAATAGGTGTAAGCCAAATAAACTTTTATGCTTAAAAACAATATTAAAACACACACAATGCATTTCGCCAAACAAGGGTCTTCAAGTGCGCAAGGTGTTGGGAGTATTCCTTACTTTCAGTGTTTGCAGCTTAATTTACTGTTTATATTAATTGATCCCTTAGCGCTTATCCTACCATTTGTACTAGCCATTGGCTTTATTAATATGCTATATTTGTATGTTTTTAGTTTTTGAAAAAAAATTTTTTGCAGAATGCTGTGCTATAAGCCTGCCTCCTTAACCACACCTCTTCACTCCCCAAAACGACTTCCTTATCAAATGTTTGTACACGGCTCAGCCAGTGACAACGCTGAATGTACTGAACTACAAAACAGCTTGCATTAGGAGAGGACACCAACGAAGATATATAAAAGTGATCACTACATGTTAGTAGTTTGTTTGCAGCCAGGTTGTGAATTGAATGCAGATCATTCAGTGCTTTTAGGGGATGAGCAATGTGCATACACTGATAAGGAAGTCTAAATGGCGTGAAGTGGCAGGATTCTGGTGCTGAATTCTGCAAAACAATTATTATTTTTTTGTGTGCAAAAGCTATAAAAAGATTTGAGCATGTACACAATACAGTATATTGAGGCCAAGACATGTGAAATCAAGAATGCAAATGTAAGAAACATAACACAGAAAAATAGAGGCTCCTGTATTTAGTTAGACTTGTAAAAGCAAGCAGGGCCGGCCTTAGGCAATTAGGCGCCCTGTGCAAAAAGTCTTCACGGCGCCCCCCCCACCTCCCACCAAGTTGCCTGAATACAGTAACACACACAGGCACCGGGGACGTGTGTATCACGGGGCAAACAAGGCATCTGCCTTGGGCGCCACTTTGCAGGGGGCGGCAAAAAAAAGCATCCCTCCAAACCCCCAGGCAGATCCCTTGCTTGCCTCGCATCCTGGGGGGCTCAAGAGCTGACTGGCTGGCCACTTTTGAGCCCCCCCAAGGCTGGCAGCGGGCAGCGAAGGAGCATACTCACCTGAGCTCTTCCTGCTCAGCTTCCTCTGCGCCGCTTAATGAAGCCGGGAGCCAGAATATGGCGTCAGTCCGGCTCCCGGCATCACTAAGCGCTGCTTACTCAGCCTGTGCGCCCCCTGCCTGCCTGCCCAGCAGCCACACTGGACTGCTGGTAAGAAATCCACTCCAGCTTTCCCAGGGAGGCTGGGTGGATTTAAAATAAATGTAAAAAATATTAGTTTGTGAGTGTTAGTGAAAATGTCTGTGTGTGTGTCTGTGAGTGTTTATTTTGAAGTGAATGTGTGTGTGTGTGTGTGTGTGTGTCTGTAAGTGTGTAATTGTGTGTGTCTGTAAGTGAATGTGTGTGTTGGTCAGTGAGTGTATATGTGTCAGTCAGTGAGTGTGTATGTGTCAGTCAGTGAGTGTGTATGTGTCGTCAGTGAGTGTGTATGTGTCAGTCAGTGAGTGTGTATATGTCGTCAGTGAGTGTGTATGTGTCGTCAGTGAGTGTGTATGTGTCGTCAGTGAGTGTGTGTCGGTCATGAGTGTGTAGGTCAGTGAGTGTGTGTCGGTCAGTGAGTGTGTGTCGGTCAGTGAGTGTGTGTCGGTCAGTGGAGTCGTGCATCTTTCAGTGAGTGCTTGCGTCTGTCAGTGAGAGTGTGCATCTGTCAGTGTGTGTCCAAGTAATAGTGTATGTGTGTATGTCATTGTTTGTCAGTGTATATGAGAGTGTGTGTCTGTCAGTGAGTGTGCGTCTGTCAGTGAGTGAGCGTCTGTCAGTCAAAGTGCGGCCTTGACAGGAAGGGGTGGGGGAAATTTAAACTCGGTTACAGGCATGTACACACACACTCAGTTAAAGGCAGTCACACATACAGGCACAGGCACAAACAATGGCACAGCTACAGCGACACACACAGACAGACAGTCACATAGGCAGTCACACACACAGACAGACACAGTAACACACACATAGACAGTTATACACACACAGGCAGGCAGTCACACAGATAGAAAGTCACACACACAGGCAGGCAGTCACACACAGACAGATAGTTACAGACAGACACACACAGGCAGGCAGGCAGTCACACATACAGGCAGTCACACACACAGGCAGTCACACACACAGGCAGTCTCACACACACAGGCAGTCTCACACACACAGGCAGTCACACACACGGGCAGTCACACAGGACAGTCACACACACAGACAGTCACACAGACAGACAGTCACACACACAGGCAGTCACATACATGGGCAGTCACATACATGGGCAGTCACACAGACAGACACACAGTCACACACAGAGACAGTCACACACACACACAGAGACAGACAGTCACACACACACACACACACACAGGACAGGCAGTCACACAGACAGTCACACACACAGACAGTCACACGCACACAGGCAGGCAGTCACACAGACAGTCACACACACACACAGACAGTCACACAAACAGGCAAACAGTCACACACACACACTTACCTCTTTCCAGTGGATGCAGTTGGCTGATGGGGAAGCATCTTTCCCTCTTCCTGTACAGCAGGGGCTTCGGGAGGTATTAGCCCGTCTCCGCCTCTCGATAAGCCCCGCCTCCGCCGCTCGGTAAACCCCGCCCCCTCTGCCGCGATTTTTTTTTTTTTTAAATAGACCCGGGGGGAGAATAATTAATCCTCCAGCCAGGTACCTCTTTTAGCTCCCCTGCACTCCGGCCATGAGTGAGCTGTGTCGGCCACAGGGCGCCCCCTGTTCCATGGCGCCCTGTGCGGTCGCACAGCTCGCACACCCCTAAGGCCGGCCCTGAAAGCAAGAAAAGATGGGTAAGCAAGTGGACAGTGGAAGAGTTTATCATCATTTATATAGAACAGCGCTTTACAAGTCTAGAAAGCTGAAAAAGGCCTTGCTCAAACGAGCTTACAAGTTGAGAACATGAAGTAGGCAGATATACAGTATATTGTTGTCCTGCCCAAGAGCCTTACTGGTGAGGTGGTCTGCTGGGATTTGAACCTGAGAAACCCAGTCCAAGAACCTGAGTCCTGAGCAGAGTAGTAAATTATCCAGGGGGCATATCAGGGGAGGGCTGGCAGCCTTAGGCCTGGGGGGCAAAATCAGTCAAGTGGCCCATTGCACCACCAAATCAGTGCAATGGTGCCCACCTTTTCCTGGCTGCAGCCGCTCATGCGGCTGCAGCATTTAAAGGGCCGGCCCTGCAGTGGCCGGTCCTAACAGAATTTAGGGCGGCCTGGGGGGGCAATTGCCTCCCTGCCCCCCTGCCCAGCCCGCCCCTGGGGCATATAAAAGTAGACTTGCCCTGGATCATTCTCTCTCTGCCAGACTTTTATAGGTTTCTGGTTAATGGCATTCCACTGGAAACGTGCTGCCCATTAGCGAGTTTGGTAACTTCAGAGAACAAATGAAGGTCCTTAGAAGAACGTAGTAGTTTAGAAGTTGTATTTTAAATGAATTAAAGGGGAAATCTAGTAAATGGTACTGTTAAGGGATTTGCAGTTTCGGCTATTAATTCGGATAATGGTAACCCAGTGTAAAATTGACAAAAGGACAAGGTGTAACTGTATTGAAAGAGATGTTTTTGGCTGTATGATCTATCACAGATTGTTGTATGGAAATGTTGGTATTCTGGTGACCTAAAAGGAGTGGGCTGAAACAAAGGAGTGATGTGTGTAAAAATGACACTGGGGATGAAAATAACATGTGGGAATGGGCTAGTGGGTGTTCATCTTACATGGAGGATTGATGGAAACTTATTTAAAGATTAAATATCTATTTTGGAAGAACTGAGTTTTGGGAAATAGGTAATCCTGTTAGAAAGAAGAGATACAGCTAGTACCATGTTCCAGGAGACATATAAGGAAAGAGTGGACTATCTGGTCATCTACCAGGGTTTTCCACTAAGGTTTCATTTGTTGGAAACTCAACTTGTGCTGATGTGTAGATTATGTGTGGAACATACATAGTTTGGTCCAGCCATTTCACTTTCTAGGTAACATAATTATACGGCCCTTTTGTCAATTACCATCTTGACAATAATTTGAGAATACAACTATAGCTATAAAGGCAAAATGGAAGCAATTATGGAAGCAATTTTGGAGGCAATTATCTCTTTATTATAGAACTCAAATAAGTGTGTGTGTGTGTATGTATGTAATATATATATTTAGTGTAGATTGGATTAGCCATGTTAGTCCAGTAAACAAGATGCCAAAATACCAGAGTATTGCAGTATGCAATGATACCTTTTTTTATTGGACTAACATAATATTTCAAAGACAAGCTTTCGAATGTTTTCCTTTCTCCCCCAGGTCTGAAGCAATCTGATAGTTTAACACTTAAAACAACTGATGTTAACAGCTTGTCTTTGAAATATTATGTTAGTCCAATAAAAAAGGTATCTGTGCATATGGCAATACTGTTATTTTGGCAATATATATATATATATATATATATTATATTTTTAACCCTTATTTTGACTGGAAAGTTTCAATAGCCATATCGGTGTCGGGGTTGCATGACTGAACACCTCAGATTTGAATTTCCGTTTTTGAAATAACAAAGTGTCATGCGCTGTGTATATCAAAGAAAGGTGATATTTTTTCCAGAAGAAAATTGTATGTAAGCATCCAGTGACTACATGCAAGCCGCTATAACATATCAAAAGAAATGTATATGTAGGCAATATGACTACTGTTTAATGTGGTTTTTTGTTTGTTTTTCCTGTGTCACTTTTTAGGTTATTTGTAAAAGTAACTGCGATGAAGGTAGGTAGTCTTATTTATTGTAAATAAAGTAACAATTATGGTATTCAAGACTTTAATTCCAAATGCTTTGTAGGCAATTTTTAGAAACATCAATGCCAAATGTATTATTTTGTCAACCGTGTTTTTAGAATTTGTGATATTTGTGATGTTAAGCAAAGCACGCCACACTATATGAATAAATTATACCAGTTTTGGGTAAAGTCAGAAAATGTTGGTATTGCATCTTCTAGAACTCCCCCTGTGTGTCTATGGGTACACATTTTTTTTTATAAGACAGGTTTCTTGTTTAAGTTAACTTGATTCAAGGATAAGATCTTAACCAGGATGGGGTTTGGCCCAGTATGTTACATTGTACTCATAATGCAGGGACAGACAAGTATGGTCCTGATGCAATCAGGAGCATTTTACCAAATGTGATCAAACCAAATGGAACCATCAAGATTGTCCACTTAAATCACTGCAGTGCATCTCACAGAAATACTGATGATATCCTTCCTGAGTGCAGATGATTCCTCACTGAGGAGGACATAGACCGTGAAATCTACTTAAAAAAACAGGTACCATTTCATAGCTCTCCCACTCGGGTACCCTGCAAGAGATACCTGTTCCATTCATCGGGCAGAGTTGCATGCATCAGAACATCATTGGACACCCTTTACACACCAATACTCCTGCCTGTGTTGTTGTTATCTTATTATTTATATAACGCCAGCAAATGCCGTAGCGCTGTACAATGATCAGGCTGTGCCCCCCCAACTGGAAATGAAGTTATTGCTCGCTGTGCTCCCTCCTTGTTTCTGAGACAGACCCTGGAGTGAGGAGGGAGCAGGCTGTGCAGGCTGTGCTCACTGTGCAGCTCTCCTGCTACCCAGCAGAAATGAAGGGGAGACTTCCTGCAGGCTGGAGAATGGTTTCTCCCCCACAGCACTAGCACAGGTATAGCCCACATAGAGCCCAAGGGGACTGATTTTGTGTATGTTTGTGTGTTTGTGTATAAAGTGTGACTAAACTGGTGTGAGTGATATTGTGTATACTTTAGTAAGAGTGTGTTAGTGAGAGTGTGTCAGTGACATTATGTGTGTATACTTAACAGTGTGTGTTAGTGAGTGTCACATTGTGTTTATACTTAATAATAGTGTATTAGTGACAGTTTGTGACATTGTAGTTTTACGTAATAGTGTGTCAGTGACATTGTGTGTATACTTAATAATAGTGTGTGTCAGTGACATTGTGTGTATACTTAATAGTGTGTGTTAGTGACAGTGTGTGGCATTGTGTGTATACTTCAGTAAGAGTGTGTGTTACTGAGAGTGTGTAAGTGACGTGCGCTTACTGAAGAGTGTGTGAGTGACCATGCAACCAATTATATTCATAATACATTTTATAGATTATAAGGAAAAAAATGTTTTACTTACAATGAACCTGTCAGACAGGTTCACTGTAACATTAATTTGGATTAACCCCTTTAGCACTGGACTGTTTTTGCGATGTTGTACATTTGCGACCAGGCATATTTTTACACTTTTGTGGTGGTTGTGTTTGGCTGTAATTTTCCGCTCTCTCATTTACTGTTCCCATACAAATTATATATTGTTTTTTTCAGGACAAAAGGGGCTTTCTTTACATACCATTATTTATATAATCTCATGTATTTTAATTTAAAAAAAATTTAAAAAATATGATGAAAAATTGAAAAAAATACATGTTTTTTGACTTTTACTTGAAAAATCTTTTACTCATCTACAAAAGCGAATTAAAAAAACTGCTAAATAGATTAAAAATTTTGTCCTGAGTTTAAAAATACCCAGTGTTTACGTGCTTTTTTGCTTTTTTTTGCATGTTATAGGGCTATAGGTACAAGTAGGATATTGCGGTTTCAAAACATAAATTTTTAAAATTTATCAATAGTGACATTGTAACACTATTATCTGTCATAAATCTCTGAATAACACCCCACATGTACATATTTTTTTTAAAGTAGACAACCCAGGGTATTCAATATGGGGTATGTCCAGTCTTTTTTAGTAGCCACTTAGTCGAAAACACTGGCCAAAGTAAGCATTCATATTTGTTTGTGTGTGAAAAAAGTAAAAAAACTAAATTGAACGCTAATTTTGGCCAGTGTTTGTGACCAAGTGGTTACTAAAAAAGACTGGACATACCCCATTTGCAATACCTTGGGTTGTCTTCTTTTGCAAATGGTATGCCATCATGGGGGTAATTCTCTTCCTGGGCTACCATACGCTCTCAAAGGCAACGTAACCAACCTGGCCATTTTCAATGTAAAAATATTTGACCCATATATTTGACCTTGTAACTTTCAAAAATGCTATAAAACCTGTACATGGGGGGTACTGTTTTACTCGGGAGACATCGCTGAACACAAATATTAGTGTTTAAAAACTGGAAAACGTATCACAACAATTATATCATCAGTAAAAGTGCTGTTTGTGTGTGAAAAATGCAAAAAAAGTAACTTTCACTGACAATATCATCGCTGTGATATGTTTTACTGTTTTGAATCACTAATACTTGTGTTCAGCGAAGTCTCCCGAGTAAAACAGTACCCCCCATGTACAGGTTTTAGGGTGTCGTAGAACGTTACAGGGTAAAATACAGTGCTAGCAAATTAAATTCTCTGGAATTTCGGCCTGGGTTGGCAGGCGGGTCCCTCAAATTGCAATCAATAAAATTACTGAATTATGTAAAAATATTACATAAATACGCACGTAGAATTTAAATATATATGCATATTTATATATTTGAAGTCTACGTGTTTATTTATATAATTATTTAAGTAATTTTGTATATGGACATATGTATATTTTGTATTATTTTTATTTATTTATATATACATAGATATATACACAACAAAGAGGAGTTAGGTGCTCACTAAATAAACTAAAGGTGGGCAGCAGTGAACCAAGCAGGAATTCCCAATACATGCTCACAGTAGTAAAACAGAAGAGACAAAAGTGGTAAACCGCGCCCAAACAGTGCAAATAATAATTAAAAAATATACATACAGAGAATTCTCTAATTAGGAATGTATGGAACCTTCAAGGCAAAAAAGTACAGAACAATAATAGTGCAATATGTCAAGTGAAATAAGAGTATATAAAAGCTTATAAAAGACTCACTCACACTTTGCAGAGCTACTCAGAGCTCTGCCGTATAGCGCCTAGACAGTATAATCCCCGTCTCAGGATATCAAGTGATGGTATAATGCGGTATCCAATCCTCCACAGTGGTATATGGAAAGATAAAAATAGAAATAAAATCCAATAGTGTAGTATATCTATTAAAAAGTGTGCAAATAAAGGAAAAGTATCCTACTTACAAATTTCAGAGCAAATATCTTGCTCTGGTATAGACAGCATGTGGTGGTATGATCCCCACCAAAGGATGTAAGTCAGGATTCAATATGTATCAGGAACAACAAATAAAGTAGTAAAAACTATAACTTTATTGTTACAAAATAAAAAATATATAATAAAAGAAGTATCAGATCTCTTACTTACTGAAGGTTTCATACATTCCTAATTAGAGGATTCTCTGTATGTATACAGTTTAATTATTATTTGCACTGTTTGGGCGCGGTTTACCACTTTTGTCTCTTCTATAGATATATATACAAATTCGTTCTAAGTGTATTTTGATATAAATATATATATATTAATTTTAAAATACAGTTAGAATAAAATTTCATATAGATATATAATTTTTAAATTTTTTTTTATTATTTAAAAAAATTTTTATTTAATTTAAATTACTTATTATTTATATTTTATAATATATATATAGTTATTATATATATTATATGCGTGTGTAATTTAATTATAAGTGTATTTTTATATTAATATAAGTACATATTAATATAAAAATACACTTAGTATGGCATTATATATATATATATATATATATATATATATAATATGTCTATATATCATATATACACATATATAATTTTTTTAAAATTTTTTTATTAACATTAACTTTAATTTTTTTTTTAATTGATTTTACACTAGCAGGGAGACTGCGTGTCAGCACAGACAGTCCCCCTGCAGGCAGACACATGGACACCTATTGTGACCATGTGATCGCTGTGTTGAGCGATCACATGGCCACAGGGGTCCTAATTCAGTGTGGGGAGACTGTCTGGGCTGCAGGCAGTCTCCCCACACCGGGAGCCACGCTGATCGCCGCCGGGGGAACGACGGCGATCAGGTAAGTAACTCAGACCATTAGGACGGTTCAGGACCGTCATCGGTCGGCAACACAAAAATGCCGATGACGGTCCTGAACCGTCCTCGGTCGTTAAGGGGTTAATTAGTTTTTTGTTTTGTTTTGTTTCAGGATGGTGGTTTTGTAATAGATTGATTTGGACTTTCTGCCCTTTTCTGCATCCAGCAGAGCTGGAATGAATGTCTCTCCCATTTCATTTTACTTTCAGCATTTTGGCATAAGTATGGCTATGTAAACCAGTGTTAAAGGATTATTTTAGAGGCCATGATAAGCAATATCTCCATGATAACCAAATGCGTCATTATCAGACATGCATCAAATGAGCAGACAGCTCCCATCCTCTTCCAGTGGACTGTCATATGTGCTTGTGCTCAGATATCAGAGACCGCCTCACCACTTCCTCACTGTCTCACATATACCAGGGACAGATATATGGTATATGTAGAGGCTTGTGGTTTTGCATGTTTCACAGTGTCTGTCAACCATTTTTTTTCTTATGGTTTGATCGAATTTCTATTTCCCCCTCCCCAGATCCTATGGCCAATTCTGCTCCGTGTAGCTGGACTTGTTAAAGGACCACTAAAGTGCCAGGAAAACATACTCATTTTCCTGGCACTGTAGTGCCCTGAGGGTGCCAGGGGTTAAAACTTACCTTTTTCCAGCGCTGGGCAGGGAGCTCTCCTCCGCGTCAGCTGAATGCGCACGCGCGGCAAGAGCTGCGCACGCATTCAGCCGGTCACATAGGAAAGCATTATCAATGCTTTCCTATGGACGCTTGCGTGCTCTCACTGTGATTTGCGTGCTAGAGGAAATAGGGGAAGGCTTAACCCATTCATAAACATAGCAGTTTCTCTGAAACTGCTATGTTTATAAAAAAATGGGTTAACCCTAGCTGGACCAGGCACCCAGACCACTTCATTAAGCTGAAGTGGTCTGGGTGCCTAGAGTGGTCCTCTAAAGGGACACTATAGGCATCCAGACCATTTCAGCTCATTGAAGTGGTCTGGGTGCTGTGTCCCTATTGCAGCACTAAGTCTGCCTCCAGTGGCTGTCTGATAGACAGCCACTGGACTGCTTCCTAGATGTTAACGGACTTTTGCTCTGCAGGAGGACATCAAGTGTCAGCTATATCCCCATAGGAAAGCATTGATTCAATGCTTTGCTATGGGGAGGGCCAAATGCATGTGGAACTCGACATGCATGCACATTTGGGCCCCCTCATCAGTAGCGTTGAGCAGGTGGTGCCACAACCCGGCAACAAGGGACATTAGCGCATGTAAGTAAATAAAGTTTTTTTTAACCCTTTTATTCACTGCAGTGGGGGAAGGAGTGAGCGTGAGGGGATGCAGAGGAAGCTCTAGTGCCAGGGATACAGCTTTGTATTCCTGGCACTATACTATCCCTTTTAAGTAAGACATTTTGCGAACAGAAAAGGCTTCGGGAGACATTTAGGAAACAGAGACTGGGAGACTTTTTAGGAGAGAGACACAGTGAGCAGACATTTAGGGAAAGAGACACAATGCCCAATAAAAACACACTCATCCAGTATAGGCATCCATATACACACGTTGCCCAATACATACATCCATGCATATATCCTGCCTATTACATACAATCAACCATGCACACACATTCCAGTACATAAATCCACACACACTGCCATTACATACACACACTTCCCAATACATACTTCCATACACACGTACTGCCTAATACATATATCCATACACGCATAGAGCCTAATACATACAGCGAGTGTTTAAGTGACACTGACATACACAGTGTCACTTACACATTCTCCCTAACACACAAACACACACACTCTCACTGACATACAGTGTCACTTACACACTCTCATTGAAGTACACACACAGTGTCACTTACACAATCACTTGCATATAGATTGTCACTTAAACACACTCTCTAACACATACTCTCACTGACGTACACACAGTGTCACTTACACACTCAGTAACACACACTTACTGACATTCACAGTATCACTAACACACTCTCTCTGACATAAACACACAGTGTCACTTACACACTCTCACTAACAAACACAGTATCACTTGCACACATACACACTGTCACTCAAACACAAACTCACACCAATTTACATATAGCCACACACATCAATTTTATAACATGACAGGAGGCTTCCTATTTTGCATTAACTCTCTTTACTAAACTCCACAGCAGTAAAGAAAAACGTAAAGAGTAACATATAAATCACTGAGCAGCATAGTATATATAAGGGTCATGCTGCCTGTACACTTCCTCTTTCTTTACTGCTCCATCGCAGACAGGTCAGACTATTTGGCTCCTCCAGAGCTTTATTCATTTATCATTATTAGTCTGTTTATTTTATTGTTATCCATTATTTTATTACTGTATTATCTAGCTGTTTTCACTATTTTAACTTACTAGCTTCTCTGGGCAGTGGGACTAGTGGCTCCCTTTGGGTTTCTTTCCCCCTCTTAGCTGCCCCTCTACCGACTAACTTGGAGTGCCCTCCTGGGCTCCCTCCTTGCGGCCAGAATTGATCGCGGCCATTTTCACGCCGGCCTGCTTCCCCCTGAGGCCGGCCTCAAAATTTAGTCCCCGGCTTGCGGCCTACACTCGCGGCCGCCATTTTGGATCGCGGATACCGCAAGATTCATGCGGCCATCTTGTTTTACCGCGTGGATCTCATTGGGGACTCAGTGGTTGCAGTTTTAGCTGGCTGCCACCTGTATCCTTCTGGATTTACTCCCTATTGCGACTTTCATCCCTGTGAGTGCCTAGGATTATCTGCTCAGCATTTCATCTGCTTCACAGAACTCCTACTCTGCATTCCTGTGCCTCTGGCTACTACTACCAAGCTAAGACTCACTATATTCTGTGGCTGGGTCAGTCAGGTCAGTGCTGCTGCCTGTTTATTATTGTGACCTGCACTTAAGGGTACCAACCCTGTGCAACCGGGGTGAGCCCCCACTATAAGTACATTAGTACCACGCTGCTTATTGGGAGACTAGCTGTTGCAGTTCTCTCTAACTGGGTGAGCCCCAGTTTATAAGGTCTCCAACTATACCCTGCTGGGGTTTATAACTGGGTGGCGTTGTTCCCACCACAACCACCACATCAACTGACCTTATGCCTATACTCAAGACCTGGGTGCCCCCCTTTTATTACTGTGCCTATCAGTGACGTATATCAGCCTACCCTTAACATGGAAGACTTCCAGAACGTCCCTGTGGACTTCCAGGCCATGATTAATGCAGCCGTCGCTGCCTCTGTGGAGAAGGCACTCTCCAAGGTACGAGCTTCAGCTCCAGACGTACCAAAGCCTACCCGCAGGCGACCACGCCACAAGTCGGATTCTGATATGTCCGACTATCAGACCAGGGATGACTCCCGCCCTAATAAACGCCACGAGAAAGGCAAAGATTATGCACCCAAACCACCCAAGGGTAAGGCACCTGCCAAGCGCAAGTCTGCCAAAGCAAGCACCCCGGCCCCGTGTCAGGAGTACTCTTCAGACGAAGAGCAGGGCCCTGCCCATTCCATGTCAGTGCTAGATGAGTGGCAAGCCTACGCATGGGGTTCGGATGAGAAGTCTGTCTCCGCTTTCATGCCGGAGACCCTCCTGGGTGCGGCCCAGACAGGGTGTAATGAGGACACTGCGGACGCAGAGCCTCCTCTTGACTCGGACCGGCGATGTTCGACCCCCGCAACATACGGCACCCCAGATCGGGAGACTGGTCTCCGCCAGAACACCTTTCCAGGTTCATGCACCTGTGGCTCCGCAAGCCTCTAGAGAAAGAGGTCCGCAGCCGGCTTAGATCTGAATGCCCACGCCCTTCCCTGCCGGATAAGGTGGCTCAGACCCCCGAGTTTGACAAGGTTATGACAACCTTCATGATGCGCAGTGGAAGAGACCCTCGCCGAGGGGTAAAGAAAGGCCTAAGCCACTGCCGCAGAGACATGCTAGGAAAGGCAGATGGATTACTGTAGGATCTGGTAGACTTAGAGTTGTGGATAAAAGGCATTTTGCACAGTCTGTTGCTCTTCATAATTCATTTTCTGCACTTTCAGAGTGTAATGGTGTTGTGGAGAGAGGCACTGAGGCTAGTGGTGTTGTGGAGAGAGGCACTGAGGCTAGTGGTGTTGTGAGAGAGGCACTGAGGCTAGTGGTGTTGTGGAGAGAGGCACTGAGGCTAGTGGTGTTGTGGAGAGAGGCACTGAGGCTAGTAGTGTTGTGGTGAGAGGCACTGAGGCTAGTGGTGTTGTGGAGACCGGCTTGGAGACTATGGTGAGGCCTAATAGAAAGCAGTTGTTGTTGGGGGATTCCATTATAAGAGGTGTGGAGATGGACAATGGTGGTCTTGTGAGGTCTCTTCCCGGAGCTACTGCTCACAGAGACAGGAGACGTATCTGTAATATTGTTAAGCAAGCAAAGCAGGAAGGGGAATTGGATGTACTTGTCCATCTAGGGACAAATGACTTGGCTTGCAATGAGGTTTCAGAGGTTAAGGAAGTTTTTAGTGTTTTTGCCAATGATATACGACAGGTTGCTTCCACACTGTCATTCTCTGAAGTTCTGCCTGTGCATAACACTCAGAACGACAGGCGGATGCGTATTAGGGACTTTAATTTTGGCTTGGTGAATGGTGTCGGGAGCAGGATTTGGCTTTATTTCTCATGGTAGCTCTGTGTTTGGAATGGAGATAAGCTGTACAAAAAAGATGGTTTGCATCTTTCTCAAAAGGGAACAAATGTTCTCAGTGAGCAGTTCAGAGGTTTTGCTAGGATGTATTTAAACTGGGAGGGGGGGCAAAAGGGTGATAAAACATCAATCCAATTGTCCCCCAAAACAAGGACAGAAGGTGCCTGTAGCAAGTGTGTTAAAAAATATAAGCTTAGAGTCATGTCTACAAATGCTCGCAGTTTAGGGAATAAGATCCATGAACTTGTGGCAATAATGGCAACTGATAGTGTAGATTTAGTCGCTGTTACTGAGACATGGTACAATGAGAAAAATGACTGGGACATAGCAATACCAGGGTACTCTTTATATAGGAAAGATAGGGAAGGCAAGAAAGGGAGGGGTGGCCTTGCATGTGAAGGATAGCATAAAATCTAGCCTAATAAATGTTAGTGAGGCAAACATAGAGTCTGTTTGGGCTACGTTAGAATTTGGTAATCACACAGTAACTCGTGTAGGTGTGATTTATAGGCCCCCAGGACAAATTGAAGAGTTAGATAATCTACTAGTTGAGGAAATAGCTAAAATGACAATGAAGGGGAAGTTATCATCATGGGTGACTTTAATCTTCCTGATGTAAATTGGAAAACAAAATTAGCTACTTGTGCCAGGAGCACAAATATTCTAAACTCCCTACTGGGATTGTCTCTAAAACAAGTTGTTGAGGAGCCAACTCGTAAAGAGGCCGTACTAGATTTAGTGTTAACAAATGGAGATTTGGTATCAGATATTACTGTAGGTGAAAGTTTAGGATCCAGTGATCATCAGTCAGTGTGGTTTAATATAAGAACAGTGACTGAGTCACACCACACAAAAACAAAAGTTTTAGACTTTAGAAAAACAGACTTTTCTAAAATTAGAATATGGGTAGAGGAGTCATTATCAGACTGGAGCAATTTAAATGGAGTCCAAGAAAAATGGGATTATTTAAAAGTTGCACTATTGAAGGCAACAGAAAATTGCATTAGGCTTGTCAGTAAAAGCAAAAAATTCAAGAAACCACTGTGGTACTCCGCAGATGTGGCCAAAATAGTTAAAAACAAAAAGTTAGCATTTAGGAATTATAAAAAAACCCAGAGTGAGGAAGACAAAATGATCTATAAGATTAGGCAGAAAGAGGCTAAGCAAGTTATAAGAGCTTCCAAATCACACACAGAAGAGAAAATAGCACAGTCAGTAAAAAAGGGGGATAAAACATTTTTTAGATACATAAATGAGAAAAGAAAAGTAAAACAAGGATTAGTTAGATTAAAAACAAAAGAAGGAAGGTATGTAGAAGAGGATAAAGGTCAGGCTGACTGCCTCAATGAATATTTTGTTCTGTATTTACAGAAGAAAATGAAGGAAAGGGACCTCAGTTGAGAAAAAGGATAAATGAGTCATTTATTACACGTGAGTTTACAGAGGAAGAGGTTCTATTTCAACTGTCAAAAGTAAAGACAAATAAGTCAATGGGACCTGATGGAATACACCCAAAGCTATTAAAAGAGCTTAGTGGTGTACTAGCAAAACCATTAACAGATTTATTTAACCAATCATTGTTAACAGGAGTAGTCCCAGAAGATTGGAAGTTAGCGAATGTTGTGCCCATTTACAAGAAAGGTAATAGGGAGGAGTCGGGCAACTATAGGCCAGTAAGCCTTACTTCAGTAGTGGGGAAAGTGATGGAAACCATGTTAAAGGATAGGATTGATGAACATCTAAAAACACATGGATTTCAAGATCAGAGACAACATGGGTTTACTTCAGGGAGATCATGCCAAACTAATCTTATTGATTTTTTTGATTGGGTAACTAAAATTATAGATCAGGGTGGTGCAGTAGACATTGCTTACCTAGATTTCAGTAAGGCTTTTGACACTGTTGCACATAGAAGGCTTATCAATAAACTGCAATCTTTAAGTTTGGATTCAAATATTGTTGAATGGGTAAGGCAGTGGCTGAGTGACAGGCAACAGAGGGTTGTAGTTAATGGAATATATTCGAAGCTTGGACTTGTCACCAGTAGGGTACCTCAGGGATCTGTACTTGGACCCATTCTCTTTAATATTTTTATTAGTGATATTGCAGAAGGTCTTGATGGTAAGGTATGTCTTTTTGCTGATGATACTAAGATATGTAACAGGGTTGATGTTCCAGGAGGGATAAGCCAAATGACAAATGATTTAGGTAAACTAGAAAAATGGTCAGAATTGTGGCAACTGACATTTAATGTGGATAAGTGCAAGATAATGCATCTTGGACGTAAAAACCCAAGGGCAGAGTACAGAATATTTGATAGAGTCCTAACCTCAACATATGAGGAAAGGGATTTAGGGGTGATTATTTCTGATGACTTAAAGGTAGGCAGACAATGTAATAGAGCAGCAGGAAATGCTAGCAGAATGCTTGGTTGTATAGGGAGAGGTATTAGCAGTAGAAAGAGGGAAGTGCTCATGCCATTGTACAGAACACTGGTGAGACCTCACTTGGAGTATTGTACACAATACTGGAGACCGTATCTTCAGAAGGATATTGATACCTTAGAGAGGGTTCAGAGAAGGGCTACTAAACTGGTTCATGGATTGCGGGATAAAACTTACCAGGAAAGGTTAAAGGATCTTAACATGTATAGCTTGGAGGAAAGACGAGACAGGGGGATATGATAGAAACATTTAAATATATAAAGGGAATCAACACAGTAAAGGAGGAGACTATATTTAAAAGAAGAAAAACTACCACAACAAGAGGACATAGTCTTAAATTAGAGGGACAAGGTTTAAAAATAATATCAGGAAGTATTACTTTACTGAGAGGGTAGTGGATGCATGGAATAGCCTTCCAGCTGAAGTGATAGAGGTTAACACAGTAAAGGAGTTTAAGCATGCATGGGATAGGCATAAGGCTATCCTAACTATAAGATAAGACTAGGGAGTAATGAAAGTATTTAGAAAATTGGGCAGACTAGATGGGCCGAATGGTTCTTATCTGCCGTCACATTCTATGTTTCTATGTTTCTATGTTTCTATGGGGCGCTCAAGATAACCTGCTGGATTCCGTGGGCCCCCTGGCCCGTATTATGTACCTGGCGGGTGACTCCTACGCCAAAGTCGATTCCTTCTCTGCCGAGGACATCAGGGAAGGGGCACACGATGTTCGTGAGTGGGCACAACGGTGCTTTTGTTTCATTGGAAACACTAATGTTACGCTCTCCTCGGAGAGACGGAAAGCAGCGTTATACCGTGTTAACGGTAAATTGGCAGAGCTTGGCACAAAGAAGATTGGGCCCCAGGCACAAGGGAAACTATTTGGTGAACCGTTCCTCAAGAAACTTAACAAACACGTGAACGTGTTCACCTCACTTAATAAAGCGCAGTCCTCAATGCGCAGAGTCTTTAGAGGCAACCCTACCAGAGGGGTTTTTGGAAGGGCTGGCTGGCAACGGGGCCATGCTGCCAGACGATTCTGGCTTTCAGGCCCCCGCACCCAACCGACACCGTTTTACCCAACGAGAGATTACCGGTAGCAGCCTTTCTCCAGAGGCTCGGATGGAGGCTGTGGACACCGCGGACGCGGACGTTCCCGTTTTGCTACAGGTAAGCAACCGTACTCCTCCGTTGTTACCATGCACCCGCACTGCGGGCCGTATTTCCCTTTCTTTCCAGAATTGGGCCACCCTGTGTTCAGACACGTGGATCCTACAAACTGTTCAGGGATATATCATAGACCTAGTGGGGACCCCCTTTCAGACACAACCCCCTCGCCCCATCCACATGTCGTCTTCCGACCATCATCTCATCAACGCGGAACTACGCGAGCTTCGAGATAAAGGGGCTATCCAGCCGGCCCACGACTTGGGAGGTTACTTCAGTAATATCTTCCTGGTTCGGAAAAAGACGGGAGAATACCGCCCTGTCATCAACCTACGCGCCCTCAAGGCGTACGTGGTGTACCGCCACTTCAAGATGGAGGGCATCCACCTCCTGCGAGACCTCCTTTGAAGCAACAACTGGTTCACCAGGCTTGATCTAAAAGATGCATACCTGTCAGTTCCAGTGCATCCAGACTGTCAAGCACTCCTACGTTTCCTCTGGCACGGACGCCGTTGGCAATTCACCTGCCTCCCTTTCGGGCTCAGCTCGGCCCCATGGTGTTAAACCAAGCTCCTGAAACCAGTAGTGGCCCACCTGAGATCCAGAGGCATCCGATGCATCATCTACTTAGACGACCTCCTCCTCTTCTGCTCCGACGAACGCAGACTGCGTCAACACACTCATCTCGCAGTAACCCTACTGGAATCTCTGGGCTTTGTGGTGAACCAACAGAAATCGGAGTTGACCCCTTCCCAGACTTGGGCTTCGAGATCGACTCGACAGCATGCACTCTGAGACTACCAGCCTCAAAGATCTCGGCCATTTGCAAGGAGATTTGCAGAGTTCTCCGTCTCGATTCCATCCCACTACGCAACCTGGCCAGGATCGTAGGACTCCTCTCCGCTTCCATTCAAGCCATATTTCCGTGTCCCCTCCACTACAGAGCCATGCAACGTCTCAAGGCAAGATACCTACGCTGCAGACCCACTTATGATCAACCCGTCCCGGTGACGACGGAGGTTCGCGAAGAGCTATCGTGGTGGCTGGACAGCATGCAAGCCTGGAACGGCAGGGCCATATTCGGAGATACCCCAGACTTCATACTGGAGTCAGACGCCAGCTTGCGGGGATGGGGTGCCACCAACGAAACCATCTCCACGGGGGGAACATGGACGGCACAGGAGCTCTCCATACACATCAATTGCCTCGAACTCCTGGTGGGGTCCTTCGCGATCCGCAGCCTGGCCCGGGAAAGATCCAACTGCTGCATCCTCCTACGCATGGACAATGTCTCCGCAGTCCGGTATATCAACCGCCTAGGGGGTGCACGCTCACGCCTGCTGTCAGACATCACGAGGGACATCTTCAACTATTGCCTACCTCGCAACATCGCACTTCAGGCCGAATACCTACCTGGCGAAATCAACCTCACGACCGACTGGTTCTCTCGCCACTGGAGAGACGTCAGCAACTGGAAGCTGAACACAAGAATCTTCAGGGCCCTGGCAGCCCGGAGGGGTCCTTTTCACCTGGATCTGTTCGCTTCCCGCAACAATCACCAGACCCCGGAGTTCTTCAGCTGGCTCCCGGACCCGGAGAGCAAGGCAACAGACGCATTTCTCCAACAATGGCTGACCACCGGGGCCTACGTCTTTCCCCCATTCTCCGTGATTGCGAGAACACTACACCAGATCCGGACACAACAGGTCACACTGGTTCTCATAACACCCTTGTGGCAGAGCCAACCATGGTTCCCGGATCTTCTGGCCTCCTCCTGCAAGGACCCTCTACTCCTACCATCCTTTCCGGATCTGCTCACGGATCCCAAAGGGTATCTTCACCCACTTCTCCTGGAAGACCGTCTGCCCCTGGTGGCTTGGACTCTTTCCGGGGTTCCTGGCAAGTCAGCGGACTATCGCAGGCTGCTAGGGACCTCTTATGGGACTCCTGGGCCCCGGGAACTAGACGCTGTTACCTTTCAGCTTGGGCCTCCTGGTCTACTTGGTGCGTGGAACGGGACTCCGATCCATTTACAGCACCTATTCCCATGATTCTCAATTTCCTTTCATCATTGTTTTCATCGAGCCGCTCCTACCGTTCAGTTAATGTCATCCCTCCGCGATTTCGGCGGCCCACACCCCCGTCAGTGATCTTCCGGTTGGCAAAGACCCTCTGGTCTGCCGCCTGCTCCGTGGTATGCAGCTCCGCCGCCCCCCGGCCCCCAGGTACCCTCATCTATGGGATGTTGGACTGGTTCTCTGTTTTTTCAGGGATTGGCTTCCGAATGACCGCCTCTCCCTACGCCACTTATCAACTAAGTGCGCCTTTCTACTTTGTCTAGTGTCCTTTCGACGGGTTTCGGACGTTCGAGCCTTCGACGTCGACGCCTTCGAGGTGGCCCCTGAAGGGGTCACATTCTACATTTCCCATCGCACAAAGTCTGGTTCGACCTCTGTCTTTTACCCATTTTTCCCCAACGACCCGCAGCTCTGTGTCTTGTCCACCCTTCGCAGGTATGTTTCGGTTACCTCCTCACTCCGTAACTCTACGTCGGGTCAACTCCTAGTCTCCTATGTGCGCCCCCACGCGCCGGTCTCGGTAACCACGCTGGCCCGATGGATTCGCTGGAAACTCTCCCTTGCCAGTATAGACCCCGCTTTCGGGGGCCCATTCCGTTCGCGGAGCGGCAGCTTCATCAGCCTTGCTAGCAGGGGCATCTCTGTCGGACATTCTCCGAGCGGCGGACTAGTCTATGGAATCTACTTTCCGTACCTTTTATATTCGCACTCCCCCTTCTGCGGGGACATCTCTACTTCAGCGTTAAAATGGCAAAATAGGAAGCCTCCTGTCATGTTATAAAATTGAAGATTATGCTAGCTTTAGTGTACTAATAATCTTAATTTTAATAAGGACAGGAGGCGAGTATTTTCCCTCCCTTCTGTTTCCCTGCCCTGACTCCTCGGGGGAGTGGATCTCAAGGTGACGGATGTTTCGTTATGATTTAGTGGTTTCTACCTTTATTGGTGTATATTCGGTTTCTCTCCCGTCTCTCACCCTAGAATCACCGCCTTATTCGGCCAGAATTTATGTTGTACTGCATGCTTACATCTAACATGTATTTAAACCTTTTGCCTTAAGCACTCTGTAATGTATTTTATCATTTATCTTAAAACACTCTGATAAGGCTCACCTGCGTGAACAGTTACGGTTCAGTACCTAATCGATTTTATACTCTCCTTTCAGTGTAATCCTCTTCAGGACCTCCACTGGATGCTGGTTCGGTTAACCTCACGACTCCGCTGGATGGCATAAAGGCTTAGTTTTGTCTTGCCTCCATTCTCGTTGCCAGGAGTCTCCTCAAGTTCTGCTCGCCAGAGACCGTTGTTTGGAGTTTTTGTTGGTTTTCTGGATGTTTTGAGCTCAGTCTGGACTTGGATGTCGCTTTAAGAAAGAGGAAGTGTACAGGCAGCATGACCCTTACATATACTATGCTGCTCAGTGATTTATATGTTACTCTTATGTTTTTCTTTACTGCTGTGGAGTTTAGTAAAGAGAGTTAATGCAAAATACTCGCCTCCTGTCCTTATTAAAATTAAGATTATTAGTACACTAAAGCTAGCATAATCTTCAATTTACAATCATCTGCAAAATAATCAGTTCCCCTTACCTGCAAATGGGCCACACCTAAGTGCATGGCGTAGGAACCCAAAAAAATCTGGGGGGATAGCATTTTTACTCGCCGGGTATATTCTTATGAGTTGTTTATCCCATTGCACAGCGCTACAGAATTTGCAGTTGCTATATAAATGATTAAATAATAACTTTAAAGGGTCACTACAGGGAAGGGAATTTACTTACCTGGATAAAGCGCCGGGATCCTCCTGATGCTGCGCCCCCTATTTCGTCCAAATATCGAAATAGGAGGGTGCGAGCAGGGAGCAATAAAACGCTTCTATTCAGAAGCGTCATTGCTCTCTGGTGCGCATGCGCAGCTTTGCCGCACATGCGCAGATACTTCATAGGGCGGCATTCATGTCTCGACTAGGAAGCACCTCTAGTGGCCATCTGAGTGTCCACTGGAGGTATTCCTCATCAGTAATGTAAATATTGCCTTTTTACGAAATGGCTGTGCTTACATTAAAAAGCCTGCAAAGACATGCTATAGACACCAGAACTACTACGTTTAGCTGTTGTGGTTCTGGTGACTATAGTGTCCCTTGAATATAGAGAGGAAAAAAGAATCATCACAAATGTAAGAAATAAAATGTCTATCAATATTCTAAAAAATATTTTAAAAATTTTTTAAAAAAAATGCACATTCCTAGCTTAATTTTTAGCACGACATATGACACAAACATTTTGTACTTTGCCGATTACTTTTTATATTTTTTTATACATATACAGATTGTGTAATACTGCCCCTGACTTAGGGTGACCACATTTCCTAACTGCCATTCAGTGACACTTTCAGAAATGCATTCCATACATTTTACTGCCTGTCTTTACCCCTTCCATTTATATTAGAACCCCTTTCCATGTAAATTAGAGATTAGTGCCACGAATAATATGCTAGATTGCCTACTTACAACCAGACGAGGATGATGATGGGCTCTAGCTGCAGTCTGGCTCCACTGATCTGGTGTAGAACAGGCTCTCTAGAGGCTGTTTGTAACTGTGATCACAAAAATCAATGTTCTGGGAGAACGGGAAGCAGCTCCATTTTTTGGGGGGCCCTTTACACAGCTCAAGGTCTGGGTCCCAGGGTCCACCTTTATGTTCCACCAATGAGTTTGTTCACAGGGGGTGGAGTGTGTAGGGGATGTCCTGATATGTGTGTAAGGAATGCATTGTGTGAATCTGTGTTTGTATGTGTAAGGGCTGCAAGGTGTGTTTCTGTGTATGTACGAGATGCAGTGTGTGCGTCTGTAAGGGGTGCATTGAGTGTGTGTAAGGAATGCATTGTGTGTTTCTGTGTGTGTAAGGTTTGCATGATTGTGCGATTGTGTGTGTGTGATGGATGTCAATCTCTCTCCCTCCCTTGTCACTCTCTTCTCTTCCTCCCTCTCTCCCTTGTCACTCTTTCTCCCCCTCCCTTGTCATTCTTTCTCCCCCTCCCTTGTCATTCTTTCTCCCCCTCCCTTGTCAT
>OW240915.1:198027499-198211811 GCA_933207985.1 Pelobates cultripes
TATATATATATCTATATATATATAGATGATATGTGTGTGTGTATATATAAATAAATAAAAATCATACAAAATATATATCCATATACAAAATTACATAAATAATTTCATAAATATACACGTAGACTTCATATGTATATGTATATATATTTAAATTTTACGTGCATATTTATGTAATATTTTTAGATAATTAAGTAATTGTTTGCAATTTGAGGGCCCTGCCTGACAATCCAGGCCGAAAGTCCAAAGAATTTAATTTTGCTTTTTACTAGCACTGTATTTAACCCTGTACCTTTTACACGACACCCTAAAACGTGTACATTCTCATTCCTGGGCTACCATGCGCTCTCAAAGGCAACATAACCAAACTGGCAAATTTCAAAGTAAAAAAATAATAAAATAAAAAAATCAAGCCTTATATTTGACCAAGTAACTTTCAAAAACACTATAAATCCTCTACAGGAGACTTCACTGAACACAAATATTAGTGTTTCAAAACAGTAAAACCTATCACAGCGATGATATTGTCAGTGAAAGTGATTTTTTTTTTTTTGCATTTTTTATACACAAACGGTACTTTCACTGATGATATGTGATTTGTTTTACTGTTTTGAAACCCTAATATTTGTGTTCAGCGAAGTCTCCTGCGTATAACAGTACCCCAAATGTACAGGTTTTATAGTGTGTTTGAAAGTTACTGGGTCAAATATAAGGCTTGATTTTTTTTTTTTTTTTATTGAAATTTGCCAGGCTGGTTATGTTGCCTTTGAGAGTGTATGGTAGCCCAGGAATGAGAATTACAAAATAAGACAACCCAAGGTATGCAAATGGTGTATCTTCAGTCTTTTTTAGTAGCCACTTGGTCACAAACTCTGGCTAAAGTTAGTGTTCATAATTGTGTTTTGCATTTTCCACACACAAACAGATATAAATGCTAACTTTGGCCAGTGTTTGTGACTAAATGACTACTAAAAAAGACTGGACATACCCATATTGAATACCTTGGGTTGTCTATTTAAAAAAATAAATAAATAAATAAAATGTACATGTGAGGTGTGATTCAGAGATTTATGACGGGTAACGGTGTTACAATGTCACTATTGATACATTTAAAAATATATATTTTGAAACTGCAATTTGCAAAAAAGCAGGTAAACCCTGGGTGTTTTTAAACTCAGGACAATTTTTTTTTAATCTATTTAGCAGTTTGTTCATTAGCTTTTGTAGATAAGTAAAAGATTTTTCAAGTGAAAGTAAAAAAGCAGGCTTTTTATTTATTTGTATTATTTTTTTAAAGTAAATTATATGACATGATACAAATAATGGTATGTAAAGAAAGCCCTTCTTGTCCTGAAAAAAACAAATATATAATTTGTATGGGAACAGTAAATGAGAGAGAAGAAAATTACAGCTAACACTACAAAAGTGTTAAAACAGCCCTGGTTCTTAATGTACAACATGGCCAAAACAGTCCAGTCCTTAAGGGGTTAAAATAAGAAATGATTTGCCATTGGCTGTTCTGTCACCTGCTTATACAGAGATCAGCCACAACATTAAAACCACTGACAAGTGAAGAAAATAACATTAATTATATTGTTGCAATGACACCTGTCAAATGGTGGAATATATTAGGTTGCAAATAAAGTCAGTTCTTGAATTTCATGTGTTTGAAGCAGGAAAAATGACAAGGTGAAAAAATCTGAGAGACTTTGACAAGGACCAAATAGTGACGACTGGGTCAGAGGATCTACAAAATGGCAAGTCTTGTGGGGTGTTCCCAGTATGCAGGGATTAGTACATACTAAAAGTGGTGCAAAGAAGGACAACAAGTGAACTGGCATCAGGACATGGGAGTCAAAGGCTATTTGAAGCATGTCGAGAGCGAAGGCTAGCCAATCTAGTTTGATCACACACAGCTAATATAGCTCAAATTGTTAAAACAACATAATGCTGGCTATGATCGGAATGAGGGCAACAGGATGCACTATGGGAAGAAGGCAGACCAACAGAGGAAGTGCTATTCTCTGGGCAATGTTCTGCTGGGAGACCTTGGCATTCATGTGGATGTTACTTTGACACGTACCACCCACCTAAAGAATGTTGCATACCACGATCGTACATGCCTTCATGGTAATGATGTTCTCTGATGACAGTGGCCTGCTCTCAGCATTTCACATTGCAAATATTGTTCAGAAATGGGTTGAGGAACATGACAAAGAGTTCAAGATGTTGTCTTGGCCTCCAAATTCACCAGACCTTAATCAGATTGAACATCTGTAGAATGTGTTGTAACAACAATCCCCTCACACATCGCAGGACTTAAAGAATCTGCTGCTAATGTCTTGGTGCCAGATACCACAGGACACATTCAGGTCTTGTGAAGCTCATTCATCGACACAGCAGAACGGTTTTAGCAGTATGAGGGGGACCTATACAATATTAGGCAGGTCATTTTTAAAGTTGTGGTTGATCAGTGTATGCTTATGTCTGTTGGTAAAAAGTTAAATAACTCTATTACAAAAATGCCCGACACGTGTTCTGGACACTCAACTAAACCATGAGTTGTTTTTTTTTTAGTTTGTTTTTTACACTCTTTGTCAATATGCCTGACGTATGTACTTATAAGTGCTAGTTTGTGACCAGGATTATTATACTGCTAACTTGTTTGAATTTATATTTCAAAATAGCAAGTGTCTTTCTTTATTTTTTATTTTTTTTCTTCTTCTTTTTTATTATTATTATTATTATTATACAGGAAGAAAGCAGCTGTTGGACTCATTTTTGTTTAGGCTTGCACTAATAGTAACAGAAAAATGGCCACCTTGCCATATCCGTTTGGAGGTACGCTTTATTTATCGTTTCTGAATGAACTATTTTACAAGTGCTGTTCTAATACAGTTTGTCACTTATTAAACCCTGGAATAGGCACTGAGGACTTTAAATTTCATCCTGGATAATTGCTCTCGAGAGGAAAAGAAGAGGCTTCAGTCTTGTGAAGAGTTGTGCATACTAACGTAAGTGCCCTATTGTCAAAATTAGTTGTATACAGTGTTTCAGCATTTAAAAGTTTTTGCAGGGCTAAGGCCAGTGCTTTTAGTATTAAAAGCATGCGGGAGTTCAACTATAAGAATTAATTGGTTTATAGTTTAACCAATGACTTGGTGCAGGTAGTAATTTTAACAAGACAGCTAGAATCTATTCTCTTGCCCATATTTTGTAACTAATTTTGTAGTTTTAGACTGATAACAGAAATTGCTTTGAGTTGAGGAATATTGTCTGCCTGTACAATGTGGAAAAAAGTTATGAATAAATAAATAAAATTAGCACAGTGTGTATTGATGTGATAAAAATTTGAATACTGAGGGGGCGGGGCCTGACAGCCAAAATGGCCGGACGTGCTCTCTAAGAGCTCTTACACCGGAGGGCACAAAAACGATAATCCTGGCAAGCCGAATTAAGCCAACAGCCCACGGAGTCCAGAAACCGATATAGAACCACACGAGGAACAAAACGGTACAGGTCATGCACCACAGCGACTCACGAGCACATGTACCGGCCATGCGGCCTAAACTGCAGCGGAGCCTGAAGCCTGGGGGAGGTGGCCGATCGCCCGGCAAGGGACCTGCTTGCAAGCGAGAACTACAAGATGCCCAGCTACCCCCCCCTCTGGACCGGCGGGGGATATCCCGGTCCTCGCTGGGGACGATTACCCCCACAGCAAGACACGAACAAGCGACAACACATGCGGGTAAACGGGACTGCCAAGGCCCAAACAAGATGGCGCCACAGGCGTGACAAGCGACAAAAGGCTCCCCTACCAAACCACCTGTTCACACGCTGGACTTCTTTGAACGTCTCTGCACAAGCCTATGGTATGGGCTCCGCAATAGGCGCCGGCTCTTCAAACAAGCGAGAAAAGAAGCGGCGGCATGGATTCGTCCTGCCACCCGACGCCTCTTGAGTGGTTGCCCGACCCGAGTCCCCAGAAGGGCCCTCAGACAGAGAAGAGGCGGGAGTTCGGAAGGGGGGAGAGAGGGGAACGGCTCCCTAGGCTCCAACAACAGTAACCACATATGGCAGCACAAAATAGCCACACACACCCGACCAACTCACCGCCCAGCGGCATCTGAAGTCTCTGACCACTGCAGCATGTACCCACACTCCTGGACGCACGCTGAACACTCATACCAAGCACCTAACACCCCGGGGGCGACCCGACGCCAGCAGCAAGGTACACCCAAAAGACCCCGTCAACTCCTGCACATTCATCGACCTCAAACGGAGATCCAGGGGCACAGACAACGGGGAGCTGTGGGACCACATCTTTCCCAAAGACTGGACCGTGACCTGCCCCTCACAGGCATAGGCTAAGCTGAGCTGACAAGCGGAATTCTTTGGGAATTATTATTGACCAAATATGTTTTTCTTCGGAATGCTGATTTGATTTTTATTTTTTATTTACTTTTTATTTTTATTTTTAGTTATTGTTCTTTTCATGTGATTATACCAGCAGTCCTGATAGCTGATATATCTCTTCTCCTTTTTCTTGACTCTCGATTGATAATGCCTTTATCTACCACTCCAAGGGGGCCCCCTAGGGTGAGCAAGTTGACAGCCCAGAAATAAGCAATACGTTATCTCCATATCTAAATATGCTGTTTTAATGGTTTAGCACCCCTTTACTGTGGTCATCCCACTGCAGCTCCAGACTAGAGTGCAATTTAAACCCAAGAGCAAGCAGCTCAGACCCATTGTGAGACAGGGAAAATACAGGGAGCATAGTGGGGTATTGGTCTACTTAAATAAGCGTATATTGCATAGCATCCCAAAGTTCTAGCCATATACAAACCTAACCAAAAGTATGCCACCTCACCATAGTTTTATTCGTCCCATAGCACTCAAACCTATACCAGTTCTATTAACCCCTCGCAGTTGGTTTAGCCTGTCTTGAACCCTCGAATAGTTGCCAAACATTATGTACCCAAAGTTATGCATGTCTAACAGTGAACGCTTCTAAATAAGCTATGATTAACAGATACTATCTGCTACTAATCTATGTTAAACACGACTTCATCTCCTAACTAAAAATTGTGCAAGTACCAATGTATACTCCATTGTTCTTGATGTTTGCAAAGCATGCGGATTGCCTTTGGGGTACCCCGTGCACATATGTTATTCCAAATGCACTGCAAAAATAAAGAATCTAAAAAAAAAAAAAAAATGACTAACAGAAAAAAAAAAAAAAAAAATTTGAATACTTCAATCCTTTCACTCCCCCTGAAAAAAAAAATGTAAGAAGTTCTCCACGTAAGCTATGCTACCAGTTGTGTATTTTTTTGTTTTTATTTTATAACTTCTAAAGAAGAAAAAAAAAGTGAAACAGAATTTTTTTAATAAATTAAATAAATACATGGTTACAATATGCATCAGAAAAAATACATAGAACAAAAGTTTAAAAAAAAAAAGTTGCTTATCTCAAAACTCTTTGCATATTAAATGACTGTGGCCATTAACATGCAAGCTCACCTGCCCTATCAAGGCAAAAGCTAGTGGCTATGCGACAGCCTCCCGGAGTCAAATGCCAGAGCTGAAAAACGCTTGCGCTGTGTTCCTGCACAGATGCAGCGTTAAAGCCAATCAGGTAATCAGTATTGTCGTGGTGAGTGCTGGAATCCTAATTACCTCAGATTTTTAAAATTGGAAACCTGTGGATGGTTAGCTCATCCCACGAAGCACTGAGAATATATATTCCCCAAAACGTGGGTAAAATATATTTTAAAAAAACCAAAAAACCCAGTCAACAAGTAACAGCGTACAAAGGGTAGAGAAACTGAATGAAGCATCTAAACAAAAAATTATTCAAGAACCCAATAGTAAAGGGAAATAAGAAAATATTTAATAAATCGTAAAGACATAAGATGGACTTGAAAATGTTTGTGTAATGCACACAGCTAAACAGATAACAAGGCAACAATGTATAAGCTTAAGAAAGCATCACACACTGAAACGGGAACATCGTATATTACAACAAATTAAGTTCTGTAAAGATAAATGTAAATGTTGTAACAAGTCTCTGAAAGCAGATTCATTATGCAGTGAGCACATGAGAATTCCATATTACAGATAGTACTAGCATCCAATCTTCCTACTTAGGTGGATCCTTGGTTTGTTGGTCTTGTCTTGGAGTACGGTTATAGTCTGGAGAAAAAAAACCCAGAAAGCAGTTAGAAATTGGCTGAATATCCACAAGGTAGCCTTATGTAAAGAAAAACAATCTAGCACCAGCAGGAAAAACCCTTACCATAGGCGAGGGTGGGACGGGTGCTATTGCTAGGTGGTTATGCTCATCCATAAGACAAAGAAAGTTTGCAGATCATAGATTCATCCTTTCTAAGAAGGTCAGAGAAGAGTTGAAGTCCATTCTGGGGTTAGAAACCCCACTTCCTCACCCCCTGTTAGAGCAGCCGTTTGCAGTTACTCTGACGTCAGATGCCTCAAATCACAGTTGGTGTGCGTTTACAGCCCAAAACGCGATGAGAGGAATTTGGTCAGACCAAGAGAGACTCTTTCATATAAACATCTTGGAGTTAAGAGCAATAAAATTCCTCTCCAGGGCCAAGTTCCTCTAAACCAGTTACCGACATCGGTAAAAGTCCAATCAGACAACAGGACATTGGAGGCTTATATAAACCACAGAGATCAAGGGGTCTTTGTTTAAAGGCTCTACATCTTTGGTCTTGGGCTTTGGCAAACAAAGTTCGGGTTTACACAGAACAAATTCCAGGAGAGGCGAACAAGCTCACAGATTCTCTCTCTCGCCAGAGTTTCTCTGTCAACGGTTCAATTAATCATTGCTCTATTCCAATGGATAAGAAAGCAATTTTGGCCAGAGACAAGTAGGTTTGACTCCAGGATTTGGACAAAGGGAGCTTGGAAAATGGATGCACTGTTTTTTTTCAATGCTCAGATGTTCCAGCCCCTTATGCCTGTCCCCCTCCATCTTTACTGATGAGAGTGCTGGAGAAGATCCACAGGGACAGGGTACAGAGTTTAGTCCTTGTTTACCCAGTATGGACCTCCAGACCCTGGTACCCCGTGATCCATCAGTTAGTCAAGGGAACCAAGATCCCATTGGGCATGACTGTGGACTGCTTTCAGGCAACCAGCGATCTTTTGCTCAAGCTTCTGCAGCTGATGTGGATCGCAGCCCTGGTTGGCTGTTAACGCATCCCCTTTTATCGGATAAGGTTCTGGACATCGTTAATTCATCTTTAAGATGCAGAACTAGGGTAAGATATAGAGAGATGATTGAGCAATTCAAAGAATGGGAGGTTGCTTTTCTATCTACTTCTCAGGGATCTGATACCATTCCATTGGCTTTAGAATTTCTTACCCTTAAGGTACCCATTCTGGTTTAGTGGTCAGTACCTACCCATTTGAACGTTGCTAAGTTTCCCTCGCGCAGTGGAAGCTGCTGAACGTACTACTTCCTCAGATTCCCAGTCTATTTCTGGAGAGCCGTGTCTAGAACTTGAACGGCTTTGGGAGTAGGAATGAGCAAACACTCTAGAAGAGGAAGATGAAGAACTATCTAACCTCTAACAAAATTTGTCTTTTTTTCACTGGAATGTGTTTCTGGTGTTCAAACGAGGGAAACACACTTGCTCTCTTGGTATCCTGTCCCTTTAATATTGCACTTACTCAGACGACTAGGAGTTGAAGGGGAAGCATAAAAACTCTCCTCAGATGAGGAACTGGCAGAAGAGACCAGCCGCCTTTCTTTTTTCTTTTTACATAGGACTGGGACCATATCTGTCATGGCAAGGGTGCATAATTCATTATTGCACTATGGAATATTGTCCTTTAATGTAATTTATGTAGTGCATAGATGACCTGCCTGTTTGGTAGAGGGGATATTGTCCATGTGAAAAGGGGTTAATTTGATTGCATGGAGGTCAGAAAGTTTATAGCCTTAATTCCACTTTGAAGCTGGGACCCCCACAGGGGTCAGATGACAGAAAAGGTAATGTAAATTGCATAGGAATGTGAAAAGGGTCAGATGGGTTACCATATGGATGGATCCTGTGATTAATCAAAGGCTCTGCAAGGTGTGAGATTCTACACTAGGAATGTGCATGGGGAAAATTTTCGGTTCGGCATTCCAAAATTCGGGACTTTGGGACCACAGTATTAGGGAGTTATCTACCAAAAGGTGAAAAAGACCTAAATTGGTCTTTCAGCCAAATTTACTAATACTAAGTAAAAATTACTTAGTATTAATAAATTATACCCCTACTCGCTATACCATGAGTAGGGGCATGTCTATTAAACAGTGAGCAGCCTGTGACTGCTCACTGTTAAAAAAGACAAACCCCCCCAAAAACATTTCGCCCCCACCCGTGCCGCGCGAGTGGGGGCTTCTAACCTGAAGGGAGGGTGGGGGCCCTAAAGTAAAATAAGGGGTGGGACCTATTGTCCTCCCCTTGGCCCCACCCCTGAGCGGCAGGTGGGGGCCCTAAAGAAGAATAAGGGGGGGGAACCTATTGTCCTCCCCCCAGCCCCCACCCCTGAGCTGTAGGTGGGGGCCCTAAAGAACAATAAGGGGGGGACCTATTGTCCTCCCCCTGGCCCCCACCCCTGAGCGGCACGTGGGGGCCCTAAAGTAAAATAATGGGGGGACACCTATTGTCCTCCCCGGCCCACACCCATGAGCGGTGGGTGGGGGCCCTAAATTAGAATAAAGGGGGGGACCTATTGTCCTCCCCTCCTGGCCCCCACCCCTAATACCGTGAGAATTAGGGAGTTATCTACCTATTCATTCCTGTCATTCCATTGACTGGCTAAGTAACTTACCGTACATTTTATATGAATGTGTGTTACTTGATTGTTGTAAGTGTTGCAAATGCCTACAGCTGAATCCTGGCTATGTTTGTATACTTTTTATTTAAACTTGTATACAAGGTGTGAGATTCTACACTAGGAATGTGCATGGGGAAAATTTTCGGTTCGGCATTCCAAAATTCGGGACTTTGGGACCACAGTATTAGGGAGTTATCTACCAAAAGGTGAAAAAGACCTAAATTGGTCTTTCAGCCAAATTTACTAATACTAAGTAAAAATTACTTAGTATTAATAAATTATACCCCTACTCGCTATACCGTGAGTAGGGGCATGTCTATTAAACAGTGAGCAGCCTGTGACTGCTCACTGTTAAAAAAGACAAACCCCCCCAAAAACATTTCGCCCCCACCCGTGCCGCGCGAGTGGGGGCTTCTAACCTGAAGGGAGGGTGGGGGCCCTAAAGTAAAATAAGGGGTGGGACCTATTGTCCTCCCCTTGGCCCCACCCCTGAGCGGCAGGTGGGGGCCCTAAAGAAGAATAAGGGGGGGAACCTATTGTCCTCCCCCCAGCCCCCACCCCTGAGCTGTAGGTGGGGGCCCTAAAGAACAATAAGGGGGGGACCTATTGTCCTCCCCCTGGCCCCCACCCCTGAGCGGCACGTGGGGGCCCTAAAGTAAAATAATGGGGGGACACCTATTGTCCTCCCCGGCCCACACCCATGAGCGGTGGGTGGGGGCCCTAAATTAGAATAAAGGGGGGGACCTATTGTCCTCCCCTCCTGGCCCCCACCCCTAATACCGTGAGAATTAGGGAGTTATCTACCTATTCATTCCTGTCATTCCATTGACTGGCTAAGTAACTTACCGTACATTTTATATGAATGTGTGTTACTTGATTGTTGTAAGTGTTGCAAATGCCTACAGCTGAATCCTGGCTATGTTTGTATACTTTTTATTTAAACTTGTATACAAGGTGTGAGATTCTACACTAGGAATGTGCATGGGGAAAATTTTCGGTTCGGCATTCCAAAATTCGGGACTTTGGGACCACAGTATTAGGGAGTTATCTACCAAAAGGTGAAAAAGACCTAAATTGGTCTTTCAGCCAAATTTAACATTCTTCATTCTTCCACTGGGTAGGGATATTAGTACTTCAGCAATACTGTACTTCGGAAATTCTGCAATTTCGGAACTTGGGAACTTCGGCAATTCGGAACTTCGGCAATTCAGCTATTCAGACATTCAGAGGTATCTGAATGTCCAAATTTCACGAACTTTGTCTGAATTGACATTCGGAACAAAATGAATTGCATATGTCTATTCTACACTTGAAAAGCCTGAATATCTGGTATCAGCCATATGGCCTGTTTTACTTTGAAAGGCTGAGTAAGTGATTAGGACTTCTGTTATTTTATCACTTTTGCTTTTATCTTTTGGTGTAAATAATTTGTCATCTATATTTTTGTATGCACTGTGACTATTTTATGCTCATAATAAATATTCCTTTATTGAAGGAGCACTAAACTTGTTTTCCTGGCACTATAGGGCTATTGGGTACTCCCTCCTTCAGGGCCCCCCTCCCGCTGAGCTGGATTAATACTCAATGTAAACATGATTTTATCATTAGTTCTTGTCTAGTGCAGACAAATAGTGAACTTTAACCCTTTCACCCCCACAACTACGTCACACACACTTTTGAAGTAGGGTGCGTTCGTGACAATATCCTCCTCAGAAAATGAAGAGGATAGATTTCCTGTGCTATGGACACGGAAGTGCCCTCTAGTGGCTGTCTAGTAGACAACCACTAGAGGTGGAGTTAACCCTGCAAGGTAATTATTGCAGTTTATAAAAAAACTGCAATAATTACACTTGCAGGCTTGAGAGTAGTGGCACCCAGACAACTCCAATGGGCAGAAGTGGTCTGGGTGCCTACAGTGTCCCTTTTAAGGTATCTTGCTTAAAATTAAACCATTCCAGCAATGTTTTAGGTTGTATGTATAGATTGAGTAATTTTACTAATGTATCTCTACCTCCTCACCAGGCAAGATTTGGCAAGAACTATATTAGAGGCCGGAGGTAAGTTAACTATTTCAATTATTTACCATAACATTACATCTGAAAATCTTCCTGTTTGCTTGATTAGAAGAATGTATTTTGAAAATATAGGTTGTCTACAGCACAGATGAAATACATATAATTTTTTTTGTCATCAGATACGCAGTTGATTGCCTTAATCAAACTATTAAAATAGTTTTAAAAGATATAGATAAACTAGGATATGTACACAATAGATTTGATCAGTATCCCTTAATGTCATAGAAACTCTATAGAGAATTTAGGAATGAGTTGCAGAACATGTGAGCATGCTGTAACTTAATAATTTCTAGAATAATTCTAGAAAGAATGAGAATATTTATTAACAAAATAACTTATGAGTGTGCTAGCCCATGATCATTTTGATTTAGTACATTAGGCTGGAGATACCTGCAGTCTCCTATCGGTACATTAGTCTCTGGGTTGTACCAGTCACACCTTCTTTGGGGTGGTCTGACGGGTATATACATGGAGATCTAGTAGCTCTATTGTTTTTTCATTAGGCTGCTCATCCTAAATTTGTGCAGGACCATAGTAAGGATTAAGGATGGGACGGTGAATTAACGTAAGAGTAGAAGACATACTTCCCAAAGACTGTATTATGGAAGGATTACCCATCTCCTCTGGTGCTGTTTTACCAGTAAGATCTTAACGCTATTAATTTCTCTTTACATTCAATGCAGACTATGATATCCAAGTCGCTGTTTCTGAAGCTCTGTGCAGGATGATGGTGAAGAAATGGAGGGATAGTTTTGCGTCACGATGGTTTGGGGATGGCATTCTTACTGAAGCCTTTAAAGAGATTAGGGATAAAGACTTTGAAACAGTACGTCCATTAAACTTTTTTACACTGACACTTTCGTTCAATGCATGCCATTTTTATGTATATTAAAATTTATATACAGTACTTTTATCTATTGCCAAATATGTTATATGGATAGATGTAATCTCCAAAATCGGTTTCCGGGGCCTATCACAGCACAAATTTGTTAACATTTTCACTAAAAGGTTTGCAAAGGCAAGAAAGTCAAAATGTTGTGTATTCAAATATTTACTTAAAATTAAAAAAAATAAATAAAAGTAAACTACTAAACTGACGATCCATTATTTATTTGTGGCAGGTGAATTTTATAGGTGTGTTTTTGGCTTGGGCCATTCCGAAACAGTTTACTATACACTCAGGGATTAAGTGACTTATGCCATTTCAATTGCTGTGAATAACCACTTCCTTAATGTCATACCAGACTGAAGGCTTGCAGGGAATCATGGGAGATGTAATCCATAGCATGAAAAAAAAAATACATTTTTTATGTGCACAGTATTATTCTAGAGTTGCACTTCTAAATAAAATATGTGATCTACTTTTTATTGTTTTTTTTTGTTTTTTTTAGGACTGTAGGAAATTTTTGAACATTTTGAATACAAGACGCCAGGACAAAAGAGGGTATGAATGAAAGTTTAGTTGTTCTGATAATTCTTCTTTTTCCTTAAAGGACCACTATAGTGCCAGGAAAACATACTCGTTTTCCTGGCACTATATTGCCCTGAGGGTGTCCACACCCTCAGGGACCCCCTCCCACCGGGCTCTAGGGAGAGGAAAGGGGTTAAACTTAACTTTTTTCCAGCGCCGGGCGGGGAGCTCTCCTCCTCCTCTCCGCCTCCTCTCCTCCCCTTCGTCTGAATGCGCACTAGCGGCAGGAGCTGCGCGCGCATTCAGCCGGTCTCATAGGAATGCATTTACAATGCTTTCCTATGGACGCTGGCGTCTTCTCACTGTGATTTTCACAGTGAGAAGCACGCAAGCGCCTCTAGCGGCTGTCAATGAGACAGCCACTAGAGGATTTGGAGGCTGGATTAACCCATTCATAAACATAGCAGTTTCTCTGAAACTGCTATGTTTATAAAAAAATGGGTTAACCCTAGCTGGACCTGGCACCCAGACCACTTAATTAAGCTGAAGTGGTCTGGGTGCCTAGAGTGGTCATTTAACATTTTGTTGAGTACATTAAAGATGCAGATGTCTCAATAGAAACCTGTCAACATCCTTCACTGGAATCCTTCATATTGACCACATTTTCTTAATTGTGTATCGCACCCCACTTGCGGAAGCTGGCATGCCCAAACTGGCTAGAAAAATAACCTGTTTTTCCTTTCTTTTTAAATGAAGGGTACATTGTCAGAGCTATTTACTAAAATGGGAATTCAAAGTGAATTTTACATTTTAGGTGAAAGTAGCTGAACTGGAAGCATTGCTGACTTAGAGAATGTTTCCGGTTTGGCCATTTTGTATTTAAATATAAGTTCACTTTGATGTCTCACTTGAGTGAGAGTGCTAAGATTGTATATGTTATCAGTGAGACAGGCAGCAGCGTTCGTTAATGGTTTGAGCAGAGTATTTAAATTGGTCTTGTGGTATTAAATACCCATATCTCCTGATCTCAACCAATCCAAAGCTTACCCATAGGAAAGCATTTGGAGGCTAGGGCACATACGCTGCAAAATGACACTCCGTGCCAATCAGATGTTCTACTGTGAAACCATCTGTCTAAAATAGCAGCGTTTTTCACTTTGCTATTTTATTGAAGCGCCTCTAGTCGCTGTCATACTGACAGCCACAAGAGGCAGGTTAAACCTGCAATGTAAACATTGCATTCCTGCAGATCCCTCACTGTTCTCAACTGCAGAGGTAAAAAGGGGACACATGACACCCCAGACTACTTCAGTGAGATGAATTTGTCTGGGTGCCTGTACTGTTCCTATAAGGAGCAGATGCGTAGTCTAGACTGGCATGATTATCCTGCATGGGGCACAACTTATCCTCTTTCTGATGCATGTTTTGCAAGCAGTCGCTGAATATCCTGGCATGTATTCTGTCAAAAGTAGTTTAATCTATTTAATACAGAGTATCTTGTTATGTCAGATAGATGGCATGCAATCTAATCTTCATAGATCTCATGTAAAATAGAAATTTCAACATTTTTGTAAATCTTTTTTTTTTTTCTCTCTCTCTCATCTCTTACCCAGGGTTTACACATTTCCTTGTATTACAGTTCTTGCCGATATGGATAAGGTAACTGTTTAAAATGTTTGCTTTTGGTTTTGATTTTATTGATCGCTTTTAACCACTGCAGCGGTTAGTATTCATGTAACTTTCTATAAGCATTTCATTGTGTTTAATGGTTTAATTTATTTGCTTTTTGCCTAAATTGTTATTGAATGTAAAGATGAGGTATGTCTGTTGCATACCTCAAAACATTTCAGAGGGACATTTTTAATTTTTGGTGTGTGAGGGAGGTATGGCCAAGAGTGTGGGTCTTAAGAGACTTCTTAGGTGACTTAATAATATCAGTTAACGCAACACAAACAAAGTATCTTATTGACTCACTGAATTTTAAACACATTTATTGTAGTTTAAAGACACATTGCTGTGAGTACAATTGCTGTAGTGCTTTTTTTTATACACTCAAACACACAGGGCCAGCGCATCCATAAGGCAGCACAGGCAGGGGTGCAAAAATCTGAATCCCCTGCCTCTGGCTGGGGACTTGGTAGCCTACCTTGCTCTGGTCACATGGCCACAATAGGTGTCCACAGTGCTGCCAGCAGGGGGACTGCCTGAACTGACAGACAGTCCCCCTGCTGGTGACTAAAGTAAAAAAAATAAAAAATAAAAGGTAATAAATAACAAATAAATATATATATATATATATATACACACACACACGCATCATACTAAGTGTATTTTTTATTAATATATACATATATATACATAGAGTAAAATTACAGACGTGTGTGTGTATATATATAAATAAAACTATATTTCTTTATAAAAAAGAAATAGAAAACGGTAAAAATAATTTGAAAGTTTTATATGTAATTTTATTCTAACTGTATTTTGAGATATATATATATATATATATATATATATATATATACACTTAGAATGAAATTATATATATCTATGTATATCCCCTTAACGACCGTGAACGTACTACGTACGTCCGACAAAAGGTCGTTAAGGAAATAGGAACCCTGGACTTACCTGGACCGGCGATCCACAGCAATCACGGTCGGGGGGGGGGGAGCTGCCGGAGACCCCAGCAGTCCCTTTGCAGCAGCTCTGGCTACCCCAGTCCTCTAGGGCCATGTGATCACCATGATCACATCGCCGCAATAGGAGTCTAGGAGCTGCCAGCTTTACTTTTTACTGCTAAAATGTAAAAAAATAAAAATATATATATATATATATATTTATATATATATATATATATATATATATATATATATATATATATATATATATATGTGTGTGTGTAAAATATTATAAAATAAAGCATTTTTTATAATATATTATAAGTGTACTTTGAGATATATACATATATCTCAAAATACACTTATAATGAAATTATATATGTATAATATATTCTAAAATGCTTTAATTATAATATATTCTACATATATAGGAAATAAGTGTGTGTGTGCATATATGTATATACACATACGTATTATGTGTGTGTGTGTATATATATTTATATATATATATATATATATATTATATATTATAAATGAGAAAAAACAAATAAAAATGCTAACTTTGGCCAGCGTTTGTGACAAAGTGGCTACTACAAAAGACTGGAAATACCCCATTTGAAATACCCTGATTTATCTACATTTGAAAATGGTATGCTATGATGGGGTTGGTTATTTCACATTCCTGGGCTACCATATGGTCTCAAAAGGCAACACAGACCCAGCAAACTGAATTGAGCAAGCCCTATATTGACCCTGTAACTTTCCAAAACACCATAAAACCTGTACATGGGGGTTATTGTTATACTCGGGAGACTTCGCTGAACACAAATATGAGTGTTTAAAACAGTAAAACGTATTACGACGATGAAATCACCAGTAAAAATGCAGTTTCTGAATGCTATCTTTGGCAAGCGTTTGTGTCTAAGTGGTTACTACAAAAGACTGGACATACCCCATTTTGAATACCGTGGGTTGTCTACTATTACAAATGGTATGCCATGATGGGGTTAATTTTAATTCCTGGGCTGCTATATGATCTCAAAGGCAACATAGGCCCAGCAAACCAATCTGGCAAATTTCAATGTGCAAACATGGGGAAAGGGGAAAGCCCTACATTTGACCACTCTAAGTTTGCAAAACCATATAAAACCTGTACATTGGGGGCACTGTTGTACTCAGGAGTTGTATGTTGCTGAACACATATTGGGGTGTTTTTTGTCAGTAACACATAATAGGAACTGAGAATCCATGCCTAAAGTACAACGTGAGAGAAAATTAACACAAAAAAATAGACAGGTGGTAGAATTAGTGCATGTAAAGTGTTAAAATACCACCATTTAAAATACCCTAGGGTGTCTACTTTTCAAAAATATATGGTTTGATAGAGGCAAATTACATTGGCCGGCTTCAAAAATGTCCCAAATAGGGCATGGGTGCCTGATGACCAGCTGTGAAAATACCAAGTAGGAAAACTAAAATGCGCACCCGACAAATAAGGTCTTTTAACCCCCAAAGAACCCGACACACCTATACATGGGTGGTATCACTGTACTCAGGAGATGTTGCTGAACACATATTGGGGTGTTATTTGGCAGTAACCCTTAAAGTTCTCCGTACATGTATTCTTAAATTGCTATGTGTGTCAAAAAAAAATCACCAATTATTTTTTATTTTTTTATTTTTTTTAATTTGGCATAGACTGATGGTAAAATGGTTGCATGAAAAGAGTCAAATTACCCCAAGTTTAATACCTTAGGTTGTCTTCTTTAAAAAAATATATATACATGTGAAGGGTTATTCAGGGATTCATGACAGGTATCAGTGTTACAATGTAACTTGCGTTAATTTTGAAAACAAAATGGTTTGGAAATAGTAAAGTGCTACTTGTATTTATAGCCCTATACCTTTCCAAAAAAAGCTAAGAACATGTTAACATTGGGCATTTCTAAACTCAGGACAAAATTTAGAAACTATTTGGCACAGGTGGTTTTTGGTGGTTGTAGATGCGTAGCAGATTTTGGGGGTCAAAGTTAGAAAAAGTGTGTTTTTTTAAAAAAAATTTAAAATCTTATTTTATAATTGATTTCTTAGTAAATTATATGATAAGATGAAAATAATGGTAGCGTTAGAAAGACCATTTAATAGTGAGAAAAACGGTATATAATATGTGTGGGTACAGTAAATGAGTAAGAGGAAAATTACAGCTAAACACAAACACAGCAGAAATGTAAAAAAGCCCTGGTCCTTAACGGTAAGAAAATTGAAAAATGGTCTGGTCACTAAGGGATTAATCAGCCCCTGTGCACCCTCTCCTCCACCAGTACCCCCTTTCTGCCCCTGTGCCCCCCACTGTTCTTGTGACCTATTGTTCCCCCTTCTACAGCCCTTGTTCCCCCTCCTCTACATCCCCTGTTCCCACCACCCTCTATAGCCCCTGGCCCCCTCTCTATAACCTTTGGCCCCTCTACAGCCCCTGCCCCCCCATATAGCTCTTGTGCCCCCTCTTCTGCCCTGGTGCCTTTCCGCTACTGCCCCATTGCTCCCCCTCTACAGCCTCATTGCTTACCACCACAACTCCATTGCCCCCACCACAACCCTTGTGTCCCTACCACAGGGCCTGTGTACCCCTCTACATTCCCTGACTTCCCTGCTACACATCTCTTCCACTACAGCATCTATCTCCCTACTACAGCCCATAACTCGATTACAGCCCCGATCACCCTACCATTATCGGTGCCCCTCCCGAGGTTAGGTTCTGGACCTGCCCATAATCTGTATGCCTGTGTCTGTATGTCTCTGACTTTGTCTGTATGTCTCTCTATGCCTTGTTCTGTATCTTACTGTATGCCTGTGTCTTTATGTCTCTGTATGACAGTGTCTGCATGTCTCTGTGTGTGTGTGCCTGTATGACAGTGTACCTGTATGTGTAGATTGTATGACTGTGTGCTTGTATGTACGTGCCTGTATGACTGTGTTTGTTTGCTTATGTGGCTGCATATCTCTGTGACTGTGTGCCTGAATAATTATCGTTGTGTATGTTGCCATATAACTATGTCTAAATGGCTTGGGAGGAAAAACGCACACAAAGGTCCCTGGTGGACACACACAAAACAGGCTGAAAGGCGAGAGCCACAGAAAAGGACTGTGGGAAAGAAAGCCACTCAAAGGGGCTAGGGGGAGTAAGAGACACACAAAGGGACTGGGGGAAGTAAGAGACATACAGAGGGGTGTAAGACACACTAAAACGGGTATAAAATAAACTCAAGGGGTAAGAAATTAAAAAGGGGGTTATAATACACAGGTGAATACGCATTTTCTTTTTGGGATGGGGGGGAAAGGCGGCAAAATGCACCTCCGCCTGTGTAGCCAAAAATCCTTGCACTGCCCCTGCAAACACACCAACAATATTCAGCTATCCAGTAAAGAGGAATAGAGAGATTTTATTTGGGACTGTTCCTCCTAAATACGGACACTTGGAAGGTATGAAATTCAATACAGAATGGGTGGGTCAGGGATATAACACACATTGCTGACGTATTTGAGGGCATGGGCACTCTTGAGTACATATGTTGCACACCATGTTGACAGGTAGCCGAGCTTGCCCCCCTCCAAGCTGCTCACACACAAAACACTTTTGAAACACTCTTGTTTGGACGTAAACCTGGAATCTATTGTGTACAATGCAAGCAGGTTCAATGCACCTATTTGAGCCTTTTCTTCTCTAGTGTTCACAGAAGCGCAACACCACAGAACGAATACTGGACAGAGGCCTGAATTCATTCATTTGCAATGGGGTGGTATCAGATATATACATTGGCTATATGTTATTTTTGCATGTAAACCCTGATTATTAGTATTAACTCTCAGCCTTTTAGTGGTGCCCCTATCTGAGGCTTACTGACTCAAGCCTTGGACAGAAGTGGGTTGGGCAGAGCTTAATGGAGCTGAATTAGACACTTTCCACACTGAAACTAATATGGTTTTAGAGCTAGGCTTAGTTTCTTCTGTATGTGGAAGATTAACCAAAAAATTAAGAGCAATTAAACAACATCTTTCATTGATTCATGAAAATGAAAACTTACAGCACTCACATGGCAGCCATAACAGACTGTACGTCATAATTGTGTTTTTTATGGCTCTCACTTAACAAAATGAGCTTACAAATGATACTCTCCACGTTTAGACAAAGTTCCAGCATTGTAGACCTATATTTTATACACAGTGCCTTTGAACATGTCATTAGTTGCTAGTTGGTTGAGAAATTTCTTTTGTTTGTATGTGTTTTAGGGAGTTTTTATGCAAGGATGGTAACAATTCACAAACGCTTTTCTTTTGTTTTTCTGACTATTAGTTAATAAAACCACAGGATGACAAACTAGAACACTTTTGGATTGATTTCAATGTTGAAAGTCAGTGCATTTCTTTCTACATACATAACACTGAGGTAAGAATGTGACAATGTGAATGTCTCAGAGAGCAGATCCTTGTTCATGTAAAACCGGTAATTGTGTGGTGCTTTTTCTGCAGGGAAGTCTTTGGGATTCTGTCAGACTGCAAAAGGATGAGCTGAGCAGCTACAACCTGCAAGGTACCTATACACAGATTGTTTCTTTGTGTTTTAACGTGGAGCTTTCTTTCAAAGATCATATTTTGAGTAATACGTTTTAATACAAACATTTTCTTATTTGTGTACAGGCTGTATACAAGCATTCTCTACCCACAATGCACCTGAACTTGTAAATGCTGGTGTTGTATATCTGCAACAAACTTGTTTCTAGATTCTGTCTATAGCACCCCTATTTACAACTGTTTATTTCTTTTTAATAGTTTTTTTATTTATCTTTTTTTCAATAAAACATTGTAAATAAAATGTATTTTTTCTTTAGAAATTGATGGACAAAAGATTCTACATTTGTACCTGAAAAAGCCTCTCCTAATCAACAACAAAAATGTCACAAAAGTCAAAATCTATTTTGAACCAGAGCATGATATTCAGAATGCAGTGTGCAAAGTCTTTAATGGAGAGGGAAGTATGGTAATCCCCTGCTTCTATATTGAAGTAGTCTAATTATTCAGATAGAGCCTTACCTTTTTGAACATAACTAGTGTCTACTGCCCTAATCTCCGCCACGTATGTTAAACCGTTATACCTGCACTTGCAGATGTGTGTGTAGTTAGTGTTAATAATATGAGTAGTGTGTATAATAATTCTGACTATATATGTCTGTCTGTCTACATATGCTTGTTCATGTGACTGCACGTGTAGTATCTGCACATTTGTTTTGTGTGTTTGATATGCATGTGTGTGTATTAACCTTAGCTCAAGTACATTACATATAAATGTGCAGACATACACAATTAATATGTAGATTGCAGGTTTATTTCTGTCCAATCTCGTCCTTAAGGAGGGAGTGATGGAGAGATGGCAAAGCTCATATCTATCTATGAGAAATCACATTGGTAACTGAATAGTTGCTCTGCATTTTGTGGCTGGATTCTACTCTAGTTATAAGCTTAGCTGTTGATCGTATTCCATGAAGCTTTGCAGATGCATACACAGCAGCCTAGAACCAGGGCACGTGTTTTTTCTTTTTAATTTGCAGCCATCTGCCCTATGATCAGTGTTAAGAAGCCATAGCTGTTGCTGGTAACGCAAATGTGTTTTTATTTTTATTTTTTAAAGCCTCCTCTTCCAGACTGCTGTCCTTCTTTAGGCATTGTTAGCCTAGTAGAAAATAATTTTTGTGAGTTACCTGTCCTTTGCATCTTCTGGTCTTCCCAGTGATACCTCCATCTTGGAGCTGAACAGGAAGATATTCACTTTCTCTGATGAGTTGCTCCTTTCTTTTGTGGTTTCGGATTGCAGTGGCTCCATTTTATCATTTTATGTTAGTAAAGTTAAGTACTGGGAACCGTACCACGATGAAAACACAAACGCTAAACCCCCCCCAAAGAATGTAGAAAAGGAATAGAACATTTTCTGAATGCAATGTTAAAAGCTCTGTTGTAAAAAGCTTGATCGCTTATATTAATTACAAATTCTAACCAGCAAAATTCAGTAGATGCCACCTTTAAAAAAAAATAAATAAATAAAAAAATAAAAAAAATAAAAACCTTAAAAACTGAAGGAATTGTCCATTTTCTTTAACCAAAACAAAACTGAGAATTTGTGCTATGTTTTTGTTCAACCACAATTTAAGGGTTTCTCTTTAAGTGCCCCCATACATATTGTATATTGTTGATTTCTTATTTTTTAAGAAAGAAAAGGACTTCTTTATTAGGTTAATTCAACAAACCTTCAAAATAACCTAATCAGAATTCGTTCCCTATAAAAGTGTAGAGTACTCCTGTTCCAGAAACAGAAATAAAACAGTTGTCAAATCAGGTTTGTAAATTTTAAATTGTAAAGTTAATCTAGCGGTGTCCTACAGAGCAGTCTTAAAGAGTACTGGTAAGTTGAAACATATGTTTAACTAACAAAGGTTTTATGTGTATCTAAAGATTGTATGTTTGTCTCCCAATATTGAAAATATTTGGAAACCTTACATTCCCTGAAGTTGGGAGGCTTCTACCCAGGCCAACTTGAACACATTGGCTAGTTTAATTTTGCATAATGTCAGAATTGGCTTGTGGAAAGAAATCCAAGTGTGCCAGTATCCATCTTTGGTATTTTTACTGGCATTGCACTCAAAACACTCTGGGTTCAAAGATGGACAGCTCTGGGCATAGTGACACTGGGAGAATTAAGGCAAGTTCGTACCCTTCCCCCCCACCCCCCGAAACTCTCTTATTTGAGAAGATCCCCTAAAACAGTGGTATGAATCTCCTTACTCCCCTCCGCATTTCAGGCAGTTAGAGGAAGCCCTCAAATTAATTTGGTGGTGGGAGTCAGGTGCCAGGTAGATGTATAATGCTATCCTCAAATGCATCTCTTGATGTAAAGTTACTGGAGAGAGTTTTAAGTAGTTTGTTACAGTAAGGATGTCTTCAGCGGAAAGAAGAGGAGTGATGTTGCCCATTTGTAAACATGACTAGTTAGGAGAGAATGGTCCGGGATTGGTCTAATACACATAATCTGATGGAGTACTTTGCTTGGGAAGGGCTCCATACAATAGAGTCCAGTCATTGTCATGTAGGTGTAGTAGAACTGTACAGATATAGCTTCTAATTGTAAATCAGCAAAAAGAGGTACCTGAAATGAGGGAAACCTGTCCCATAATTGTAATAACGTAGTATTCTCTGATTGTCTCTGACTATCTAAATAATGTCAAAGACATTATTGGGAATTCTGATACCATTACTGAAAAAAAAAAGTGTTGACAAGTTGTTTTTGAGAAATTTACTTGAATGAGCTTACCATCTAGAGAATTAAATAGCGGAATTAGGGATGGGGGGCAAACTGGAACTTGGCTATTTTCAGATATATTATTTTTGCCTATAACTTTAAATTCCATTAACAGTTTAGTAAATAACTTACACTATAAGTTTATGTATGTATAGCTGTAGTGTGCATGCTTCAGTTTGTTAAATGACTTGACAAAGGTCAATAATTGGTTAAAACTTCGATAACATGCATAAATATAGTGCTCCTTAAAATTGAAGTATAGCTGAATCAATTTAATTTCTATTTGCATTTATAAATAAAATAAATATGCATGATATGTGGCTGCTATGGGACATTTGGTCATGGTGTTTTGTTCAGTGTAGCAGTTTGTTACTATTCAATTAAACAAATACATTATGTCTGAGCCTTTCGTCTAAATAAAGTGTTTAATTCATTGTGTATCTGACTTTTTTACACTTTCTTTTTGATGTTTGTTGATCCGGTTGTTTAGTCATCCGGTGACTTTTAATAGTTTCAATGACTTTATCATGTAAATAAATAAGTATTATTATTCCATGGCTATACACTGGTAAAGCTGCAAGATGCAAAACTTATTTTTTTTCTTGTATTGGATGTTAAATATGTTTGTGTGAATTCAATTTTCTTTTAGGTCTCTAAGATATGCAGTGCTCCAGCAGCAGAAAAAGAGAGCGTAAAACCAGCAGAGATGGAGTCTAGTATGCCATCGAATGCAGGTAAAAAAAAAAAAAAAAGTATCCTGTTTTGTTTTCATTTCATATCAAATAATTACAAATATTAATATGAAATCCATTTAGAATACAAATATCCCTTTTGTGACACATCACTCGGTCTGTCTTGTCATTTTAAACTATTATATATATTTATTTATAAATGTCACTTTCTACTGAAAGAAAATAGATCACTTCGTTACCCCCTTTACGGGAAGGTCTGACCGTTTTAACATTTTTAACCTGTTTTGGTTAGTCTGGGCGGTCAGATCTCCCAAACTGGCTTTGATGCGCACTCACCAAGTATCATGGCGGTTTTTATGTTAGTGGTAGGTAATCTCTCTGCTGTCCTGGTAAAACCTGCTGAATGTTTACCATGGCTAGGGATACTGTTAAACTAGTAACACATTTTAATAGTGTGTATAATTAAATTTTATCGGCAGGGGACTTGTATATTGAAATACAGCCTGTACCTGAATGTATGATTTTAAATTCATAGCTGGTAGTCAGCCACTAGAGGCAGTCTTAGCACTGCAATATTAACATTGCAGTTTCTGTAAAACCGCAATGTTTTACATTGCAGGGTTAAGGGAATAAGTGATCTGGGTGCCTATTGTGTTACTTTTTTCTCCTGATGCGGGACATTTCAGCATCCCCCATATGACAGCACTGTGAAAGATTACTCTGTGAGTATGTGATTGGTGACTAACTCTGTGATTAGTAAGTGGTAGGACGAATTTCCACCTGCTGATGAGCAATGTAGTATACAGACGACAGAGGAGCCTTCTGGATTAAAAGTCAAATTTGGTCTGAGAAGAGTCTCTTCAGTTTGAGTTACAGCAGTACATTCAACAGTGTTCGCTGTAGATTCAAGTTCTGCATCAGTAGTAGTCAAGTCACTATCTTCTATTTCCCTGGATCTATGATTTGTTGTATAGTACTTTTGTTTTTTGGATTTGTTGTCGGGTTTGTTGTTTTTTGGGGCATTTTGTTTGCCCAAACTGAATTATTATTTTTTCAGATTTTTGTTTTCTCCTTTGTTTAATATTCTATTTTATTTAATAGTAAGAACATCAAGTACAACGTATGAACAGTGGAAGAATGATCAAGCAAATGAAGAAAAAGTGGAATCCTTGTCAGACATTCTTTTTTCTCAGACCAGTGGGTCTATAGGAACTGTGAGCTAATTTGCTGGTTTCTGTTTGTATCCCATCTGTATATGTTTACAATATGACAGAACTGCTGCACCAATGTACTGTTTTGTCTTAGATGCATTTTCCCTTAATAGGATACTTCAGTCATCATAGCCGTTACAGTGCTCTAGTGACGTACATCCAGCTTCTGCAGAGCTGCCGAAGACAAATGCCAATTCCACCGCTCATTCATTGGCAGAGAGCGCCAGCTGGGCACTCTCAGACAATGAATGACCCTTGGTACATGGAATATGCACAGAATAGACATTACACAGTCCAGGACTCTTGTGCCATCTGGCTCAAGACATGCTAATGCTGGGGTTAGGTTACACCTCCTGAAGCATCATTAAATATCTGTCTGTAACATTTCATAGTGAAACTGCGCATAAAGACTTCAACACTGCAAATACTCCAAGCACTGTGACCGCTTAAATCAGTGAACATAGTACTTAGTGTAACTCTTAAGGGGACACTAATGGTATCTAAACAACTTTAGCTTACTGAAGCAGTTTGGGTGTATAAATCAGGCCCCTTTAGTCTCAGTGCTCAATTCTATGCCATTTAGGAGTTAAATAATGTAAGTTTTTTTTTTTTTTTGTTTATGCAGCCCTAGCCACAACCACCCTCCCCCACCCGACTGTAATTGACACAGCCTGCATAAAATGATTTTTCATTTTCAATCACATTTTAACTTGCTGTAGAACTTTGTATCTCCTGCTCTGTAAATTGATATACATTCAGAAGGCTCCTGCAGGGTCTAGCAGACTGTCATCAGTGCAAGAGGTAAAAAAATAACAAAGGAAGTGTAAACATTAGATGAATCTTTACAGGAAGTATTTAGGAAGGCTGTGTAAGTCACATGCAGAGAGGGATGACAAAGGCTGCATAAATACAGTGATTTACTTCTAATTGGCAGAGAATTGAGCAGTGAAACCATAGGGGCATGATCTGTACACAAAAACTGCTTCATTCAGCTAAAGTTGTTTTGGTTCTTATAGTGTCTCTTTAAAAAACCCAAAAAAAAAAAAAACTGTTTATTAAAAATAAGGAAATTAGTCACAGATTTTACAATTCAAATGTGAGACCGGAATTAGAGTCTAGAATAACAAACACGATTCACAGATTTTTTTCATCGATATAAAATAAATTAATCAAAATGTTCCATACACATCAATAGTGTTGCTTAGTAAATGTTTATCAAGGTAAACTAGGTGCTATTAGACTTGTGCACAAATGTTTCAGCTGATATGTACAGATCAGATTTCTTTTTATTTGCTTGAACAAATTGATCCTTCTGGGATTTACCAGTGTACTCTTATTTGTTGAACAAGACTCCACATGTAAATCCCCTATGGATTGAGCGTAGATTAAAAGGAATCTAATCAATTTGTACCGGCACTGAAACCTATCTAACAAGTCTAGGTGGTATTTTGGAGCAAAGTTATTTTTGGCCTTTTTCTGGGCTGACAAAAGACATCAAATGATAAGTTTTATTTTTTTTTACAGGTACCTAGTTAATGGTCCCCCTCACTATTTTTAGGGTGAGGGGGCTAGGTAGAGGTTAAATATTTTTTTGGGGAGGAGGGTGACTAGGGGTTTGGAGACCCCTAGTCACATGGGGGGGGTTATATTTTTATTTAGGGCCCCCACCCGCTGCTTAGGGGTGGGAGCCGGGAGGGGGAGGACAATAGGTCCCCGCCCCCACCTTTTGGTATTTAGGGCCCCCACTCACCGCTCAGGGGTGGGGGCCAGAGGGGAGGACAATAGGTCCCCCCCCTTATTCTAATTTAGGCCCCCCACCCATTGCTCCTGGAGGACAATAGGTCCTCCCCCCACTATTTTACTTTAGGTCCCCCACCCACCGCTCTGGGGTGGGGGCCTGGGGGAAGGACAATATGGTTTCCCCTTGAAGTAATTTATTGCCCTCTCCCATCAGGGGTGGGGGCCGGGGGAAAGGTACAAAAGGTCCCCCCCCCATTTTTCTGATTTAGGGCCCCCACCCGCCGCAGAACAATTTAGGTCTTTCAGCCTTTTGTTAGATAGCTCCCTAATACCTTGGGAATTAGGGAGTTATCTACTAAACGGCTGCAAGAGAAGTCCCGAACCGCTGAAGTTCCGAATTTTGGAATCCTGAATAGAACCAAAAATTTTCCCCATGCACATCCCTACTGTTCATGGTGATTGCTACTTATTTAACACTGATCCAGAAAAGTACATGTTTTGCCATGATAAATATGACCCAAAATTTTGGGTATTTCTTGTATCGACTGGTGAACATTTAATAAGCAACAATATTGATGTGTATGGAACATTTTGGTTAATCTTCACGACAATGACTTTTTCAAATGCAGTCATTTTGTGGCAGGTTTTTCCACGCCACTTTACTTTCTTCCCAGAAGCACTATTTGGTTGTAGCACAATCTGTCACCATACTGACCAGTGTTACACTTTAATGCTATTTTTAACCCTCCCTTACACCTTATTTTCTCCCTAACTCCAACTATGCAGATTAGTAAATTGACCCCTGGGATAATTTCTAGTTAAGCCAAGTCATTCCTGTGATTTACTTCCAGTGTGATTGGTCAGCCTAGAGGGCTGAACAAAAGACTACTGCTAGATTTCCTCATTGTGAGATAGTCCTGCATTGGCCAGGTGACAGTTGAAAAAACAGTGGTCCTATGGTTTTGACAGCCCTGTGAAGGTGTTATTGGACAGAAGTGAAACCGTCCAGTAACAACATGTGCACACTGTGATCCCAGAGATCACAGGAAGTACAACTTGTAACAGATGTCTCTTAGCTGCCAGTGGATGATAGGCATGTCGATCGTGGGGAAGGCTATCTCTGTGACTTCCTGTTTTGCCTCATTAATGAGAGATCCACAAATAACACTGCCTTGATCACAGTGATTGTGTTGATATTTAGGGCATTTTAAACAAAGTTCTTGTGTGGTACAGAGCATGCCATTTAGTACATAACTGACGGCTACATACCACATACAGAGTCCGTTGCAAAGCAGTTACATTTTCCTTTAGGATAGGTTTGTATGTTTTTGTTGTAGCTGTCTAAATATTTGCTGAATTTTCAGTTTGTCTGAATAAAGAAATAAAAAAAATAAAAAAAACAATCAGGGATATATAAAGTGCACACACACAAACTGGAAATGTACTAAAGGAGGTGGTACTTGTGGGGTGTGAATTTATTGTATGTCGTTTATTGGAATGAAATATTTGTAACCTTTGTGTTACGCTTGTCAGAAAGTAAGTTCGGGAGCTGCATCAACTCCGAAGAGCAGTGAAGTAATTGATTCACAGGAAGTGTTGATAGGTGAGTGTAAACTGGTGCCAGCGTAAAACAGTTTGCTGTTTTAAATTGGGTAATCTGTCAAAATTTAATTAATACATTAATAATTTGATTTTATGTTAAATTAGAATCCGTTCCACTTGAAGCTGTTATTCCAGTTTCCGAAGAACAACTGAGCACATCGGCGGACCATGGGGATTCCAGGTCTGTGCCACTGGTCTGTAAATGTCTAAGTCAGTAGATCCTACTAAACAGTACATACAATGCAAGGTCCAGAAGCTGCTCTACTGAAGTGTGAAACAGATAGACAAGTCTAAAGTTTGCAAGTGAACCTAAATAGGCCTCAAATCTCACAATATATTTTTCTGCACTTGCGCAACTAAATGACAGAGATTTTCTTTTCTTTCATTCTTGATTGGTCTTTTCCTAGGGATGTAATCATGGATGATTCTGCAGATGTCTCAGATGTTGTTGTGCAAGCTCCCACAAAGGTATTTATTTAATATGTGTACAATATATGTAGGAACATGCGTAGACAGCTGAGAAACTATGTCTACAGTATAGTTACATAGTTGTCTAGGTTGATAAAAGACTAAAATCCATCAGGTTCAACCATGAAGCCCATTCTATTATGCTGTTGATTTAGAAAACGTATTATTATTTTATTTATTTAAAATGTCTTTATTTTTATTTTTTTGCCGTAAAGCAGCAGAACGTTATCTTAACTTTTACTAATTTATGGGTAGTTCGTCATTAACAAAAAACAATGTTGTTTGTTGAAGGTCTTCATGAATTAATCTTTTTTATTTTAAAGCGGCACGGTAATGCCGAACTTACCTTTCCCTAATCTCTTCATCTTCTCTTCCTCTCTGAGGATCTGTTCTTCATTTCTTCCTGTCTGCTCTAGTTTTCTTTAAAACATAAGACAAAGTAGGGACTATTTGTCTAATGTAGGTATCCTATGCCTTGCCATCTACGACTAGTAAAGAAGCAAAGTGTGGTAAGAGAAATTTCCCCACAATTCTCACCTTTCCTCCGTGTTCTCGCGATGCCTCCTTTTCGTATTCCCAAAAGCCGGCAAAACTACAGAATTTCGCCCTAACAGAATGTGAGCAGTTCGTCCATTCATGTTAGGACGAAATTCAGGACTTTTGTTTGGATCGGAATTTCATTTGAATTAATAAAAATCTGATCTGTGCTGCGTCTGCATTTGACAGCTGCTTAGTAGATAGCTCCCTAATTCCCACAGTATTAGGGAGCTATCTACCTAAAGGCTGAAAGACCAAGATTGGCCTTTCAGTCAACTTTACTAATCCTAAATAAAGATTACTTCGTAATAGTAATTAATCTACCCCTACTTGCTATATCTCGAGTAGTGGCATGCCTAGTAAACAGTGAGCAGCTTCAGGCTGCTTACTATTGTAAACAAAATAAAAATAATCCCATCTCCCCCCCATAAATGGCCCCATGGTGTGGCATCTCCTTTTTTTTTTTTTTTTCTTGTAGCAGATTTTTTTTATGTGCGCTCAGGTTTTTATTTTATTTCACAAGTTCGACGGGTATTATGGTTTATATGGTATTATGGTCCATTTGCCTCCAAGATCCTCAAGAGAGTTGTGTACATCAGACTGACTGACTTTCTTGAATCCAACTCTCTGCTTGACCCCCTTCAGTCTGGATTCCGTGCTGGTCATTCTGTCAAAACGGCTATGACCAAAGTATCCAACGATTTAATCTCTGCTAAATCTCGCGGCCATTACTCTATCCTAATTCTCCTTGATCTTTCTGCTGCCTTTGACAATGTTGATCATCAACAGCTTCTTTGTATTCTCTGTAATTTTGGTCTACGGGATACTGCTCTCTCCTGGTGCTCCTCCTACCTCTCCCAGTCCTCTTTCAGTGTTTCTTTCTCTGACTCTGTCTCTTCCCCCCAACCACTCTCTGTTGGCGTCCCCCAAGGTTCTGTCCTTGGTCCCCTACTGTTCTCTATCTATACTGCCTCCCTTGGGAAACTCATAAGCTCCTTTGGCTTCCGTTATCATTTCTATGCGGATGACACGCAAATATACCTGTCCTCTCCTGATCTCTCTCCACCCATCTTGACTCGTGTCTCTGACTGCCTCTCTTCGATCTCCAACTGGATGGCTACTCACTTCCTTAAACTCAACCTGTCCAAAACAGAACTTCTGGTCTTTCCTCCCTCAAGTGTTACTACTCCTGTGTCTGTCTTCCTCCAAGTCAACGGCTCTACCACCACCTCTACCTCACAGACTCGCTGCCTGGGTGTTCTTTTTGACTCCAACCTCTCCTTCACCCTTCATATTCAATCAATCACCAAATCCTGTTGCTTCCATCTCAAAAACATAGCGCGCATTCGTCCCTATTTAACCCCAGATGCGGCTAAGGTGCTGGTCCATGCTCTCTCTCGCCTTGACTCAGTGGTCTTACATGTTCCCAGATTGCACCGCTGCAATCTATAATTAATGCAGCGGCAAGGCTCATTTTCCTGCCTGCTCGCACCTCCCACGCCTCCCCGCTTCTGGTGCTTGCTTACAAGTCCCTACATAATGCTGCTCCAACCTACCTATCCTCCCTAAGACACAAGTATGTCCCGTTGAGGCCCCTACGCTCTGCCAAAGACCTACGTCTATCCTCTGTCCGTACTTCCACCTCTGATGCTCGCCTCCAAGATTTCTCCAGGGCTGCACCTCTTCTGTAGAAACCCTTCCCTTCTTCGTAAGACTTTCACACAGTCTCGACTCATTCAAAAAATCATTGAAAACTCACTTCTTCAAGAAAGCATATCAGTTAAACTGTTAGCAGGTTGTTATCCCCCACCCCCCATGACTCCTCTCCTGCAAATGTCAAAAATTATCTACTAAGCCCTCAATGAATACTTTCCTAACCTATTTCGTACCCCTACTTTTACCCTTTGTGTCACTATACCCCACTCCCTCTAGAATGATAGCTCATTGAGCAGGGCCATCCACCTCTCTGTTCCTGTACTTCCAATTGTCTGGTTAAAATTACGTCTGTTAGTCCACCCAATGTACAGCGCTACGGAATGTGATGGTGCTATATAAATAATAAAATAATAATAATGGATAACCATGTACTCAGTTTTAAAGCATGCCTTTAACTATTTCTTTTTTATTTATGTATTTATTTATTTTATTGGTTTACTTTTATTCTCTTTAAAGTATTCCAAGTCAAGTGCTCAACAGTTAAAAGTGCGAAGTCCAGATATCCAGGCTGCTAAAAAGTATGTCCTTTATTTGTTTTTTTAATATCAGGTCATGTTAAATGAAACAGTCTTACCTCTTTACATTACTTCAGTTTGCACCTTTCCTTTGGCATACATAATTTGTTTAGAAATGGTTAAAAACACACATTTAAGTGCATTTATGTGTGTGTGGGGAATTAAGGGCTTTAATACAAAAATCTTTATAGCAATACTAACTCCAATGTTTTGCTGCGGCAATAGGTGTAGTAAAGTGACATAAATGTGACATAATCTGTGGTTCTAATCTAGAAATTGCCTTAAGACCCACCACACACACCCCATGAGTTTTACTCTTAAGAGTTTAATTTATCATTATTTGATCGGGCATTTCTCTAGCCAGTCAATAGGAAAGATGTAATAAACTATATTCTATAACCAGGGAATATAAAACACAATTATACAATTTGAATCTCAATATGGTTGTCTTTCTGTGGTGCCTGTGCATTAAAGTTGCAAACTGCTCACTTTTTTGGAACCATTCTTCCAGTATGCACATGTGGTTAAATGTTACATTAACACATTTAGTTCGGTTTAATTTTGTCAAATTGGAAATTGTAATTCCATTCATTGTGTTTTTCCTGGTATGTACCTTTAACAAAGGTTTTCGCTTCTAGTGTCTTTAACTACCTTCTGATTTTGGACCCTCAAAATGTAACAAAATGAAGAAAAGAAACAAAATACAAAACCATTTCTAAATGTTAAACCATACATAAATTCAGACAAGAAAGAGAATATATAATGTGGGTTATCAAACTTTTCTTTTACTTTTTCTCTGGGCCTTTTTGATTCTTTTAACATTGTTCATTCTATCATAGTAGAAACTATTGAACTTCCTATAGTGAGGCAGTAATAGTAGGATAAGAAGGGAAGCGATGCATGTCACTGGTAACCTGTGGTGGTGGGGTGGGGTCTCAGATAGTGACTGTCTAGTCAGAGCTTGGACAGTCATGTGGTGGAAGTATCACGCAATGGTCCAGAAGAATTGTCAATCTTTTTAAAAAAAAATGCAGAATATCCCCACACATTGGGGAAAATAGGCTAAAGGGATAGAGAAAAATCTGACAGGCTTACAGCTTGTGCATACATATATTCGTAAACATAAAATGCATAAATGCCATAATTTCACTTTTCCATTTAAAATGCAACTTCTTCCACTAATGTTCATATGTGCAGTGTTTGATATAATTAGCCATTTACATTAAAATAGTAGTAGTAGCTGTTGAATAATACATAGAAAATGTTTCTCAAGTTTGACAATGCCCATAGTCCTGAAGGAGATAAATTAAAAGCATTATTTAAAAACTTTCTATTTTTTTTTTATCTTAACTGTTTAGAACATGCACAGATTCCTTCTTATGATTGTTTTATCTTCATCAGGAAAGCAGAAGAGTTATATGAATTTCAGTATTCCTCTGATTCCCCGGTTTGTGGCAAGGTAACCATTTAAAAATAAATAAATAAAACGGCTTCCACAATTTTCATTAAGTATATAATTGGGTTTTAAATGTAAAGATGCATTTACATACTCCTGATTCACTCGTAGAAATTGCAATGTAAAAACTGTTTCCTTACGCGTAGTATGCGTTACATGCGCCAGGTAGCCGCGTCAGACTTTTATTTCATATTTCAGAAGAGCAATCTTTAGCATTCTGCCTCCGTAACTTACAGTAGGCATAGAAAGAACCAAGGCCTACCTTTTTGCAAATATTCTAAGCAAACATTGTGTAATATCCAAGTCTTATCAAATATACGATATTTAATGTGAACACATGAAAAATAACTTTTGTATGTTTTTGTGTACTAGGTAAGAGAATCAAAGGAGAAGATCTTGGTACCAAAAGCCTCAACTTACAGGTACTGTTTTATTAACTGTGAAATGTGGTGGCAAGTTTTGTTCCCCAAAATTAAAGTGTGTGTTTGTTTATCACCCATAAGTGGCCTCTTGCATAGATTGTTAAAAATGTTGACTAATAATAATAAAACCATGTTTATTCCTCTTGAATTTAAAACGTAGTGCCCCCTAAGCTAAGATAGACCCGATTAAGGATTCATGTCCAAGAGAAAAGTAGAGCTACTTAATCCGTATTTCCTTTTTGTTTATATTTAGTCTTAATACTTTGTTTTTATTTTTATTTTTACCAGTATTGTGTAACTGTGAAGTTCCTTAGTATACTTTAGTTGGCGATAATTGCACAATTTGTGTTTAAGTTGATTTTCCTGTATTTTCTCAGAAGGCAGGTTCTACAGACCAGTCCGGATGAAAAACAGGTAAAACCCTTAATGAATTTATAAGTTAATGTAATATTTTGTAGGTGCTTTTTACCTGCTAACGCCAATAACGTCTTAGAATTAAATTAAAATACCTCCAGTAGGGTGGTACTACTGTTGTCAGAGGATGCTTTAATCTGGTACATTGGAAATCTGGACATCCCCTGTTCTGTAGGTTAGTTGCAGGATGAATGCTGTACCAGCAACTTTGGCTGCCTAGCTATGGATCTTGGTGATGAAAGGTGGCTATATGCTGATCTTGGGACAGACACTGTCCGGTTTACAAGTTTGTAACTCCAGTTTAGGAAAATATGCAAATTATGACATTGCCCTCCTCTCCTTGGCACAGGTTCAACTCTTCCCTCTACACAAAGCTTAAAGCTCAAGTCTCACATGTATTGGATTTAAAGAGAACTGCTTAGTCAGAAAAGTCTCTTGACTAATATAATTTTTTCAATGTATTATTTTAAAAGGGCATTTCAAGAACCATAACCAAGTCCAAGGATAGGCAACCTTTGGCTCTCCAGATGTTGTGGACTACAACTCCCATAATGCTCTTACAGCTATAATGCTGGCAAAACATCAACGGAGATATAATCCACAACATCCGGAATGCCAAAATGTTGCCTAACCTCACCTATATAGTTTATGATGTAAGGCATTCTATGTCCCAGCATCCCTAAATATTATTCACCATGCCTTGTAAAATTCCCAAAGCTTTGTCTACTACTCCACACTTCTGACCTGGTTCTCCATTTCCAGACAGGACATGTATATGTTTACATAGCTTAAAGAATTGCTCCAAACATAAGTAGGTAATTATAAAGCACATAATTTGACATTTGCTCTTTTGCTAATTAATGTTAGTTGAAGATACCAACGAGGCATATAATGTTGGTTTTCAAATATCAGAAAATAGTGAAATATCTCATGTATAACATCTTTATCCATCTATATAAAAAAAAAAAATGAAAAATATTATTTCATGGTATTAAATTCTTATGATATGAGACTGTATAGAACTGAAAATTTGTCAAAAATTGCTGTACTCGAAGATTTTAGAAAATATTTGTATCTATCAAATGTGTGTATGTTTTTTTTTAAATACTTTTGTGTGTCGGTTTTAGTTTCTCTAACTGCTTCAAGTATTAAAGTGACCTTTTAAGATTTTTCACATTTTTTGATCACTGTCAATATTACCTTCTTGGTAACAAAACTCAACTCTCCGTATGACCCTCATACCTTCTACATGTCCTCTAAGTCCATCCTTTTTGGGGTTTTTTGTCTGTTCCAGTAGACTTGTAACTCATTCCTCTGAGAACGCACATAACTATTGTAGAGCATAAAGTGAATCACCACTCATTCTAACGACGCACCTCTTCATCTAACATAGCCTTCTTTGTGCTTTAGAGTAACTGTTCCATTGTTCTCATTTACAGACTAGTAATTACAAGAGCCATCTTTTCTCAGAAAGTAATGGAGTTGCTAGTAACAATCAAAGTGATAAGAGCTGGGTCATCAACTTTCAGAAAAAGTCTTCAACAAAGTCTGCAAACTATAGCCGTAAAAAGAGAAGACGCAAAGGTAATCTTAAAGGTAATGTAGTTTTCACTTTAAAGAACAAGCTCAGGGTTACCCATAAACTTCCAAACATCTATTTTCCCCAGCGTGTATTACATATTAAGAGAGAACAGTCTGCTCTTGTCTAATCTGAAAAACTCAAGTTAGAATTCTTTCATTGTTAAAAGGGGGCTACTACTTAATTGGAATTTACACCACTTAATACAACTTTGAAAATCTCTTATAACTTATGGCAACTTGTTTTCATAAGAGGTTTTCTTTTAAATACATATTATTAATGACTTGGCAAATTATGATACAACAAAGCTCAGAAAAGGCAAAGCCAGGCCAAACATGGCAAATGAAGAGAAGAAATAGATCTATTGTTTCATTTCTCCTCTTCTCTGTATGCTTTCTCTATGATCAATGCCAAGTGCAAAGGACAGTGTGTATATCAATGGTTGACAGGGTGCTAAGATGTAGGAACCCAGTACCCAGAATCAGGATTAAGAAGAACAGATATCAATATTTTTTTTTCTCACTTTACAATTATATGTTTGTCATACAGCGTTGTATATAATAAAGCGGATAAGTACACATAACAGTAAAAATCTTGGGAGTTGGTAATTTTAAAAACAGTGGTGAATACTTGTGATTCATTTTTCAACACTTGATCCGTTTAGGTAAGTATACCCAGTGGATAAGACCCCTACTCTCCTAAATAAACTCAAGTTATCTAATGGTTATGGAAAATAATTTCCCATCTACAAGCATTGCATTTGCATGGTTGTATCCTTTTATTTATGGTGGTACAGAAAGAGTGATGTGACATACTCTGTATGTCCGAAACATTCCTTAGAGTTGGCATCCAAATAAGCATAGCTGATACACTGACAGAGGTCCTTTCAACACAACAATACACACCAGTGATGTCTATCACGTATAGCGGAAACCTAGTCCTGGTTATTTAATTGGGTGAGAACTGTCTGGAATACAAAGTGAATTTTAAAGTTTAGGACAAATTAGCCGTACTGGAACATTTTTTGACATGATTTTCAAAATTCACTTTTTTGGCCTAATATTTAAAATGACCTTCAGTGAATATGAGCTCTTTTCATTAGCAGTAGTGGGGTTTTCTGTATGTGGCAGTCGGATGTGGCTACATTATAATATTGATTTATTCTATTATTTACTGGTAAAAATGGAATGTGGAATCTAATGTGAATATATATTTGTTTTTGTTTTCTTTCAGTTTTACCCTTATCTTCAGAAAGTAGCAGTGAGGAAAAGGATTCAAAAAGCAGAGTATGTCTATAACTGCTGATTATTATTTTTTTTTAATTATTTTTTTAGTAAGAGGTGTGTTTAAGATCGATGTTCCTGGAATGAACTTCCTGTTTTATTGTTAAAAGGCAACACTTAAATGTAATTTTTGATCACCTCCTGTTATATATTGTCGCTTGCCCCCCTTCCCCACAAAATAAAGCGTTAATTTACCTCTACTCCCGCAGCTTGGAGATCATCACTAAGGATATTTCTCATTACATGAGATAAAATATGCATTGATTCTCTTCAACGTGGTGAAATTGTGGTATAATTAACACAAGGCAAAAGTGCCAAGAAGGCCCTTAAGGGATTAAATTTGAAATTAATTTAGAATTGTAGATTATGCTAACGTAGTGTACCTATAATCTTAATTTTAATAATGACAGGAGGCGAATATTTTGCATAACTTTCTTTACTTTATGCCTCCAGCAGCACAAGTCAATCAATAAACTTTAAACCAATCAGTAACAGGCATCACATCCATATATAAAGCCCTGGCAGACACATGACTTCCTCTTTCTTTGATGCGAAAAACAGTCTATTATAACATCAGGGAATTCAAATAACAGTCCTGAGTAACGTGTAGCACATAACTTGAAACCTTCCAGCTTTATCTTGTCGAATCCATCTATGATGATTACGCTGAAAAGAACAGAAATACGTGAAAGGTGATGGAAACCAACTGTTGTCCACATTAAATCCAGTACTATATGTGTCTATATTTATATTAAGTTAATATACTGAAACATTAAACAAACCATAGTATACTTAATAATCAACACGGATCTAACACATGTCAACCAAATAAGCATCCGATAAATATACTGAATTACAAACACCTTATCATTTACACTGAGAAAATGACAAACCAGAATATAAAAATTTTCCAGAGTATAGGGAGGGAGACAGGGAGGGAAAATATTCGCCTCCTGTCATTATTAAAATTAAGATTATAGGTACACTACGTTAGCATAATCTACAATTTTATCACATGACAGGAGGCTTCATATTTTGCATTTTTAAAGCTGTGGTATGAGCGAGAAGGATGCGTATGTGGTTGACGAAAATAAATATATGGAAGTAGTCTATCCGTGTCCAATTCGTTGCTGAAAATATAGAGGCCCCCTCGTGAAGGCCTGAGAAGCAGCCGCGCCTCTTACCGAATGAGTACCCAAACACGTCTCCACCCTCGCTAGCGATAACAACCAATGAACCCATCTAGACAGAGTGTTCATGGTAACTGGCTTGTACGGTTGGTATAAGACCAGCAGATGTCCTGAATGTGACATTCTAAGTGTTGTCATGATCTCCATGTAACAAAGTACCGCTTTAACTGCACAAAGAACGGAGGGATAGGACCGTGATATCTGACTAGCTCCAAAAGAACCAAATCAAAGTCCCACACCAGTGATACTTTGACGCATGGTTCTGGACGGTTTGATACCCCACAGAAAATGGCATATCAAAGGCTCTTGATTGACCGGAGTGTCGTGAATCGTGCTATGCGTCGTCGAAATCGCGGAACGTAGCCCGTTAATGGAACGTTCCGATCGGCCTGTAGTGAAAAGGTATGATAAAGATCCAGCATCGTGGAGATAGGGGTAATAAAGGGATCGCAGTCCCTTCCCATACACCAGCGAACTCCAGGTGTTCCATGCGGATAAGTTATTTCGGGGAATACCTGGTGTCCATGAGTCCCATAGTAGGTCTCTAGTTGGTTTCGATAGTCCCTTGACATACCAGTCTCCCCTGAAAGACACCAATCTACCAACTCCAGATGCTCCTGCATTATCAATGGATGATGTTCTCCTTTTGGATCCGCCCAAAGGCAAGTTAAAATGGAAGGAGCAGAGGATGATCCTGATTAAGGACAACCCTTCTGGGTGTCACGCTTGACTCCTTTACCGCAGTATTGAGTACTATCGAAGTCTTCGCTATTCTGATCCCAATTTCATAGGTGTGTCCGGATCTCAGGCAGTGAGCTTTCAGCCACTGTCTGGCCCGGTAGTGAAGCAGTCCTGGGAAAAAGTCAAAGGGTTATGGTGCCTTTCCGTCGTACCCGTCGAATTTCCTTACGAATCGTTGCTATCAATGATGTGGGAAGGTGTAATCCGCTCAAGGTGGAATCTATTCTGAAGTAGAGGAACTGAATCACTCGGAACTGGGATCGAACCGACTCCTCTTTGTTCACTATGAATCCCAACAATTTCCGAAACTGTAAACATAAATCTCGTCATGAATTGGATTTTCAAAAGGTAAGTCGTCTAGGTATGTGACCGCAGATACCCTTTGCTTTTCAGTGCGCCATGACCGACTTCAGAAACTTCATGAGGCACCATGTGAACCTATAGGTAAGTGCCCTTCAAGTCCAACCTTGTAGATCCCCTAAGAGATGGATACCTTCCTTCTTGAGTTGTCGGTACGCCCCAAAACCATTGGGTTGGTGTAGGTTGATGACTGGGTGATAGTCTCCTATCTTCTTCCTTACTACCAAACCGTTGCTGAGATAAATGGTTCTCCAAACGATAGTCCGTCCGCCTGAGCTCTTCGCTCTTTCGTCCCTAACTTCAATAGTTTGAAATCCATCTTTAATCAGGCTGCTTTGCGCCGTTCTGTGCACCTGTCTGCCTTGCGTTCCCCAACCTACATATTGCCCTTTGCACCCATTCCCTCACATCGTGAGCTTCTAGAGGTGAGTCTTGTGTGGGGTCAGGTCCGCAAAGTATATAATTTTTTTCCCGGGCTGATCATATCCAGTATTTCATCTTAACTCGTTTTGAGTCCTCCTCCTACACCTTTACATGGACCCCGGCCTGATCGGGACATACATATCACCACGAGCTCCATAGTGAGGACTATCTTGTTCGGACATAGAGGGCGTGGGCATTCCATCCTGAGCCTGTCTCGGATTTCTTTTCCCATAGGCTTCCTAAGCCAGAAGTGGGCAAAGTGTGCCCGGTGCTCCGGTTAACCCCATTTGGATGACCCTGGTTGTCGGATGGTGCGTGAGTCAAAACAGGAGTGTCCCGTGTGCCAAAGAAAAAACCTTTCTTGCTAGGCGGGTCTTGTCACTTTTACCTCTTCTGCCCTCCATTCTTTCATGATCTCCAGAGAAGGGGGGAAGGATGAAGTCCTCGTCCCCTGATGATGGGTGTCCGACCTAACGTCGGTATCTCAATCTTCCATTGGTGTTGCTGCCGTTGCACCTGCTCTGTCGGATGGGTTGTTAGCCAGCATACTGGAGAGGACTTCTTCCCCCGGAGCTGTCATGGCGGCCTTAATCCTCGCCTGAAAATCGGTCGGGGATATTGAGGTAAGTCCGACATGTTGGTTCACACCCTTTCGGTCCATGGGAGACAGGATCGTACAACAGTACACTTATTGTCACTCAGTGGGCCTCCGCGTATAACTGGGGTCACCCAGAATTTTGATCAATCAGTATCATTTTCGCAGGATCCGGGGAGTGGTCTGAGAATGAGGACACCCTCAGTAAGACCGGGATGAGCGGACATAGCCCGAGTCTGGGAGACGTGAAAGCCTCAATATGTATAGTCCACGGGGTTCATCCTTATATGGTCTAGAATTGTGGAGTTTTGGCAGCACTGTGAGGGCGCACGGAACCCCAGTTGAAGCATAGAGGTGCCAGAATACATGCATCTAGTGCGCCCTGGTCTGTGCATACAATGACAGAGCGTACTGTGAAGGTAGAAGCCCTAGAAAGGGCGCGGGGGGTCACCCCGTCCGGTAGGAGGTCACCCCTTTGTACCTATGCCACTAGCACCGGAGTAAGACTCGCTTGGGGTTCACCCAGCATAGGGGGGTCACCCCTGTATGAATGTCTCTTATGGCATGTTGGGACACTCTTTCGGTCTATGGGGTACCGAACAGGTGTCAGGTACGGTAGTACACTTATTGCCACTTAGTGGGCCTCCACGTACGACTGGGGGTCACCCAGAATTGTTTCAATCAGTACCACTTAGAGATTTCCTGGGAGTGGTCTGAGGAGGGGGTCACCCTCAATAAGACCGGGATGAGCGGTCAGTAATGTCGGGACGTAGCCCGTGTATGGGGAGGTATGGTAGCCTCCAAATTATCCAAGGGGTCACCCTTATAGGATATAGTACTGTGGAGAATTGGCAGCACCGTGAGCTCTCCTTCCTGGCTCTGTCGATATACATGTATCCAGTGTGACCCGGGTCTGTGCATACAGTAACAGATCGTACTCCGTGGATATGAGCCCGTCCTAGGGCATGGGGGTTCCCCCCAGTATATGTATGTCACTAGTACCGGAATAATATTCGCTTGGGGTTCACCCAGCGTAGGGGGATCACACCAGTATATGTATGTCACTAGGACAGGAACCAGATTCGCTTGGGGGTCACCCAGCGTTAGGGGGGTCACCCCTGTACCACAATGTCACTTTGGAGAGGTGTCTGCCACGCTTGGGGGTCACCCAGCGTAAGGGGGGTCACCCCTGTTAATCACTCAGTTATGTGCCTCCACTACTGTGTCCTGGGAGGTGTATCCCTGTGGGGAAGGAGTGTATCCAATGGTTGTGAGGTCCAGTGGGAGTAGGGAGCTGAGTAAGATATCAGCTCTATTTAATTTCCCTGCCAGTAGATAGAGTAATGCATCCACTATATGCCCACAGCATGGGACAGTCCATTCATAATCCTCCAGATGTACAATAAAACTGTTATTCAACATGTCAATTGTATAGAACAGAATAGAGCAAACTGTCAGCAGATGCACACAGCAGGGATCAGTCCTACATATTCATGCAGAGTTACATATAAAACTTTTATTTCACATGCCAATGAAATATGCCAGTATAGAGCTCAGCAGTGAACAGTCCATTCATAATCTTCCAGGAAAGGTACATATAAAACCTTTATTCCACATGCCCATGAACAGTATTGAGCTCAAAAGTACTTGTAAAACTTTTATTTCACAGGAAAAATATATGAAACAGTACAGAACTAGCCGCCAGTTCGTGGGAATCACGAACTGGCCAAACGACATGGCCGACGTGAATCTCGCGAGTGCCGCGAGATTCAAGATGGCCGCCGTTTGCGCGCAAAACTGCCGTGCGGCCCACGATTGAGGATACGATCGCGGTCTGCCGGCATGGAAAAGAGTCCCCCAGACACCCCTAACCCCCAGAGACCTGCCCTGAAGTCCCAGCACCAATGAATAAAAGGCGTGTTCGCGGTAAAACGCCGCGATCCGTGCGAGACCAGAGTAAAGCATAGGAAAAAAAAAAAAGGTGCCAGCAACAGAAAACAGGCTAATAAAGCAGAAAATACAGGGTTAATTCAGGGGAAGGGTAACAGGGGGAAAATATCACACTATACAAATCCAAATGGAAGGCAAGTGCAAAATAATGAAAAACGTTTAGGCCAAATTGCAGGACAAGCTAATAAAGTTTAACAAAAGTGGCCATGCATATCCAGAAACAGTTTGGAGCAAAAACTGAATGTCTAGCATTAAAAATCTAACTAAAGTGACCATAGCAATATTAATAAAAACAGTTGGAGCAAACTGAAAGTCAATTAATAAAGTTTAATTAAAGTGGTATCCAGAAAAAACAGTTAGGATTAAAACTGAATGTCTTGCATAAGGTGTCTAACTACAGTGACCATAGCAATATTAATAAAAACAGTTTGGAACAAACTGAAATTTAAGCAATAAATGATTAACTAATGACAATTGCAATATCAGTAAAACAGTTTGGAGCAAAATACTCTGACCTGTGCCTTGGCTGGTAAGCAGCAAAGAAAGAGGAAGTCATGTGTCTGTCAGGGCTTTATATATGGATGTGATGCCTGTTACTGATTGGTTTAAAGTTTATTGATTGACTTGTGCTGCTGGAGGCATAAAGTAAAGAAAGTTATGCAAAATATGAAGCCTCCTGTCATGTGATAAAATTCCCACTTCAGTGAATAACCCTGGAAATGTTCGATCTGTAGGTATTGATGGTCATATACTTGCCAATGCCTTTTTTCCAACTCTACTGCTGTCTAACCTTATGTTCAAACGCAAGTTCCCCAAGCCAGATTGTTATAGAACCCATTGAGGATCCATTCTGGCTAAGATTTTATGGGGCTGTTTATCAGTAAATTCTTTTTTTTATTACCATATTTGTGCAATTCTAGATAGTGTTGTAGTTTTTAGAGATGGTCTCATGAATTTCATGCCTGTTTATTTCCTTGCCCTTTTTTAGGGTAACATGTCCAAGTTTACTTCTCTTAATAAATATTCAACACCAGACAAAGGAAAAGCTAAAACTCTGTCTTCTGAGTTAAAACTCCCCGGCATTTCAAATATTTTAACCCCTGAAGAATCTCGTGTACAAGATTCAGGTATGTTGTGTATATTCTGACAACAGATACATTTTGATTAGTATTTTATTAAGTAAATACTGCAGCTATGTATTTGTCTTTTTCATATTTCATTGTGATATTGAGAGATATGTAACTCCTCCTGTTGCCTAATTTGCAACACTGCCACATTAATGTAGTTAATTGTACAGCACAGTGTGAGTGCATTGCTGTGGTGCAGGTTAAATGCTGCAAGTTTGGGGATTACACTTTGGATGCATTGTTAATACAGCATGATTTGGGTTTAATTCAGGAAGCGTGCAGTTTATCAATATAAGTTTAGGTAATTCTCTGCATTCCTTCAAATATTTGGTTTTATAATGTGCTTCATAGATTATTTTAGGGTTAGACATAGGGCAATGCAAAGATCAGTGGTTGGGGGGTACTAAAATCAATATCACTGGGAGGAGCCATAAATTATACTTTTGGGCTGAAGTTATGTTATGTGGCTAAATACCAGGTTAGGGCTAATGCAATACCCCATCTCTTGAGGCTTTTGAATGTAGGTAACTGTGTAACTGTATAATAAACACAGGCCAGTGATTATACATTCTTTTTTTTTTTTTTGGTACATTTTTCATGTCAGCACTGCGATTTTTCCTTTTATTTTCTCTCTCTCTCTCTCTCTCTCTCTCTCTCTATCTATCTATCTATCTATCTATCTATCTATCTATCTATCTATCTATCTATCTATCTATATATATATATATATATATATATATATAATATTTGTTTTATTAAATCCATTATTATTTCAGCTTTGCTAAACCCAAATGACTATGATGATGATGATGTAATGGACCCACTAGTAGAGACTTCCTCTCCACAAAGCTCTAAACATTCAGAAATCCCAGCAAAGGTAATGCATTTTTTTTTCTTTTAACAAACATAGGGGATAAATTACAATCTGGTATTGGTAACTAATCAATAACATTTTCATCCAGTATTATGCGATCATACCAAATTTCACAAGTCATTCTCTTTGGTAATGCAGTTAGCATCTTAAAGCCTGGAGTAACTTCTATTTTCATTCTTGTGATTTCACAATTGTTTTGCCGATATTGCAAATCCACCAAGGTAGCATCAACTGAATACTGGGAGCAGTGGTGTATTTTGAAATGGTGCTACCCCAGGCATGACAGATCTCTGGCACCCCCTAATTTAAATTTACCCGCCCCTTCGTGCCAGGGCCACACCTCTTCCTGTTAACTAACACATTTTGACGGACATACACACACTCACAGACCAGCACACACTCATACACTCACTGATTTGACACAATCTGACGGACACATACAATCATTCAGACACATGCTGACAGACGCATACACTCACTGACACACACATAAGCACTGACAGACACACACACACAAGCACTGACAGACACACACACAAGCGCTGACAGACACACACACAAGCGCTGACAGACACACACACAAGCGCTGACACACACACAAGCGCTGACACACACACAAGCGCTGACACACACACAAGCGCTGACACACACACAAGCACTGACACACACACAAGCGCTGACACACAAGCGCTGACACACAAGCGCTGACACACAAGCGCTGACACACGCCCACTTACTGACAGACACAAATATTCACTCGACACACAAACTCACTGAAACACTCACTCAAATTCACTGACGCACACACTCAAATTCACTGACGCACACACTCAAATTCACTGACGCACACACTCAAATTCACTGACGCACACACTCAAATTCACTGACGCACACACTCAAATTCACTGACGCACTCACTCCTATTCATTGACGCACTCACTCCTATTCATTGACGCACTCACTCCTATTCATTGACGCACTCACTCCTATTCATTGAAGCACTCACTCCTATTCATTGACGCACTCACTCCTATTCATTGACGCACTCACTCCTATTCATTGACGCACTCACTCCTATTCATTGACGCACTCACTCCTATTCATTGACGCACTCACTCACATTCACTGACACGCATACACACATTCAGTGACACACTCGCAATTATTAATATTTTTTTAAATGTAATTCCACCCAGCCACCCTACTTTTGGAAGAACTGGGTGGATTTTTCACCTGGGGTCCACTGGGTCCAGCGGGCAGACGTGCATGCGGACGGGCGGGTGCGCTTAGCTGTCAGCGAGGAAGCTGTGATCTTCCTGCTCAGCTCCCTCGTGCGCCGCAGAGTGATGCCAGGAGCCGGACTGATGTCATATTCCAACCGGCCAGCTCTTGGGCCCCCATAAAACATGGCAAACAAGGCATTAGCTTGGGCATTTGGGGGCGGCGTTTGTTACCGCCCCCTGGAAAGTGCCACCCAAGGCAAATGCATTGTTTACCTCGCGTTAGATACAGCCCTTACTGGGATGTGCTATATAACCTGTAGCCATCTGACATGTGCACTTGCTAGCAAGTAAGTAAGAGGTTGGAATGCACATAGCCCAAGTAAAGCATGTGAATGAGCAAGGATGGAAGTTTTTCAGGAGGAAACAGAGTGGTAGTGGTGTTGTGAAGGGTGACAAGGGAGTGTATGCGCAGTAGAGTGTGAGTGTCATTTGGGGTTGTGAAGGGCTTTGCAAATGCTAATGTGAGTGTGGCTGAGAGTGCTAGATTAGATTGGCTGAGAATGCTCAGATAAGTGTGGCTGAGAATGCTAGATTAGATTTGGCTGAGAATGCTCAGATAAGTGTGGCTGAGAGTGCTAGATTAGATTTGGCTGAGAATGCTCACATAAGTGTGGCTGAGAGTGCTAGATTAGATTTGGCTGAGAATGCTCAGATAAGTGTGGCTGAGAGTGCTAGATTAGATTTGGCTGAGAATGCTCACATAAGTGTGGCTGAGAGTGCTAGATTAGATTTGGCTGAGAATGCTCAGATAAGTGTGGCTGAGAATGCTAGATTAGATTTGGCTGAGAATGCTCAGATAAGTGTGGCTGAGAATGCTAGATTAGATTTGGCTGAGAATGCTCAGATAAGTGTGGCTGAGAGTGCTAGATTAGATTTGGCTGAGAATGCTCACATAAGTGTGGCTGAGAGTGCTAGATTAGATTTGGCTGAGAATGCTCAGATAAGTGTGGCTGAGAGTGCTAGATTAGATTTGGCTGAGAATGCTCAGATAAGTGTGGCTGAGAGTGCTGGTACATTAATGGTGAATTAAAGGGAGAGATTATCTAGTAAACTGCATGACGGAGAAAAAGTAAAATGAGAGAAAAAAAGCTCTGGATAATGAGAATATGAAAACAGGAAGCAACACTACAGCAGGATGAAACAGAAACCTAATAAGACAGTAATACACAAATTATAACAAAGAAGACCTGTATAGAATTCCTGAGTTTGCAGGTAGTAATACTAAACAGTGACCTGTATTTCCCTCATTACTTAGTCCTCTTGATTGACACTTAATAGGCATAAGCCAAACCTATCCAATCTTTGTCAGATCAGATTATGTAGATATCAATCTGCTGCCATTTTGTCTGAAACACCTAAAATACACAAGCAGTAAAGAGGCTGAAGATTCATGCATGAGGAAAATGCAGCTGTGTCTGATGCTTATTGGAAGACTATTTTTTTCCCCAAGGAGTTGGTGACCTGGCTGGCATTTCATTGGTGATCCAGAGATCAGAACACCTGGCAAGTAAAGAGAAAAAAACCAAAAAAAAAAAAACATAAACAACCCACTCACTGCTAATGGAATGTTTTAAGACTATTCCCTCCCAGTGAAACAGATCCTTTTTTTTTTCTTTTTTTCTAAGGACACTGAAAGCAATATTACTACAGCCAACTGTAGTGGTTACAAAGCTTTCAGTCCTGTATAAGACCATAATCCACATTAAAAGCATGTCACTTCATTACCTCTTCGGTTTCCACTGTACAAAAACAACAACCCATTGTGTCCACGATACAAAAAACAAAACCTATTGTGTCCACAGCACAGCAATCTCCAAAGCTGATTTATAACCCATTAAAAAGTGCCAGACAAGAAGATGTCTCTATTTAACCACCTCAATGAAATGCATTAACCCCTTAAGGACACATGACATGTGTGACATGTCATGATTCCCTTTTATTCCAGAAATTTGGTCCTTAAGGGGTTAATGGTCCCTCACCTGCTCTCAAATAACACACAGGAGCGCAAAAACCAAGCCCTACAATACTGCAGCCCTTGATGCGACTGGGTCAGCACCCTAACAAATACCATGTCAAACCTCTTAAGATGTCAGATAAATCTTCTAACACTGCATTCCTGACATTCCTGGTGATCTTCAACATGGTCCTTATCTCCTTTCTGGAATTAAGAAACCATATAGCCAAATGACATACAGATTATACCTGCAAAATCTATAAACAAATGTTTGCAAGCTTCTGTGATGCATGAAAACAGAACAGACAGCGTTCTCATTATAGCATAATCAGTATGATGTGCGTCCAGCATAGCTGAATATGCTATAATGAGAATGGAGGCAGGGGAACAACTGCAGCCACAAAAATAGTCACTCATCTAAATTGGTATATTGCATTTGAAAAGGACATCTTTCATTGTCCTCAGAGTACTCCAAATAAAATGGATACACCAGGTGTTCATATATCAATAGAACTGACATCTGGGTATCACAAAAGTTAGCATGATTTTTGTTGGATGTTAATAACACTATAACTGCCTTTTATTCCATCATATCTGTAAACAGGGCTACATTTCCTTTTCCAATACCAAAACTCATCATTGGCAATAAAAATAATTCATGTAGTACAATCTCCGTGATACTATTCATGCTTATAATGTATGCACAGCATGGTTGTTAATAGGAAAAAATCAACATTAACCCGATTTCATACTTTGAGTTGTTTCATATCATACAATGTCATCAAAAATGTCAAGTATGATGCAGTCAAGTATGTTTGTTTGTTTTTCTTTATTTTCTGTGCAAAAGAGCATATACTTTTGTGTTGCCACAACAGTAATGACATCGTTTTCAACAGCATAACATGATATATATATATATATATATATATATATATATATGCAAAATACAATTTGCACATATTTGTGTTTTAACTGGTCTGGTATGTTGTATAAAAAAAGTGGTGTATTGACAGTGAGAGTGAATAACACTCTGGGATCGCTGACAACGTATCTGGAACCTAGTGTTGGTAAAGCTAAGTGGTCAATGGGCCTAGTGGGGTTTGCCTCAGTACTTATCGCTGGCTATTCCACTGTGATATTCCTGAGTGGAGAGTGGTCAGTTATCTGTGTCTAGGGGGTAGTTGCTAAGAGTTGATTTGCCTGGTGTCTAGCGCTGAAGGACCTATTTGAGGTTGGGCTAGGTGAGACGTTGGTGTCTTCGCTATTTAAAGCACAGATAGTTTGTTTGGGTCTAAGGGGGCTGGAGCTTAAGTGTGCGTGAGTGGTCTATCTAGATTGGTTGGCTACTGTTGCTACATGTAGTGGAGTAGTAGTATAAGGAAAAAAGAATTTGGTAAGATTCCTAGTAATCAGAATCTATAGTGTGTCCATAGAGCCCTATATAGGGGGTAACCCTTGTAATAGTTGCAAAGTATAAAGTGTAGGTAATCCCAAGCAGAAAAGTTATGGTAATACCAACTAGAGAGAGAGATCTATGGGTTTGCACAAAAATAAAAAACCTTTAATGTAGGGTAATAATTTCCCCAGTAAAAAAGAAAGGAAACTTAAAGAACTAACACTTCTAAGAAACACACAGGGAAGAACTCTGTCGGTGTATAGGAGAGGCAGAGTGAAGAAATGCTGTAGATGCTAACTCCAGATTAAAGTTAGTATAAATGCCCAGCTCAAACTGTCTACAATAATAGCTGAAGTTCACTGTTAGAGGTACATAAAATAGAGATGGTAAACTAATATCCCGGTCCCCTGAACAGACGATAAACAGTATGAAGAGTCTAACTGTATCTATTTCTGTAGCAAATGGTAACTGTTACAATTGTAACCGGGTCCTCTAAACAGGAATGTCCATAGCTGCCTATACACTAATATATCAGCGTCTACATAAACCTAATGTTCCCATCGGTCGTAGCGTAATCTTGCTTCCCCACCCAGTGAGCACATAACTCAGTGCTAGTGATTAAAAACAAAAAAGATAGAGCATAAACCTAACGTCCGTTTCGGCGCTGCCAAAGCGCCTTTGTCAAAGGTAAAAGCGGCACTGCACGAATGAGAATAAATACCGGCACCTTGTACTCACTGAACCAATCAGGAATGTAGATGTCAACGATATGTCCGCGCCAAAATTCTCAAACCACCTGTGTAGATCCTAAGTTCATTCCACGTGTGGTTTCTGGCTCCTCCCTCAATGGGAGGGACTAACTCAATAATTTACATGGTAACCTTTTCAGACATATCTCTTATCTATGAATAGTGTTACGTCTATTGCATAGATAGACCCTTTCATTGCCAGACTGAGCATCACGTTCCATCATTATACATGGTAACCTTAGCGCCCGCTTCTCTGAATAGGGTTACGTCTATTACATAGACGGACCCTTTCTTTGCCAGACCGAGCATCACCTTCTATCATTATACATGGTAACCTTAGCGCCCATTTATCTGAATAGGGTTATGTCTGTCACATAGACGGACCCTTTCATTGCCAGACCGACCATCACGTTCCATCATTATACATGGTAACCTTAGCGCCCGCTTATCAGAATAGGGTTACGTCTATTACATTGACGGACCCTTTTATTACCAGACCGAACATCACAATTCATCATTATATTGTTACAACTCCGTCAGAGAGTATGAAAAGATCAAAAGAAGAGATCATAAAAGTTGATATTAGTGATGCAAAGTATAATAATTGGCCATATGGAATAGAGATGACTCTGATAAGCCTAAAAGGCATTTATGAGGGATATATCTCATGATAATGTTGGTCAAAAAAGTGATCCAAAAATATTGTCCATTCAGACATCCAAACATTATTAATAGTATGATCCAAAAGATTACATTTTATTAATCATAATGATCGGTGAACACTTATTTTCTTTTAAAATATTAGCGAACGTTTCTATCGTACAACATGCAACAAAAGGTATAGTATTCATTATTCTGGGATCTGTCATATCGATAGATCTATAGATAGTATCACTTAAGATACAGTTCGAATCTCTGTAAGGGGCAGTGTCGTTATGCTTTAACCCTATAGTATTTTAACAGGTTAAGTTGTATTGTGCTTAAAACCAACATATATACATATATACATCTGCATTTATGCATTATGCATGATTACATAATTATTGGGCTTGTTGCTGTAAGTCAATAAATGGAGTGAGTGTATGATCTTATTTGAAACTCATACTGGATACTGTATCTTATTATGCATCGTGTTATCCTGAATCGATAAATGGGGTGAACGTAAACCCTTCGTTCAAGCCCTTAGGAGAAAGAGTATCAAGTTTATGGATCCAGTAGCATTCCCTTCTTTTCAATATTAGATCTAGATCTCCTCCTCTTTTCCCCATTCTAATACTTTCAGTTCCTGCAAACTTGATGCATTTTGGTGTATCCATATGGTGCGATCTAACATGTCTAGCGACTGATGTATCTCTGTTTGAAGTAACTGAGTGGACATGTTCCATTATGCGCCTCTTAAAGGGGCGTATGGTTTTGCCCACATACTTTATACCACATTTACACGTCATTAGGTAAATCATACCCGAGGTGTTACAGTTAAAAAACTGTTTTATAGGTATTTTGACAGAATTAGAGGAATCTGTAAGGATTTTTGATCCTTTAGCAATGAAAGGACATGCTACACATCTCCCACATTGGTATGTACCATTTACCTTTATCCAACTGTTACTTTTTGTCTTTATTGTGGAGAGATGGCTAGGTACTAGTATTTCCTTGATATTTTTCCCTCTTCTAGCCGTAATGGACACTCTAGGTGGAATGGTGTCACATAGATGTGGATCCTGAGTGAGTAACGGCCAAAAACGGCCTAAGATTTTCTTGGCATCCTCCCAGCCAGCGTCATAATTTGCTATACATCTAATAAATTTATTAGATGTTGATTTAGTCTCATTCAGTAACAGAGACTCTCGGTCACTATTTAGTGCCCTTTGGTACGATTGCTTGAGGCATCGGTTCGGGTATCCTCTTTCTTTGAATATTTGTCTCAATTCCATAGCTTTACATTTAAAATCTTCAGAAGATGAACAGTTCCTTCTTAGTCTCAGATATTGGCCTATTGGAATGCCCCTTTTGAGAGAAGTGGGGTGATAGCTCTCCCATCGCAACATATTGTTTGTAGATGTCGGTTTGCGATATAAGGAGGTTTTAACTTCCGAACTTTCAGTCACCATGAGCGTGCAATCCAAAAAATGGAGTATTTGATCACCAAACTCCATTGTAAATTTTAGGTTTAAATCATTCGTATTAAGCACTTCTACAAAATCTTTGAAGTTTTTTTGGGTGCCTGTCCATATCACAAGGATGTCATCTATGTACCTTTTCCATAGATAGACATGATCAATAAATTCCTTGTTTAAATCTGTGAAGACTATCTCACTTTCCCACCATCCCAGGTGCAGGTTGGCATATGCTGGGGCACAAGACGTCCCCATAGCTGTCCCCTGCACCTAGTGATAGTATTTATTTTGGAAAAGAAAAAAGTTGTGAGTTAGAATGAATTGCAACAAGTCTATCACAAAATTCGTATGGATCATATGCTGTGGCCCCCTTTTCTCCAAGAAGTGCTTTACGTGATCCAAACCACTCGAATGTGGAATTGAAGAGTACAAGGCTTCCACATCCAAGCTACAGAGTACTGCTCCTTTAGGGACTTTTAGAGATGTCAAACATTTCAACGTATCCTTAGTATCTTTAAGGTAGGATGGCAGGGTTTCCACGAAGGGACGTAAAATTTTGTCCACATAAATGCTCCCCTTGCTGGTGAAATTATTAGACCCAGATACTATTGGTCTTGCAGTAAGTTTTTCATATTGTTTGTGAATTTTAGGGAGACAGTAAAAGGTGGAAACTGTTGGACTCTTTATAAAAATACTGCCATACTCCTCTTTCGTTAGGATGTTATAGTCGAATGCTTGATCAAGTAAAAACTTATACTCTGTTTGGTACTTAACTGAAGGATCTGTGGTAAGTACCTTATAGGTCTGTTTATCAAGGAGGATGGATTCTGCTATCTGTACATAGTGCTGTCTGTTCATTAGGACAATGTTACCCCCTTTGTCTGCAGGTTTTATTATAATGTTCTCATTATCCTTAAGATCACATAGGGCTTCCCATTCTTTCTTTGATAGATTACCCTTAGGCTTTATTGTGAACATATCCGTATTCATCTTTTTAATCATGTTAGTAGTAGACTCCACGAACATATCTATGTTTTTGAAGTCTCTAAAGCTTGGTGTAAACTTGCTTTTCGGACATAAATCAGTATAGGGTAGAGAGGGATTTGTATCATTATCCTCTAGTAGAGATACCAGATCTTGTAAACATTGGTATTCACGCAAGTTGAACCCCAATTCTTTTGCTTTTCTCTCATCTTTTATTTTGAAGAATTTATGTAGGGTCAAGCGTCTACCAAATAGATTAATGTCTTTAATCCAGTCAAAGTGGTTGAATGGGGGGATTGGGACAAAAGAAAAGCCTCTCATCAACACCTTTGTCTGTATGGATGTAAGAGTAAGATCTGACAGGTTTACAATTCTCATGTCTTTACTTAGTAGCGTCGGCGTGCCCTCCCCATGTTCCTGGTCTGTCTGTGTGTTTGTTGTTCCCCCTCTCGGGGGGGCTGCCCTAAAAAAGTCACCCCCTTTTTTAGGATTCCCTTGTTTGTTTGTGGGTTCCAATTACCAGTGGGGGTGGGAATATGCTCACTGTCAGTATCCGATGTTTCATAATCTGATGTCACATAGTTATCTGAATCTGCTCTTGTAGTTTTTTTGAACCGTCTGTACACCTTTCTCTTTCTATAATCATCATTATCTCTCAAGAATTTACCATGTTTACGGCTTTTTATAGTATTTTGATACTTGTTGAGATTTTGCTGCAATCTCTGTTCTTGTATTGTGAAAGAGGGGTCTTCCTTACAACTTTGAATGTCCTCAATTGCTGTCTTAACCCTATCATCCACTGATTTAAGTCTATTTGTTTCAAATCTATGTAGTATATCCATAAACTTTTTGGAGCAAGTATCTGCTGCTTCCTCCCATTCCTTTAAGAGAGCTGGATCATCCATTTCTATATTGGGGGTGGTCTGGATCCTAAGTCCAATGGAATCATGGACATACTTAGATATTTTTGTAATGAGGTCACTTCCCACCCTAACCTAATCTGCTGTTTACATAGATTTGACAGAGTTCTGAATTTAAAATTTATGTTGTCTTGTTCAGGTACATAAGTTACGTCTTTATCAGAGAATACTGACTCAACATCAGTGAACCGTTGATTTGATTCCTTGAGTTGAGATAGAAAATTGTTAGCCATTTAAAGATTTACAACTCTTTTTAGTTCATACTCTCTGACGGAGTTGTAACAATATAATGATGAATTGTGATGTTCGGTCTGGTAATAAAAGGGTCCGTCAATGTAATAGACGTAACCCTATTCTGATAAGTGGGCGCTAAGGTTACCATGTATAATGATGGAACGTGATGGTCGGTCTGGCAATGAAAGGGTCCGTCTATGTGACAGACATAACCCTATTCAGATAAACGGGCGCTAAGGTTACCATGTATAATGATGGAAGGTGATGCTCGGTCTGGCAAAGAAAGGGTCCGTCTATGTAATAGACGTAACCCTATTCAGACAAGCGGGCGCTAAGGTTACCATGTATAAAGATGGAACGTTATGCTCGGTCTGGTAATGAAAGGGTTCATCTATGTAACAGACGTAACACTATTTAGATAACCAGACATTAAGGTTACCATGTACAACGATGGAACGTGATGCTTGGTCTGGCAAATGAAAGGGTCCGTCCATATAATAGACATAACCCTATTCAGATAAGTGGGCGCTAAGGTTACCATATATAATGACTGAACGGGATGCTCGGTCTGAAAGGGTCCGTCTACATAATAGACATAACCCTATTCATATAAGCGGACACTAAGGCTACCATATCACGTGATGCTTAGTCTGGCAATGAAAGGGTCGGTCTATATATCAGACATAACCACACTCAGATAAGCGAGCGTTAAGGTTACCATGTATAATGATGGAACGTGATGATCGATCTAGCAATGAAAGGGTCCGTCTATATAACAGACATAACCCTATTCAGAGAAGCGGGCGCTAAGGTTACCATGTATAATGATGGAACGTGATGCTCAGTCTGGCAATGAAAGGGTCTATCTATGCAATAGACGTAACACTATTCATCGATAAGAGATATGTCTGAAAAGGTTACCATGTAAATTATTGAGTTAGTCCCTCCCATTGAGGGAGGAGCCAGAAACCACACGTGTAATGAACTTAGGATCTACACAGGTGGTTTGAGAATTTTGGCGCGGACATATCGTTGACATCTACATTCCTGATTGGTTCAGTGAGTACAAGGTGCCGGTATTTATTCTCATTCGTGCAGTGCCGCTTTTACCTTTGACAAAGGCGCTTTGGCAGCGCCGAAACGGACGTTAGGTTTATGCTCTATCTTTTTTGTTTTTAATCACTAGCACTGAGTTATGTGCTCACTGGGTGGGGAAGCAAGATTACGCTACGACCGATGGGAACATTAGGTTTATGTAGACGCTGATATATTAGTGTATAGGCAGCTATGGACATTCCTGTTTAGAGGACCCAGTTACAATTGTAACAGTTACCATTTGCTACAGAAATAGATACAGTTAGACTCTTCATACTGTTTATCGTCTGTTCAGGGGACCGGGATATTAGTTTACCATCTCTATTTTATGTACCTCTAACAGTGAACTTCAGCTATTATTGTAGACAGTTTGAGCTGGGCATTTATACTAACTTTAATCTGGAGTTAGCATCTACAGCATTTCTTCACTCTGCCTCTCCTATACACCGACAGAGTTCTTCCCTGTGTGTTTCTTAGAAGTGTTAGTTCTTTAAGTTTCCTTTCTTTTTTACTGGGGAAATTATTACCCTACATTAAAGGTTTTTTATTTTTGTGCAAACCCATAGATCTCTCTCTCTAGTTGGTATTACCATAACTTTTCTGCTTGGGATTACCTACACTTTATACTTTGCGAGTAGTAGTATAATCCACGATATCTCCACTGGTCAACGTAATCAGCATACAAAATATAGGTAGCATAAATACAATACCTTTTTCCCAAGAACTGGACAACACACAGTTTGGGAGTCAACTGAGCTTTTATTGCACCATAGCCGGTTATATACAAATCCCCATGCAAGGGGTTTCCTTAATGGCATTCCAGGGGTTTTCCTCTGGTGGACTCTGTGGAAAACTTAACGTACAATAATATCTCCCATCATGCTTTTCTGTACTGGCGAGATAATTGTGTAAGAGTACACCTTACATTATCTCTCCGTACAGAAAAGTATACAATATAACATAAAAATACATAACTTGAGAACTATGCACCTGAACTTCCCGAGAGACCCTTCATTGAATGGCTGGGATCTGAGCGCACAATCTGGCGAAATACCCCTCAGATCCGTTCGTTAGAATAGAAAAGCCATTCGAATTAAGTTATGGACCAGTCAGCCACCAGACGCAAGCCCCAAAATAGTTCCAGGCAGTTGACTGCTTTTACCAGTCTCCTTTCGAGGGTTCCTGTGAATGAACAATCGAACAGATATATGAATTTACTGGCTAATGTGGGATGAGAAGTTCGTGGGGTTTATTCCACCGAATGCCGCTCTCTTTCGACAAATGGATCAATCCATACGAATGGCATGGAAGTCCAGCGGTGTTCGCATGGTTGAGTATCCGATTTTGGTTCCATGCACTCAACGACCAAACACCGCTGGGCGTTTGTGAGCAAAGATGGCCACTGCCACGTGTTCGGTTATACGAACTGCAGCAACCCATTAAATAATTAGAGTTCTGCGGTTTTCCAAATGTTGCCAGTTGTTAATTGGAGACACATGACTCTCTTGTGTGGTCTCCCTTTTGGTATTTTATTGGTTTCACGAACAAGGTATCCCAATCTTGTTTGTGAAACTGGCATACGAATGCCCATAGTCTCTACAGGAAAAATTAGACGAATGGGCCCAGTCTTTTAGATGATGAAGTGGCTAGTTTTGCCACACTACAGGTGGGTTTAATTTTAACAGTACAGAGTTGTTCTGGTAGCGGGGAAGCTCCTTTGAAGATAATGCCCCTATGCCATGGTGCCATGGCAGGGGGGGGGAGAGGGAAGAAGGGTTTAATGCACCGGAGCATAGAGATGTGTTCTCTGTAAGCATCACTCATGTCCTATGGACAGTGTGCTGGGTAGGGGTAACTGGGCCAACTAGAGACAGGCAGAAATAGAGACAATTGAGAAGAGAAGAAAACTATGTTGCTCCAATGAAGTGTCCCAACAAATAAACAAAATACAATAGCAGTTGGCTTGTAGTCCAGTTGTGGCACCTCTTTTCCCTCTGGATGCGGAGACGTCTATGCCCTCGTGTTCCGTGGTTGAGGGCGTGGAACTGTGGCTGTGTGTTGGTTTGTTAGTCCCAGTGCCGTCAGCAGAGGTGGGCCTTCCTTGGGATCTGAGGCCTTTTGATTTACTTCCTAGGTTATCTAGAGGGTCTTTGGCATCGCCCATCTGCCAGGTAATTCCTGCTCCTTGAAGTGCTTTGCGCCATAAGAGTGTGTCTCTACTTAAGTCCTGAAAGAGGGATATTTGGCATGTGTCAAAGCCATATGGAGTCTTCCCTTGGAATGCAGCTAGCAGTCCCAGCTTGTCAGACATTCTGCAGCAGCGTAAGATGAGGTCACGTGGTGCCGAAGTAGGGCCTGAGGTGATTTTGCGATTCTGTAAACTCCGTTAAATAAGGACTGTTTGGCTGGCAAAACTGCAGCCACTCGGCGCCTAATGAAATGAGGCAGCTCTTACAATGGCAGCATCTCGTGGACCCCTCTAATTTTTATGTTCTTGCTCCTGCCTCTATCATCCAGTACATTGAGTTGTCTGGCCATTGTGACCTGTGCTGTTTGCTTGGTAGGTCATTTTGAACTGTTTCACTTAGGGCAAGAAAGTCTTGTTTCAGGCCCACGAGACCTGTTTCAGTAGCCTGTGATCGCTCTCCTTGGAGCGATCATTTCCGGGTTCCTCCACGTGGAGCCCGGCAGTGAGGCAGAGCATCGGAAGCCATCAGGCAGGCTTCCGATGCTCTGCCTGTGCTGAATTCCTCGAGGGGTCAAGGCCCTCAGTGAAGAAAAATAAAAAAATATATATTTTTTTAAAATTAACTCTACCTCTCCCATGTACTTACCGATCGCCGCCATTTCCCTGCTGGTGATTGGTCGTCTTCTTCTATGAGGGGGACTGTCTGAAAGCCCAGACAGACCTCCCTCTGCAAATTAGGACCCCCAGGGGCCATGTGACCGCTCTAAAAGACCCATCTCACTTTGTTTGGTGTATTTGTTTTGCTGTTTTCAGCGCTCTACTTCCTAAAGATGTCATCTAAATTGTGTACTAAGATTTGTCTGACTTTTTCTGTCTATTTTAAACTGCATTTTTTTTTAAATAAAATGTTAACGGACCACTATAGGCACCCAGACCACTTCAGCTCAATGAAGTGGTCTGGGTGCCAGGTCCATCTAGGGTTAACCCTGCCTGCTGTAAACATAGCAGTTTCAGAGAAACTGCTATGTTTACTTTAGGGTTAATCCAGCCTCTAGTGGCTGTCTCATTGACAGCCGCTAGAGGCGCTTCCGCACTTCTCACTGTGATTTTCACAGTGAGAAGACGCCAGCATCCATAGGAAAGCATTGAGAATGCTTTCCTATGGACTGGCTGAATGCGCGCGCGGCTCTTACTGCGCATGCGGATTCAGCTGAAGAGGGAGGAAAGTCCCCAGCGCCGAGGGAGCCTGGCGCTGGAGAAAGGTAAGCCTTTAACCCCTTCCTCCCCTTAGAGCCCTCTTAAGGACACATGACGTGTGACATGTCATGATTCCCTTTTATTCCAGAAGTTTGGTCCTTAAGGGGTTAATAAAAGAACTACCCATAGGTATCCTTTCAGTCAAATAATAGGTAGTGCAAAAATTGTAGTGAGTGTTCCTCTTTCACTGAATTAAACTATAATTCCAGTGACTTTGTTTCACATATCCTCATTTATTACATCTACCCTTCTGTATGTCTTAATTTTTTTTAGTTATGGAAAACATGTTCAAAAGGTTTTGTGTCCATTTAAATGCACCGACTAGACTAGAAAACTAGTTAAACTGTTAAACTAGAACACTATTTAGTTTAAGTTAATTGTTCAATTCTATTTTCTTAGATCGTTGCCTTATCCTTAGCCATTCAACTTGTTTAGCAATTATAATAATTTTTTTCTTTTTTTTTTTTGTACCAGTATTGTTTACGGAGTGCACTTAATGGTCGTGGCAGTGTGGAGATGAAGGACCCTGGAGGTATACAAACAAAGAATATTAGATTTTCCTATTATACAGCTTATCTTTATATAATTCGTGTTTTGGCAATTTTGCCATTCACACCCACACATTTTGATTGTGTCCAATACTCATGAAATGCCCTTGACAATTAAATTTCTCCATTAAAACGGTAGGTTTTTATCTGGGAATGGTATATGTGCAGTAATAAGATTTGGGACAGTCATACATTTGCATAACATTTTGTTTGATCATGCCTCTAACTGAAATGCATTTCTCCCTCCCTCCCAAAAAGTGTTGAATAAATGTTTTAATTTTTATTATAATTTTTTTTTTTTTTTTTTTTTTACAGTTTTGAATTGTGATTTTATTATTTATTAAGTGTAGTTTTTCTCTTTTAATGACAGGGGTGATAAACCGTGCATTATATTTGTCCTGAGGAGGTCATATTTATGTATTATCATTTGATAAAAAGTACAAAGATGTAACCATACAATTAAATGTAGCTTCACTTTTGGTTATCTTCACAGCATGTTTTTAAGGAGAAACTTAAGTGAGCCATATTTCTCTTTCTAGTAGTTGAGTATCTGAAAAGGAGAAGATTGAGCCATGATGCAAATAAAGGCAATGAAAATTTTGATTTGAAGCCAAAGAAGCTTTTCAAGTCCAGCGAGAAGAAAGCTGGTAAATTCAATGTGTTTTGTTTACATTTATCATGCTGAATTTAGTGAGTATGGAATAAGTAGTATCTAGGATTCTCAAAGAATATGAGTTTGCTTGAGATTAGATCTCTATGTAATCTGGCTCATGAGGAAAATGTATGCATGAATGATTAGCTGAGTGCCAAAGAGAGCTAATCATTCATGCAACTGGTTTCGACAGCAGCTGCTTTGCTCAGAATTTTACAGAACCTGACACAGTGCTCAAAACAGCAAAACAAATACACCAAACAAATGATAGGCAACAAGACAAAAATATCCAGGCGTAGCTGAACTCATGCACTACACACAGGGATAGGCAACCTTTGTCACTCCAGATATATTGGACTACATCTCCCCTGATGCTTTGCCAGCATTATGGCTGTAAGAGCATTATAGGAGATGTAGTCCAATATATCTATCACTGCCACCCCTTTCTTCTAAAATTAAGAGGTTACTTAACCAAGTTTCAAGATGTCATCCTGTCACTGGCTCCACCCAAATCACTTGAATTTCTGGCAGGTCAGCCTGGTGTGAATGCATCTAATAATGAGCTCAATCTGCACTGTTCCAAAAACGGGACAACAGGGAACAAAGTAAAGAGGGTTGGACAAGACCTTAGATCTGGGACTGTCCCACAAAGTCAGTATGGCTGGGACATATAGGGGTCTGCTCTGTGCCAGTCACCTCTTATATGAGAGCAGGGAGCTCTCTGCATTGAACTAAGCAGTGTTTCCTTAAGTCCGCTATATCAAATTTCTATATTCCTTATGTGTACAGCAGTTAAAGCTTTCCCAAACCAGAGTTTCTTCTTTCTGGTCCTTGATGCAAGTAAAGCGGGGGATGTAGGGGAGCAGCGTTTAACAATTAAAGTCCTTGTGTGGAATCCAATGGAGCCAATATAAGGGGGAAAACAAAATGGGACCAATATTTTGTTTTCTCCCTTATATTGGCTCAATTGGATTCCACACATGGACTTTAATTGTTAAGCGCTGCTTCCCTACATCCCCCGCTCTACTTGGTACAGATTTAAGCTTCTTTAAGTGTCTCAACTGCAAATCTGTTTTAAGACTATTCTACATCCACGTCTTTCCTGGACTATTTCACATCTGTTTGGTTTGTGCTTTACTAGTTCCAGTGCCAGCAGGTATTGAAGATGATTCAACGGACTCAGACATTCATGAGCAGGATCTTGGAGAAGCCAGTGTAATTACAGCTTTTGAAATGTTTACCAAGGACCTAAAGAATAAATTTCTGGTAAGACCTACTTATGGAACTGTAAACAAATGGATTTCTTCAATTTTAAGAAAATTGCTCAGATGGAAACGATCTTGGTGTTTTGAAAAAAATATGCAAATTACTGTTATGCATCACCTGCATATCTAAAGTTGGACTTTGAAGTGTCCTTTCTTTTTGTGCACAGAAATTCAAGTTTCCACAACTTTCCCAGACTTCACCGCTTCACATGCAAATGGGCACAGACCGGCATTGTGTTTCAGATTTCATAGTGCAGTGTACTTAAAAATGTTTTAAACTCAGATTTTTTTAAAACCAAAGAATGGGCTATGATCCAAAATAATCCGTGATCAAAAAACTAACCGTGAAACATATGGAAATATGCGGTGGTTTTGTCCCAGGGTAGCCCGGGATCTTTTGTCAGAAATATTTAGCAGACGTGTGTGGGATTAGATCCATGGATATATTTGATATCTAAAATATGGAAGGAATCACTTCAACTGCGCAAAAACTGCTCTGTAAAATTAATACTGGCAGTGAGAAGGACAATAGCGCAATCCTGTCTCAAAACGGAGTCCACCTTACTAGAATTAATAATACTTAGGATCATGGATAACTATGGACAAGCTCACAGCCCATGTTAGGTACACTCTACCCTCTTTCAACAAAACTGGTCAACTTTGGGAGACTTTCCATGGAATTTAAAACAAATGGTTCCGGCGTTCTCTCTCCCCTCTGATTTTTATTATTTCTCACTTTTCTCTCTTTGCCCACCACTCTCTCTTCCTCTCTTTTCTATGCTCTTCGTTTTTATCTGGACCAGAGGAATTGTTTAGAGTTATGCTATTTTTACTTATCCCAAAAACATTGGACAGTCGAAAAATATAGCAATGTGTAAAATAATATACTTGGAAATGTGGTGTCTTTTACTATCTATATTGTGACCTTATGGGTCTCATCTGCATGGTGCCAGTATTGATCTGAAAGTTGAAGTACTTCTGACTTCACAAGCTAGTTACCAAAAAACTGTGATGAGACTAAACATGATAAAACTTCCCACATGTATATACAAAAATTACTGTTATGCATCACCTGCATATCTTAAGTTGGACTTCAAGAAGTCCTTCTTTGGCAGAGTAAAGTACGAATGGCCTCGCCCTCGAACCAAATGAGGAAAACCATTCTGTCACAGCAGCACATGCTCTGAGCCGGAATGGAGAACGAGATAAGGGAGAGGGGAATGTGAGCCTGCTTCGGGCACAACTTCCTCACAAGTGATTGTTTCTCCCAAACCTGCCCTGCCAGGGCTGAGAGCCGACAGGGATAATCTCTCACCTCATCGACCACTGAGAGGCAAGATCTATCATTGCAGGCAGCAAAAGACCACTCAGAACTTTCCTCATATCGTGACAGAGAAGGACTTGGACTATTATAAATTGGTAAAGCCTTCCTACAGAGCCTCTATCGGCTGTCTCATTGACAGCCGTTAGAGGCGCTTGCGTGCTTCTCACTGTGAAAATCACAGTGAGAGCACGCAAGCGTCCATAGGAAAGCATTGTGAATGCTTTCCTATGCGAGCGGCTGAATGCGCGTGCGCATTGAGCCGAATGGGCGGAGAGGAGGAGGATCGGAAGAGGAGAGCTCCCCGCCTAGCGCTGGAAAAAGGTAAGTTTTTACCCCTTTCCCCTTTCCAGAGCTGGGCGGGAGGGGGTCCCTGAGGGTGGGGGCACCCTGTTTTCCTGGCACTATAGTGGTCCTTTAACCCGGCCAGGTAATTATTGCAGTTTATAAAAACTGCAATAATTACACTTGCAGGATTAAGGGTGATTGGAGTTGGCAACCAGACCACTTCAATGGGCAGAACTTGTCTGGGTGCCTGAAGTGTCCCTTTTGAACTTGCTAAATGTTTAGTCAAAGGTCGCTGTCTGTAAAAATTATGCAAAGAGGGCTAAATGTAAAAGGAAGCAAAAATTGCTTTAAACAAAAGGCAAACCTTCCTTGCTAACTAAACAATTGCTCTAATAATAAATCCCATTTAGGAGAGTTGCCCCTCTAGAAATTTCTACCAAAACTTTCACCAGCTAACCATAGTGGTAACAAAAATTGTGCTGTGAGTTTAAAATAAAAATAAAGTAATAGTGTAATTTGTATCAGGCACGCAAATGGGGATTTAACAGCAGTAGTAATCCTACTCACCTATTTGAGAGCTAGTACAAGCTCAGGTGCAATTGGCATTAAGTCACATTGATCCCCCACTGGTAGGATATAGGTGTTGAGTGTTAATAAGTTGCTGGAAGTGAAGGTGTCTCGGCATAGGGAGAGAGAGAGAACAGAAATAGTGCTCTCTGTATGGAATTTTATAAAAAGATTAAATGTGTAAAGGGTTTTGTACTCACATTTAGGTGAGCAGGATATACTGCTCATTATGATGGCCTGGGTGGTATAATCCCCACCTAGGATTCTTTTGTGAATAAATACTCCAATATTCTTGATGACCAGGTTAAAATAAAATAAATAAAAATATTAAAAATATCAAAAAAGGTATATGGAACATGAGAAGTTAAGGGGCCAATACTCCTTTAATAATACACAATAGAAAAATATTAAAAGCAGCCAAAATGTGTTTCGCCAACAATGGGCTTCATCAACTGGCAATAAAAGCATTTACCTGGTATCTGAGGGTTTTTATAGGCAATGCAATCAATTGCTTATCTGAATTTTGGCGCCAAAATAACGTAATTTGCATAAAACATATAAAATACAAAACAAGTTAAGAGTATTAGTAAAATGACAATTGATAATGTAAAGTTATTGGAAATACATTTATTTTATTAAAACAAGGGTTATGTAATAGAATTTGTACCAAAGAGTGTAAGGAATCGATCACGTGATGCCCAATTTCAGTGACGCGTTATGTCTAGTGATCGGTCCCAACTCCTTATGGGAATAGTATGCTGCAGGATGGTTGCCGAGTAAAGATGGAGGCGGGTCATAAAAACGCTAGTGTTCTGTACACGCCCCTCGGTTACTGGCAGCGATTGCTATAATAACACTGGACTAAACTCCTCTAGCGAGCCGTGTACTTGGGGAGGGTCAGTACAGTGGCCAGGAGAAAATATGGGCGGTCGTGGGGCAGGCACAGAAACATATACATCCCACGACAGTGCAGCATGGGAAATAAAGTATCTGGGGTGTTAATACTCGGAAGTAAATAAGAACATAAGTCCTCTTCTATGGATAAGGAGAAAGCACACTATTTCAAATAAAATTAAATTTTTATAACATAAAAATAAAAACATATGTGAAGTAGGCAGGGCAGACTTTGCTTTTAGTCCTCTTGTATGGATAAGGCGGAGGCATACTATTACAGAAAAAATATATAGCATTAAAATAAAAGCATATGTGAAGTAGGCAGGGCAGACCTTGCTATTAAGGGGGTAGCCTGCCTTTTAAAACCAGTGTAGATATTTCTTCTTTTTTTATTAAACCAGTAGAGGCGGATCAGATTTCTGTCTTTGGTAGGGAATGTGAAAAGAAGGGAGGCATGGAAAAAATCATAAGAGCTAAAAAAGACAAAAATATGAGAACTGGGTACAAACTTTATGAATATAGCATCAGTGGTATCAACAGGGCCACAAAAAATTTATAAAATAAAAATTTTAAAATAAAAATAACATTACAATTAAAAGCTAAAAATAACGGGGGCGGAGCCTGGCAGCCATCCTGTTAAGACGCCATCTAAAACTGCTCTCCCGAACCCAGAGAGAATCGGCCTAATACCCGCCAAACGAAGCTTTATCGTGCCCCAACAAGTACCCAGTACTGACAGGCACTAAGTACCGCACCGATCGATGCCTTTTTTCCAGGCACCCAAGCAGACCAGGCAGAAGCGCAAACCTGCGGCCTACCGTGCAACTCCAATCCAAGACCTAGAGGCCTACCTCGCGGCAGCCTCTGGGAAGACTACCCATCCAGTCGGGACACAGGCGCCACAGTCATGGGTCGCCGCTCTCACAAAACCACAGCTGGTCCCAACATACAAGGCAGAGACATAGGGGAGATGTGGCTCAGGCCTGCACAAACGGAGCCAGTACAGGCCACGCAACGACTCTCTGCGGACCGAGCACCCGAACCTGACGGGGGAGAGCCGGACGAGATGGCGGCCTCCCCGACGGGACACTCACTAACACCGGAACACCGGGATGATTCAGCCCCCGCTACTAAAGGGGACCTAAAAGCCCTCCTGACCAACATACAAAACCTGCTAGCGGCCGACGTCGCAAAGGTCAAGGCTGATATTCAAAGCGTGCAGGAGAGGGTTGGAACTGCAGAAGTAGACATCACCAACATTCAGGGCACAGTGTCCACCCTCATGGACTCAGTCAACCGACTCCAAGCAGAGCAAAACGTACTAGCAGGTCAAATCATGTCCCTGGAGGACAAACAACGACGGAAGAATATCAAAATCAGAGGTGTCCCCACCACAGTAACGATTGAGGAGCTACCGCATTATACGCGGAGACTGCTCACAACACTGCTACCCCAGGCATCCGCCAAGAAAATATCAATCGACGGGATATACAGAGTGACAAGCTCCACACACTTACCATCCAGCATGCCCAGGGACGTCATTCTGCGTCTAGCATCGGTACCTGACAAGATACAAATAATGACCGCCATTAAAGGCAAAACGCCGCTGGTATTTGAAGGCACTCAGCTCTCTTTCTTCCAGGATGTCACCAGAGCCACATTGTTAAAGCGGAAGACCTTTGGACCCGTGACCACCGCGCTGCGCAAAGCAGGCATTACCTACAGATGGGGGAACACTGGTGCCCTGCTCGTTCACCACAATGGAACTGCACACCACCTCACATCCCCAACTGGGGCCCCCACTTTCCTGAAGACACTGGGACTACAACCCCCACATCTCACCTCCACGACTGCAGGTCGACCAGAGAGCGGGGACCCAGAGGACTGCCTTACTCCTGGACAGCCAACACGAGATCTACAGACTCTGGACACTTGACTGGGCACGGGGACAATATGCAAGACATGGCCGAAACCGTCAAACGGAAGTCCCAGACATCTCTTGACACAGAGCGATAACTTCAAAGACTTCTAACTCCACTGTTTACTATATATATATATATATATATATTTTTTTTTTTTTTTTTCCTTCACTGCCCCACTTGGGTCCGTCCTTTTTGACCTTAACGCAACCGCAAATACGGGGCCCCTACCCCCAGAGGAAAGGCAAACAACACCTCACGCACGATAGTATACAGGCGCTCACCACGACTAGCGCCACTCCGCCCACCCCACAACACCCCCAGGGATAGGGGGCTAGATGAGATGCCACACAGGGTACAGCTCAAACCGGAGCGCCTTACACACATGTTATTCCAACCACCCTGGTACTAGAAAGAGCTCCGCAGGCGAGTACACACAGGCATCCAGACCCACAAACCTAAAACCGCTTGCAACAATCATATACATGCTCCCACACACACTGACACACCGCAACCCGAACCAGGGAGCACCCACACACTCCCACACTTGTAGTACACCAGGGGTATAACGCCCACAATAATGAACCTACACAACCCAGCAGACCCCAGGTATGCCACCCAACATGATGGATATATGAAAATGTGCTTACAACCTTGAAATATCAATGCTAACACTATTTTATTGTACTGCTTTAAATTAGCATACCACTGTTTATGTATGATGCTGTTAACGTGCCAAACCAAGCTCACATAAATAAAGAATTAAAAAAAAAAAAAAAAGCTAAAAATAACAATAAAATTAGAAGGAAAAATCTAAATAAGAATAAAAATAAATATTGAAAATATTAAAAATAAAAATAGCAATAAATGTTAAAAAAAAGAAAAAAGATTTAAAATTAGTAAAAGGAGAAAACAGGCTATTAATAAAAAAGTTCTAAAAGGTTTATAAAAAATTAAAAAGATCAAATTCTGCATTCATTAATTAATACATGATCAGTGTATTGTCGAAGGGTCTTAGACGAAGTTATCTTGCACTCCCACCAACCCAGGTGCAGGTTGGCATATGACTGCGCACAATATGTCTCCATCACAGTGCCCTGCACATGGTGGTAAAACTTATTGAAGAGGAAGAAATTACGAGTTAAAATGAACTGTAAGAGATCAAGGACAAAAGTGGTATGACACTGATGCTCAGGTCCCCTTGTGTCCAAGAAGAATCTCACATGTTCAATACCAGCGGAGTGAGGTATAGACAAATATAGGGCTTCTATGTCCAGACTGCAGAGTATGTCATCTCGTGGTACCTTTAGAGATGATAGGCATTTAAGGGTATCCTTCGTGTCCCTCAGATATGAGGGTAAATTTTCTAGGAAAGGTCGTAAAATCTTATCCACATAGATGCCCCCCCTGCTAATAATATTGTTAAATCCAGATACTATTGGCCTAGCTGTAAAATTAGTATATTTTTTATGTATCTTGGGTAGACAATAAAAGGTGGATATTGCAGGATTTTTTAAATAGACCCTTCCGTATTCTGCTTTAGTTGAAACCCCTTGATCATATGCCTTATCCAACAGAGACTTATTCTTTCAGCTGTTACTGTAGGTGAAAGTTTAGGATCCAGTGATAATCAGTCAGTGTGGTTTAATAGCAATTTAAATGGAGTCCAAGAGAAATGGGATTATTTAAAAGTTGCACTGCTGAATGCAACAGAAAATTGCATTAGGCTAGTCAGTAAAAGCAAAAAATAAAAAAAACCACTGTGGTACTCCGCAGATGTGGCCAAAATAGTAAAAAACTAAAAGTTAGCATTTAGCAATTATAAAAAAACCCAGAGTGAGGAAGACAGAATGATCTATCAGGTTAGGCAGAAAGAGGCTAAGCAAGTTATAAGAGCTTCCAAATCACACACAGAAGAGAAAATAGCTCAGTCAGTAAAAAAAGGGAACAAAACATTTTTTAGACACATAAATGAGAAAAGGAAAGTAAAACAAGGATTAGTTAGATTAAAAACACAAAAAAGGAAGGTATGTAGAAGAGGAAGGTCTAGTTGACTGCCTCGGTTAATATTTTTGTTCAGTATTTACAGATGAAAATGAAGGAAAGGGGTCTCAGTTAGGAAAAAGGACACATTAGTCATTTATTACATGTGAGTTTACAGAGGAAGAGGTTCTATTTCAACTGTCAAAAGTAAAGACAAATAAGTCAATGGGACCTGATGGAATACACCCAAAGCTATTAAAAGAGCTTAGTGGTGTACTAGCAAAACCATTAACAGATTTATTTAACCAATCATTGTTAACAGGAGTAGTCCCAGAAGATTGGAAGTTAGCGAATGTTGTGCCCATTCAAAAGAAAGGTACTAGGAAGGAGTCGGGCAACTATAGGCCAGTAAGCCTTTCTTCAGTAGTGGGGAAAGTAATGGAAACCATGTTAAAGGATAGGATTGTTGAACATCTAAAATCACATGGATTTTCAAGATCAGAAACAACATGGGTTTACTTCAGGGAGATCATGCCAAACTAGTTTTATTGATTTTTTTTTTTTTGATTGGGTAACCAAGATAATAGATCAGGGTGGTGCAGTAGACATTGCTTACCTAGATTTCAGTAAGGCTTTTGACACTGTTGCACATAGAAGGCTTATCAATAAACTGCAATCTTTACGTTTGGATTCCAATATTGTTGAATGGGTAAGGCAGTGGCTGAGCGACAGGCAACAGAGGTTTGTAGTCAATGGAGTATATTCAAAGCATGGGCTTGTCACCAGTGGGGTACCTCAGGGATATGTACTTGGACCCATTCTCTTTAATATTTTTATTAGTGATATTGCAGAAGGTCTTCATGGTAAGGTATGTCTTTTTGCTGATGATACGAAGATATGTAGCAGGGTTGATGTTCCAGGAGGGATAAGCCAAATGACAAATGATTTAGGTAAACTAGAAAAAACTAGAGCCCGGCGCTGGAGAAAGGTAAGATTTTAACCCCTTCCTCCCCCTTCAGCCCGGCGGGAGGGGGGCCATGAGGGTGTGGGCACCCTCGGGGCACTATAGTGACAGGAAAAAGAGTTTGTTTTCCTGGCACTATAGTGGTCCTTTAACACAGTAAAGGAGTTTAAGCATGTGTGGGATAGGCATAAGGCTATCCTAACTATAAGATAAGGCCAGGGACTAGTGAAAGTATTTAGAAAATTGGGCAGACTAGATGGGCCGAATGGTTCTTATCTGCCGTCACATTCTATGTTTCTATGATCTGCAGTGAGCAGATTGTATGTTTGTCTGTCATTGAGTATAGTCTCTGCAATCTGGACGTAGTGATACCTATTTAAAATGACAATATTGCCACCCTTATCGACTGGCTTTACAATGACGTCCTCATTGTCACGCAGGTCACACAGGGCCCTCCGTTCACCTCTAGTGAGATTACCTCTAGGTCTCATTGATAATGACTCTGTGTTGATCTTCTGGATGATGATGGAAGTGGATTCTACAAATAAATCTATATTCCTAAAGTCACAGAAGTTCGGGGTAAAATTGCTTTTGGGCTTAAGATCTGTGTAGGGTTTGGGGGTAGCCCCTTCATTACTTTCTAGGAGGGATACAAGGTCTTGCAGACAATGGTAGTCTGTGGTGTTGAAACTTAGTTCTTTAGCCTTTTTCTCATTCCTTACCATGTAATGTTTATTGAGTGCCAAACGTCTTTTTGCCTTCATTACAATATTATTTTTTCAGACCGCAACCTTGAAGTCGATTCAGTGTTTAGCAAGTTCAACGAAAGCTTAGCTATATAATGTTTTCCATAGACATTATCCCTCTGCAATCCTTAGGTTATAGGATCTAACTGCTACATTGTATATATTTCCTTGCTGTACTATCCTATATGTATTATATTGTTCGAACTCTCTGAGTATATTTTTTACTCACCACTACTACCTTGTAACCTATACAGGATTAGGATTCATAATTGTCTTTATCTTATCATTATCATTTCTTACTTAGAGCTTGTGAGTTCCCCTTTATTTTGTGTTTATAAGTTTGCTTTTTTTTTTGTGGTTTTTGTCTTTTTGGTTTAATTACTGTTCCTTTTTAAACATACAGGTGTTACTCGAAAAATTTGAATATCGTGCAAAAGTTCATTTATTTCAGTAATGCAACGTAAAAAGGAAACTAATATATGAGATAGATGCATTACATGCAAAGCAAGATAGTTCAAGCCATGATTTGTCATAAGTGCGATGATTATGGCTTACAGCTCATGAAAACCACAAACCCACAATCTCAGTAAATTAGAATATTGTGAAAAAGGTGCAATATTCTAGGCTCACAGTGTCCCACTCTAATCAGCTAAGTAATCCATAACACCTGCAAAGGGTTTCTGAGCCTTTAAATGGTCTCTCGGTCTGTTTCACTAGGAATCACAATCATGGGGAAGACTGCTGACCTGACAGTTGTGCAGAAAACCATCACTGACACCCTCCATAAGGAGGGAAAGCCTCAAAAGGTAATTGTGAAGGAAGTTGGATGTTCCCAAAGTGCTGTATTAAAGTGCATTAATAGAAAGTTATGTGGAAGGAGAAAAAGTGGAAGAAAAAGGTGCACAAGCATCAGGGATGACCGCAGCCTGGAGAGGATTGTCAGGAAAAGGCCAATCAAAAGTGTTGGGGACTTTCACAAGGAGTGGACTGAGGCTGAAGTCAGTGCATCAAGAGCCACCACACACAGACGGATCCTGGACATGGGCTTCAGGTGTCGTATTCCTCTTGTCAAGCCACTCCTGAACAACACACAACGTCAGAAGCGTCTTACCTGAGCTAAAGAAAAACAGACCTGGTCTGTTGCTCAGTGGTCCAAAGTCCTCTTTTCTGATGAGAGCAACTTTTGCATCTCATTTGGAAACCAAGGACTCACAGTTTGGAGGAAGAATGGGAGGCACACACTGCAAGATGCTTGAAGTCCAGTGTGAAGTTTCCACAGTCTGTGTTGCCATGTCATCTACTGGTGTTGGTCCACTGTGCTTCATCAAGTCCAGGGTCAATGCAGTCATCTCCCTGGAGATTTTAGAGCACTTCATGCTTCCTTCCGCAGACGAGCTTTATGTGGGTGCTGACTTCATTTTCCAGCCCACACTGCCAAAAGCACCAAAGCCTGGTTCAATGACTGTGGGATTACTGTGCTTGCTTGGCCAGTAAACTCGCCTGACCTGAACCCCATAGAGAATCTATGGGGCATTGCCAAGAGAAAGATGAGACATGAGACCGAACAATGCAGAAGAGCTGAAGGCTGCTATTGAAGCATCCTTGTCTTCCATAACAACTCAGCAGTGCCACAGGCTGATAGCTTCCAAGCCACGCCGCATTGAGGCAGTAATTGCTGCAAAAGGGGCCCAAACAAACTATTGAGTCCATTTGCATGCTTATACTTTTCAGAGGTCCGAAATTGTGCTATGTACACTCCTTGTTTTATTGCTTGCATGTAATATTCTAATTTACTGAGATTGTGGATTTGGGGTTTCATAAGCCATAATCATCGCACTTATGACAAATCACGACTTGAACTATCTTGCTTTGCATGTAATGCATCTGTCTCATATATTAGTTTCCCCTTTGATGTTGCGTTACTGAAATAAATGAACTTTTGCACGATATTCTAATTTTTCGAGTATCATCTGTATATAAATAAATTTAGTTTTAATTACATTAATTTCATATATGAACTTTACTTTTTCCTCTGGATTATTATGTCCATTGATAATTTCTTTGTTTTATGTATTCTATTTCTAGGGTTACCCCCTATTAAGTTCCCTTTACACACTCTAGACCCCTTAGGGGGTCGCCCCCCTTTTTTCTTTGTGGCCCTCTTTCTAGCCAGGGGTTGGAGGGATGCCATGTCTAGCCCCTGTCTTACAACACCTCCTGGCTGCCTTTATGTGTTTCCAAACCAAGGGGCTGCCTGACACTACTAGGGTCATAGCTAGTTCCACTAGGCTTGCCGACTTTTCTCCCATTTACATGCTCTAGGTACATCATTTATGCTTTACTTTAGTTTTTGATATAGTTTATCTTTATAATTTAAGCAGCAATATACCAGGGATTCAAGGAATTGTTTTTTTTTGGCCATTTTCATATGGAGATATAGCTTATTCAGCAGCATTTTTATTTACTCACTACCACTAAGCCTCTTTAGCATTTATATAAGGTATATCTTGTGCGGTACCTTAATGTGATAGTGAGTGGGGTCTCTAAGTGATTACCCTCTTACTACTTTTATTTTTACCATGCAAGTTACTCTTAGTACTATTTAGCCTGTTATCTCATGTATACTACCATATGTTGCCTAATGTTTCCAGTATTTCTACTGAACTGGGCCGACTTGATTGCTCATAGCTACTACACATGTTCTCCCATGTTTTGGTGACTATAGTGTCGCTTTAATTTTTTTTTTTATTAGTATTTTTTAATTATTGATGGCATCTGTAGACTATTTGTGTTTAGTCTAGGTACAAAAGAATGGAAATTCGAGCTCATAAGACATTGGAAGCCTCTCATCAGAAGGTGTCTAACTTATTGGGTGAAATACAACAATGCAGGTAAATACTTTACATAGTAGATCTGGTTGTTATTAACTATGTAATTTATTCTTTGACTAGCATGGAAACTGTTTTAAGTCAGTATTCACTAACTGCTATGGTTAAGCAGAAACTAAAAGCTCTGCAGTAGTAAAGGCAATTTATAATACCCAGGGACTGAGTGCTCCACTGAACATAATTAAATTCTCCCAGGTTGGGCGAGCCTGATTTCAGTAGATAGTGGGAATTCGCAAATGTTCTCAAGTCTTATTAATCTTGCTAGATGCTATTTTTCGGAAAGATTGTTAAGCTCGGCAAATATATCTGCATATTTTGCATTGACCTTGCTAGTGTCAATGAAGAGAGATATCTTTGAAATGTGTGGAATTGTGATTTGCTCCTTCCGCAAACATTTTTGTAGCCCACTCTGTAGCTCCTAATAATAATCCCTTCTCAAATTTTATTGAGCTGAATATGTTAAATCCCCCTAGCTTTATTTGAGGTGTTTACAGGATATTTGTTTATCTTTTAATTGTGGTCCCATTCCAGTGGACCCTAAATGCACAAGGTATACTTCATCTGTGTCTGATGTGGAAAGGGAGCAAAGAAGGGAAACTTGGTTAATTGTATCTGCCAGGTTAGGACATAGAGCACATACAGGGTTATTGACTATAAAGTAAATTTTTAAAAGAAAATGTGTCAAAACTGAAAAAAATGCTTCAATTAAGCTGTGGTTCCAGCTCAACTACTTTGGTCTTCATTTTTAATTTGCTTGGTATTCCATACAATTCTCATGTTAATGAATAACCCTGTCCGTATTTGTTAAGGAGGCTCTGTCGCTGTATGGGGTGTTTGCATGTTTTGCAAAGACCCCGACGGTGACTGCTCCACTGAGTGTCTCGGGCCATGGGACAAAGTGAGTTTTACTTACTTGAACCAGACCCTTGCTGCTAAAGCCATCTTCATCCAGTCAGTCCACTTCACCTCCTGACACCTTATCTCAGGCTGTTCTGTACCTGCGCATGCTTTAAGGGCACCCTTCCTATCTTCAATTAGCAGACTGAATATTTGCTCTTCATGCATTGGATCTTACTTGACTGAATGTCCTGTTGGGTCTTTCTTGACTGAATGTCTATTTCTGTTGGTATGGTGTGTGTAAGATATGTCACGGGTCAGTGCTGCCTCACTTTCTGGCGCTTCCTGGAGAAACATAGTGCTGGCGCTGTAAAAGCAGCGCTTGGATACTGCAGTGAATTTTAGCTTAGGGCAATATAAAGTTTGTACCAGCCACATACAAGAATGTCTTGTCTAGAGATCAGGAACTGTCCACACTGACATTTAACTACAATGTAATTTGCATTGAGTATGTTAAAAAGATTTTTAAATTTGTTTTGTCATTTGGTTTTTCCCCAATCAGATTACAGAAATTGAATAATTTTAATAAGATTGTTGTTCACGAGCTTTCCAGTCTTGAGACTGAAATACAGTCTTTGAAAGGGCTGGAAAATGAAACTGTGGTGAGTATATGGATTTTGGATGTTGATTTACAGGGTAAAAAATAAATTAAGATGAATTCTTATTAAATTCCTACAAAAGACAAAATTCAGAGTGCTATAGACTCAATCATACAGCAAACTCAAAGTTGCTTTAAGACATGTGGAGATTTACTCGTATATCTCCACGTGTCTTTACTCATATAATGTATTAGCTGCCAGTAGCATGCAACAGTATCTAGTATTACAACTGCTGTGAAACAAATTTAAATAAAAAAATAATATAATGGGTTATCTATATCTATTTTCAAAGCTCATTGTGATGTGTATGATGAGAACTTCATTCTGTCAGTGTTTGGAGATATTTTTCACTGTATAATATGCCATTTTTTTTTTTAAATAGATGTTCTGGGAGGAACATTCTGAAAAAATGAGCACATTTTGGGACAATCAAAGACAAAGGTATCTGGGCGTTTACCATCTTTAACAAAATGCTGTTTAATAAATTGCCATTGAGTTATACATTACTGTACACTTGGCAACATTCTTTCCATGATGGGGTGTCCACTATGAACGACATTCTAATTCCTAGTGATAATTGTAGTGCAACAAATTGCAAGTTACTGCGTAATAATTTTACATGATCAGTATTGTCAATCTTGTGTATTCTGTTCAGAGGCTCAAATGTATAGAACGGGAAAAGATTATCTGGGGACATATTCTAGTATGAAAACTTAAATGCTTTAATTATGAAGTCTCATGCAGTATGATGCTGAGATTCATGTTCCTTTTGAGCATGTGCTGCTATTGACAATGATATTGCCACTGCCAGTGATTTTTCCTGTGTGTCGGTGGAGAGGAGGTGGTGTTAATGAAAACAACTGACTTCACTTACATGATCAGGATGAATTTCTTCTGTAAAAAGTACTAATTCTTGCCTCTAAACGCGGATAGAAAGAAAATTGAATACAGCTGTACACATAGCTGTAGTCTATGCTGTCTTAACTGTTGTCAACAACCACTTGTACAAAACATAATTGGTGAGAGGGAGCATTGTCCAACCATTTCTTTGGTTTAATAGACATGCTTGCTGCTCTTTGTATTAAAGACAGGTGAGCTCAGAGGCCAGTACGGAGCAAATGGTTTTTGCATATGGCTCTCAGACTCCTATCTTATCTCTTCTCAAACTTAACTTAAAGGGACAATCCAGACCCCTAAAGCTTTGTGTTAAGAGTGTCCTATTTTTCTTTAATTTTTTTTTTTTTTTTTGCAAAAAAGTGCTGATTGCAATAGAAATTGACACTTTTATAAATCAACCTGGTTACACCCCTAGCTTTTAAGCAGACGACAACAGGTCTTGTTACTTCCTGTTCTTGTTAGCTCAGTGGAGCTAATCCCAAAGGCAGCAATTGCTCAGAGCACCTGCCTTGTAAACACTTCTGATTGTGTTACATTGGGAAAACCGATTGGACAGCCATAGACCGTCTAGGCTGGGTTAGAAGGGGAGGGTCTGCAAATGCTGTTTTTAGATATACCACCAATGAAAAATGCATGCATATTTTCATTTGGAGTATATTTACTAAACAATGAGTTTTATTTGTTTTATATTTGGGCAGTGGAATGTCTCTTTAAGAAACACTGCTTCCATCATAGTCTGTAGTGTTCTCCTGTAGGAGAGGCAGTCCCTCTTTTATTATTATTATTGGACTTTATATAGCCCCAACTTATGCCGCAGAGCTTTACAATATCATAAAAGGGGACAATTTAACAATAAGTGAGACAATTACAAAACGTTACAGGAACAGTAGATTGATGATGACTCAGTTCCAGTCTAGAGGAAGCGGAATATAAAACACAATATGAAGGACATCAAGGGGGACAGCAAACAAACAAGGTGGGAAAGTATCAGAACTGGAGGTGAGCGTGCAGTGTGGCCATTTTGGAGAGCGAGCACGAGATAGATTTGTAAAATAGAAGTTACTCTGGGAGATCATAAGCATTTCTGAGAGGTTTTGGGCTTAAAGGACCACTATAGGCACCCAGACCACTTCAGCTCTGGTTAACCCTGCCTGCTGTAAACATAGCAGTTTCAGAGAAACTGTTTCTAGCGCTTCTCACTGTGATTTTCACAGTGCGAAGACGCCAGCGTCCATAGGAAAGCATTGAGAATGCTTTCCTATGGACTGACTGAATGCGCGAGCGGCTCTTGCCGCGCATGCGCATTCAGCCGATGACGTCCAAAGGAGGAGGAGACTCCCTTGGCGCTGGAGAAAGGTAAGTGTTTAACCCCTTCCTCCAACTTCAGCCCGGCGGGAGGGGGGCCCGGAGGGTGGGGGCACACTCAGGGCACTATAGTGCCAGGAAAACGGGTTTGTTTTCCTGGCACTATAGTGGTCCTTTAATGCCTCCACTACTCTTTTCTGTCCAGCTGTGCCTTATTTGTCATTTCCATCATGCTATATGTAGTGTTCTCCTGTAGGAGATGATGTGCCTCTTTGGACTTTAATCTTTCTGTTCCTCGTTTCTGTCCAATTGCCCCTTATTTGGCAGAGTCACAGCTATAAAAGAGCAATGAAATAAGACAGAATGACAATTTAAATGACAATAGGCATGTTTAAATATAAAAAGTTGTTGTCTATTTAGAGATACAGGTGATGTTTTCTTGTTCTAAATTATCAGTTGTTATGGAATAAATTACTTGTCATGGTATCGCTTTACTCTATTGTTAAATCTCCAGCAGCCACCTTTAAAAAAAAAAAAAAAAAAAAGTGTCAATATGAGGAGTATAACTTAAAGGGACACTATAGTCACCCAAACAACTTTAGCTTAATGAAGCAGGTTTAGTGTATAGACCATGCTTCTCAGGTTTCACTGCTCAGTTCAATGCCATTTAGGAGTTAAAGGAGGAGTGATGATAGTGTCCCTTTAACATGCAGAACGTGAACCAATGCTATCCTAATTTATAGAAAAGGGACAGTACCAGTTCTTAGGGTGGGCAAGCTTAAAACAGCCTATAGTAGGCTGTTTTACGCTAGTAGGCTATTTTAAGTAGTGTACACCATTGTTTTGTTTTTGTTTTTTAACATTTTAACAGTTTAGTGGATATACCACCATTGAAAACATGTATGCGCTTAAATATGCAAAAGCTTGCAAAAGCTGCAGATCTCTTGTCTGCAGTCTTTCAAGCCCTCCCCTTCTAACCCTGTCCAGTCTTTCTGTGGCTGTCCAATCACAGACTTCCCAATGCAGCTTAATTAGAAGTTTATGCAAGACAAGTGTTTTGGGATATTGCTGCATCTTAAGCTAAACAAAGAGGAAGTAACAGGACTGGATGTGTGATTGACAGCCAGGGGTGTAACACAGTTAATTTATAAAAGTGCCAGTTTCTATTGACATCTGCACATGTTGTAAAATGAAAAAAAAGAGGGCAAACTCTTCACACATTTATTTATTTACAAATATTTTACCAGGATGGATACATTCAGATTTTTCATTCTTATACGAAATAACACACCAACAACTTCAGTGTGTATATGTGAAAGTTATGGGACTGTTAAAGGGACACTGTAGGCACCCAGACCACTTCAGCTCATTGAAGTGGTCTGGGTGCAATGTCCCATGTCCCTTAACACTACAGTGGGGGGGACATGGGACATTGGCGCTGGATTCAGGTGAGGTGACTGAAGGGGTTTTAACCCCCTTCAACCGCACGGAGGGTGGGCGCAAAGGAGGGGGGCACTGTAGAATTCTACAGTGCCAGGAAAATGGATTTGTTTTCCTGGCACTATAGAATTACTTTTAAAGCTGTGGGAAGAAACAGGAGTAAAAATAACTTAAAGTAATCACAATACAGCTAGAAGAGGACAGTGACGAGATGAGAAACATATAAAAAAAAAAAACATTTATGGCGACCTCCATCTGTTAAATACCAAAGACTTCAAGGAACAGCAAAGGTAAAATTAGTATATTTGAACTAATCAATGTGTTCTAATTAACCCCTTAAGGACCAAACTTCTGGAATAAAAGGGAATCATGCAGGGGCGGACTGAGAACCCTCAGGGCCCCCGGGCAAAATAAATCAAGGGCCCCCTTACAGGCCCCACCCATACTCTGCAGCAAGCGCCACCCTTGTCCCGCCTCCATGCACCGCCTCCAGCCACACCCTACACAATCTTTAGACACAAGGAACAAAAGGGCAATAAGCCCTTCGAGGCCCCAGTAGAGACTACAATTGAGGGCTAATGGGCCATGGAGGGGGGTCTTTCTAGCGGAGGCTATCTCAGTGTCCTTTAGAGAGTGTGTTAGAAAGAATCCCCTCCAAGCCCCATTAGAGACTACAATGGAGTCTAAAAGGCTTGGAAGGGGGTCTTTCTAACAGAGGCCATCTCAGCGTCCATTAGATATCCCCTGCTGGAAACAGTCGCCTCCAGGCCCCAGTAGAAACTACAATTGAGGGCTAATGGGCCATGGAGGGGATTTCTAGCAGAGGCTAGAGTCTAATGGGGCCTGGAGGGTGGTCTCTCCAACACTCTGGTTCCTATTCACAATATAGCAACACAACATAGCTCGCTGATACCTAAGCCAAGTTGGCTCCTCTTACCTTAATTACTGTTGCTGGCTGGCAGTCTGTGGGCTTGCTGGCTGCGGCTGGCAGGCTGTGGGCTTGCTGGCTACTGCCGGCAGGCTGTGGGCTTGCTGACTGCGGCTGGCAGGATGCGGCTGGCAGGCTGCGGCTGGCAGGCTGTGGCTTGCTGGCTGTAAGCCTGTGGCTTGCTGTAGGCCTGTGGGCTGGCTACTGGCCTGTGGGCTGGCTAACTGGCTGGCTACTGGCCAGCCTGTGGGTGGCTGGCTGGCTACTGGGGCACTTGTAGATTATTTAAAGAAATAATCCATGCACAATAACCACTACTGCTCCAGAGTAAGTAGTCAAACCGTTTAAGAACAGTTTGACAACTTACCTGGGGTCTGCTGGGATATGAGGCTGTAGTAGGGAATAGGAGCAGTGGTGCAATGTGTGTGAAAGGTTCAGTGTGTGTGTGGGGGTGTAGTGTGTGAATGTGTAGGGTGTGTGGGCAGTGTATGTGTGTGGCAATGTTAGTATGGGGGGCTGTGTATGGGGGTCTGTGTGTATATGGGTGGGCAGTGTATGTGTGTGTGTGAGGCAATGTGTGTAAATGTGTATGGTGTGTATGGGGGCAGTGTGTGAATGTGTATGGTGTGTGTGTGGGGGCAGTGTGTTTATGGGGCTAGAGTTCACTCTCACCACTGCGACCACCAGGAATCCATGGGGGTTACAGTGTTGAGAGTGAACTCTAGCCCGTAGCTCCAGGGCTAGAGTTGACTCTCGCAAGAGCAGTAACGTTGCCATGGTAACCGCGGCAACGCTCTGTGCTCGCGCAAGAAGGACCCAGAGGAGCTGCAGGGTGAGCTTCCAGGTCCTCTCTTCCTCCCCTGCCCGCACGGTGCCTGCGGACAGGGGAGGGGGGGCATTCTTCCCTCTCTTTCTCCCCCCTCCCCCAACTCTCTATTCCCCCTCTTTCTCCCCGTGTCTCATTCTTCCCTCTCTGTCTCCCCCCTCCCCATCTCTCTATTCCCCCCGTGTCTCATTCTTCCCTCTCTGTCTCTTTCTCCCCCTCCCCATCTCTCTATTCCCCCTCTTTCTCCCTGTGTCTCATTCTTCCCTCTCTGTCTCTGCTCCCCCTGTGTCTCATTCTTCCCTCTCTTTCTCCCCATCTCTTTTATTGCCCCCTTTCTCCCCTCCCATCTCTCTCTGTTCTCCCTCTTTCTCCCCCCTTCCCCCCTCTTTCTCCCCCTCCCCATCTCTCTATTGCCCCCTCTGTCCCCCCCTCTTTCTACCCCCTCCCCAACTCTCTGTTCTCCCTCTTTCTCCCCCCTCCCCATCTCTCTATTGCCCCCTCTTTCTCCCCCTCCCCATCTCTGTTCCCCTCTTTTCTCCCCTCCCCATCTCTCTGTTCCCCTTTCTCCCCCTTCTCTCCCTCTCCCCTATCTCTATTCCCCTTTCTCCCCCTCCCATCTCTCTATTGCCCCCTCTTTCTTCCCCCTCCCCATATCTCTGTTCCCCCCTCTTACTAAAGTCAGAGGGGGCCGGCCGCATTTCATGCTGCAGCCGCCAGACCAGCTGGCAGCCTCGCCGGTCCGGCGGCATTTCTCTCACTAACACTGAAGAAGAAGGAGGAGGAGGAGCATGTGTCTATCATGCTCCTTTGCGGTTCCCACATCCTGTGCTGGGAATTGTGGGAACCGCAGGGAGCATGACAGACACATGCTCCTCCTCCTCCTCCTTCAGCGTTAGTGAGAGGAATGCCGCCGGACCGGCAAGGCTGCCACCCGGTCCGGCGGCTCCAGCATGAAAAGGCCGGCCCCCTCACAGTGTGCCACCGGACCGGCCACCCGGTGGCACCTTCCGCTGAAGTCCCCAATCCAGCCCTGCCGCCGGGCCCCCTGAAGGCGGCCCTGGCGGCGGGCCCCCCTCCCGGCCGGGCCCTCGGACCGTGTCCGAAGTGCCCGACCGGTCAGTCCGCCCCTGGAATCATGACATGTCACACATGTCAGGTGTCCTTAAGGGGTTAATACAACCTACAATCTTAATCAAAGCATTACTAAGGTATGTGTATATACAGCCTTAGTTTTCAGGCTTTTAAGAAGTTCCGTAAACCTTATCTCTCTGGGTAGCTTTTTTTTTTTTTCATTCTAACAGTCCACCCACCCCTCGAATGTAGCCTGTACTTCCCCCTTCCTTCCTCAGCCCTGACTTTCTGTTGCTGTCCAATCACAGACTTCCCCAATGCAGCTCAATAAGAAGTCTTTGCATGGTAGCTGCTCTGGACAATTGCTGCCTCTTGAGTTTAGCCTAACTAAGTTAAACAAACCAGGAAGTAACAGGACATGTTGTCTGACAGTCAGGGGTTTTAATAAAGTTCATTTAAAATAGTGCTAATTTCTATTGAAATCTGCACTTTTTGTAAATTAAACACTATTCACACACAAAGCATTTTACCCAGCTGAAGAGCTTTAGTGGGCTGGAGTGTCCTTTTAAGCAGAGTCCGTAAAAAGGCTTGGGTCAGGGAATCCAGAGCTACACAAACCCATAATTCCAGGCTGGATCCATGAGTACAGAGATTAGGTAAGTCAATCTAGCGGAGTCAGTATATCAGAGAAAACACACTGAACAGAAATGCGCTATTGGGAATCACAAAGGTCAGCACCACAGGGCTTTGAAATAAAGCTCAAAGTAGTTTTATATAGGTCTGTGGCCAGTCCTGGCACTGAATTCGTCAAAACAATTGGTGCTGGAACGTCTTATTGTAATGTGTGAAAGGAGGGGACAGCATCTTGAGTCAACATTAATGCCTATATATGTCCATACTGGAGGAGTTGCTCCTCAGCATGATAGCGGACTTGAACAGTTTGCGAATGACTGAACAGAGAGCACCTGGTAACCTGACAGAAAGTGGCCCTGTTTTGGCCATTTGTGTAATGATCCTGAAGCAGAATGGACAACAGCTCATTTAGCCTGCCCTTCGGTGGGTCCCCGTCAGATCTCAAGCTGGTTATCTCACTTATTATACCTTACAAGGTTGAAACGATCATCTGGGGTTGCTCTATCTCTCGTGCAGAGGGAACATGCTGGCATTTCGGATCTGGACTGCCCATATGTGTGGGACCAGTCTGATATGCTTCAGATATGTTCTCTCTGTAATGGCACTAGATGAGCTAAAACCAGCTTGAGATCTGAGCGGGGACCCACCAAAGGGCAGGCTAATTGAGCTGTTGTCCATTCTCACCTCTCTTGCTACCTCTCTCTCTCTCTCTCTCTCTCTCGTGTGTGTATTATATATACACACACACAAACATACATACACAGGGCTCGACAAATGCCAGGTCGCCATGGCGACTAGACATTTCGCCCTGGCGCCTGGCATTTATTAGCCCTTTGCTGAGCTGCGCAGTGCGTAAGGGAACAATAACCTTCCTGCAGTTCCTCTCTGCGTTCTTGCGCGCTGTTTAGGTACATGACATCACTCCGGCCCCGGCATTACTACAGAGAGCACACAGGAGAGCAGAAAAAGACTGCAGGAAGATTGAAAGGAGACACACGGGACGCCAGGGAAGATCCACTCAGCTCTCCCAAATGTAGGGAGGCTGGGTAGATCTAAATTAAAACAAAAATAGCAATTTGTGAGAGTGTGTGTGTGTGTGTCTCAGTCAGAGATTAGGGACGGAGCTTGCGTACGGGCAGGCAATCTTCCATGCAGGGGCAGTGCTTGTGTGCCGGGGAAGTTGTTGCCCAGTGGCGGAATCAACATAGAGTGGTGCAAAAACTGTTTTGGGCCCCTGAAGACACATGCCCATCGGGTGGCCCTAATTGCATGGGCCACTCGATGGGCCCCGGTGTAACCGCAGCACCAGCACTCCCTGTAGTTCCACTGCTGCGCCTTCCTTATTAAACACAAGACACCTTTTCATGGAAACCTTTTTCAGGAGATATAAGATAAGTTTTTGGGTGTTTAGAAGTGGCAGTGGTGAAGTGTGTGTATAGAGGAGTCTGTTTATGGTGTACTATGTGTAACTAGGGGCTGTAGTGTAAGCATGTGCTCATGTATAGGAGCTTTTGAGATTGTGTGTGTGCTGAAAGGGCCTGTAAAGTGTGTGCGTGTGCATCTAGGAGCTGCATTGTGAGTAAATGTGTATTGGGGTTGCATTGTGTGCTTATGAAGGAGCTGTAGTTTAATTTTATTTATATATATATATATAATATCTCTATGTAGAGCTGAGCTTCCTCTCCCTATCTCTCTCCTGCGCTGCTCTCTGTGACCCAGGAGGAAGTCCTCCAAGCAAAGTGCCCCCTCTGGCTGCACGTGGGAAAAGGGTGTAACACAGTTCCACAGTGACACTGTTGCTGCTGCAGCTTTGGGAAGGGAGACACAGTGCTCCCGACTTCAATTGAGGGGGCACAAGAGGGGGAACTGCATGATGTAGGGCCCCCGCCAGCGATGCCACTGTGAAGCGTTGGAGATGCATACTGCCTAAGATTAATCGTGATTACACAAGGGATTTCTCCTGCTTACATAAGTGACCCCAGTTATTTTTAGTGTGGCAGGGTGCAAGCACAAAGCTGTAGTTGGCACATTTGCAATTGTGTTATGTTCTTTTCAGCAGCTGCACTCTTCTAAATTATAACTGGAAATTCATACAGTGCTATTTAATTTCTAGTATTATAAGAGTTAATATTCTTTATATAGAATACATGACTTGGTCATTAGGGCACCCAACATGTACACCTTGGACTCTACTGGGTACCATTTAGTCACTGCCTCAATATTGGATGAGCTTTTGTGGTTTAGATGATCTCTTTGCAGTGCTGGGATTCATTGCATGATAGGAGTGTGTCACAGGGATATTCATCGGCAGGAAAACTTGCCATAGCAAATTAGAGTACTTATGATGTATTTGTTACTAATAAAAGAAGTATTATATGTCTTCAGGATTAAAGCCATTGATTCTAATTTTGATGAGAAGATGACCAAACTTGCAAACACACTTGAGAAAAATACAAAGGTATGTGAACATATCCTGCTAACTTAAGTATGTGTATATAAGTGTGTGTGTAGTATACAGAGGCGGCTCTCTAATTAGGAGATTTAGGCAGCCGCCTAAGGCCTCGTGTTGCCTGGGGCCTCGCGGCCACCTAAACCGCCTTAGGGCAGACTGTGTCGGGTCCTTGGTCCGTGACTGAGGACCCGACACTAGGAGGGGGCCCAGCGGCTTGCTGTGTAACTGCCGGGTACGATGCCACTCCAGTCTGCCTGGCTGGAGAGCACCAATCGCAGGTACAGGTCTGCAGCTCTGCAATGTGCAAAGCTGCAGACCACGTGTCTCGCAGACCACGGCAACGCTCTGACTGGATCTCACGGGATACATGGTCTGCAGCTCCGCGGAGCCGCAGACCGGATGTTATGCCCACCGAACCACCAGCGAGCTAAAAAAAGTAGTTAATCCCTTAACCATCATCACTCCATCAATACCCCTTCCCTCATACCATGATCATCCCCCTCCCTCACACCATCACCCTCCCTCTCTCACACCGTGTCACCCCCACACATACAGTGTCACCCCCCCCCACACATACAGTGTCACCCTCCCACACACACAGTATCACCCCTCACACACAGTATCACCCTCACAAACACACACACGGTCACCCCCTTCACATACGGTCACCCCCCCATGCAGTGTCACCCCCCACAATGTAGTATCACAATACTCCCCTCACACTGTCACACCCCGACTGCCAGCCCCCTCACACTGCCAGCCCCTTCACCCATCCACACTCACATTAATAACTCCTAATCCTGGTAATCTCATCCCCTCAGCTGCCCTTGCTCTGCCACCATCACCCTGTCAAATAAACCCCCCTAATTCTGTCATGCTCACCTTCTCTCACTCTGCCACACTTATCCTGTCACATTTATGCCTCTAATCCTATAATCCTGTCACACTCTGCCACACTCACACTGTCACATTAACCCCCCCCCCTTAATCCTGTCACACTCCCACCTCCAACAATGCCACATTCTCCCTTCACCCCAACCCTGACACACTTACCTCCACTCGCACTGTCACACTCCCTTTTCAAATCATGTCAACCATGGGGAAAATATCTATGGCACCGTTTTGTTTTATCTGTAACTTTATTGATCTTTTTAAAGATTTTTTTGCTCAAACAGTAACCCCTTCACACCAGTACTTACTTATACACGACTGCCAGGCTATACAACCATCCCCCACAATGGTGTATAAACGGTTGGCATAACTGCAAACTAAATGTATTTATTACAAATTAATTTTGTTTGCAAATTATGCTACAACTACAGCCAGAGAGCTCACAATGCAGGGGCACAGGAAGCCGCGACACTGCAAGCTTCTAAACTCTGAATGCAGAGACTAACTCTCTGTATCCAGCGCTGTAAGCCCGGCTTTCAATATAGCGAGTGCTCCTTGTACACACAAGATGCAACCCTATTTTTTTTCACTTTGGGTGTTAGTGGGGCCTCATGTTTGAGTCTAGAGCCGCCCCTGATAGTATATCTATATTCTTAATCATCAGAGTCTTAATCATTCTATTTCAAGTGTATAAACTTCTAAACAATTTAAATTATTTTTCTACAGGATGAAAGCACAATGATACCTGCTACCAATATGTCCACAAATTGATCAAGGACTGAAAGATTGAGGTGGAATTTTTTTTTTTTTTTATTGATCATACATTTTCATCGGGTCTCAGAGGTGAAACTATGGTTCATTACATTGTTAAAATGAGCACTTGTCAATGCCCACTTGTAATCACTTGTGTTGTGTAATAAACTGTAATTTGATTTATTGACTGATGATTTTGAGTTCTGAGCTCCATTTTAAATCACAACTAAAATAACCGACTTAAATCTCAAATGTTTTTTCCCCAAATACATCAATGGGAAAATGATAGAAGAAAATGTTGGTTCATTGATAGTTTAAAAAAAAAAAAAAAATATGAATGAAATGTTGGTCTATTGTAATATGAAGTTATTGTGTTCGTTAGTGAGTATAAGGTGGTGGTAGAATGTTGTGTTATATATGTCATCCTTCTAAATTAAACACAGAACTTTATTCCAAATATTAATGGGGATAATTCCCTATAAGCCAGATTGTAGGGACTTAATTAGTGTAGTAATAGCGAGACCATTATCTATTAACCTTTTAAGTTTTTTTTTTTATTTTTATTTTTTTTTATTTCTGCCATGGTCCCAAAAGACCATCATAAATCAAAAATGCTGCACATAACTTTGAATAATTTCCTCCCCAGATGTCTAAGTTCTAAGAGCTATGTAGTTAAAATATTCAGGAATCGATTTATTTACAGGTAATGTTGCATGAATGTAACCCCAAAAAATAGAGGGTTAAATGTCTGGCAAAAGCAGACTAGAGGAATAACTCCAGGAAGTCACTGCTTCATGGACTAAAGAAAATGTTCTGTATGGTATTGGAAAATTGCATTAAAACTGAAAAAAGTGTACTTGAGTGATCGTAGATTTAAAGGAAAACTATGTCAAAACATAGTTTGTTGGATGTCATTTTAAAGGAGCGCGTTTCTTGTCTTCCCAAAATAAAATATTGGTGCATTTCACCTACCCATTGAAGTATTACATAAAGAGTTTGGTAAATTAATTTGTTGTAGTACATGCTAATTTCTTTTCAAATTGGTTGTCAAATTTCCCATCCGATTATGATCTTGATTTAAAGGGATACTTTAAATAAGATTAATTTAATAATGTTAGCTTACTAAAGCAGTTTTTGTGTATAGATCAGGGATGACAAAACTTAATGTCATTAAAAGCCTCATGTTGAAATTTAGAAATATTCAAAAGCCACAATTAAATGTATTAGATTATTCAACAGAACCAAATATTGCCCAATAATGTCCCTCAGCCCCCTACGTGTCTTATCCCACCAGCCCCTCCATGTGTCTCATTCCCCCACACATCCATTCATGTGTTTCATTCCCTTAGCTCCCCCTATGTGTCACATTCCTTCAGCTCCCCCATGTGTCAAATTCCATCAGCCCCCCCCATGTGTCTCATTCCTTCAGCCCCCCAATGTGTCTCATTCTACCAGTCCCTGTCTTACCCCCTCCCCACACGTGCCAGCTTACCTCCCCTGTCTAGCATGACTGAGCCACAGACTGCAGTAGAAGAACTTGTTTCCCTCCATCTGGTCTGCCAGGGAACAGTTTGGTGCTCTCAGTGCGTACACTTCTTGTTAGACTGGTCAGAGGGAAACAAACTCCTCTAACGCGGTCTGTAGCTTGGCTACGATACAAGGAATGACTGGCAGGAGGGGAGCATTGTGCAGTGCTCCTCCCCGGTCAGCTGGATCCCTCTGTGCCACTACACCCCGACTGCCAGCCCCCTCACACTGCCAGCCCCTTCACCCATCCACACTCACATTAATAACTCCTAATCCTGGTAATCTCATCCCCTCAGCTGCCCTTGCTCTGCCACCATCACCCTGTCAAATAAACCCCCCTAATTCTGTCATGCTCACCTTCTCTCACTCTGCCACACTTATCCTGTCACATTTATGCCTCTAATCCTATAATCCTGTCACACTCTGCCACACTCACACTGTCACATTAACCCCCCCCCCCTTAATCCTGTCACACTCCCACCTCCAACAATGCCACATTCTCCCTTCACCCCAACCCTGACACACTTACCTCCACTCGCACTGTCACACTCCCTTTTCAAATCATGTCAACCATGGGGAAAATATCTATGGCACCGTTTTGTTTTATCTGTAACTTTATTGATCTTTTTAAAGATTTTTTTGCTCAAACAGTAACCCGCTGCCACCTGTGCTGCCTTAAGAAAAGTAATGCGAGCCACATTGGACTGTCTAGCAAGCCACAGTTTGGCTATTTCTGGTATAGATGATGCCCCTAAAGTCTCAATGCTCTGTTATCTGCCATTTAGGAGCTAGATCACTTTTGTTTTGTTTTGTGAATTAAATTTTAAAATTTTTCATAATATTAAATAATTTTAAAAGTTTGTCCAAAAATATAAAATCATTTGAAAAGATTATCCAGCAATATTATATTAAGTCCTATATTCCTGTTCCCCTCTTCCAAGGTTTAAAGCGGACCTGTCACTTTTGGAGGTTTGCAAAGACCTCCATAGGTGGCATCTCCAATTAGGGGGTGCAATTGAAGTATACTTACCTGAATTTGTGCTTTGCATCGTGGCTACCTTCTTCTGGTGGATCCTCTTCAGCTCCTGGCACTTCAACTGCCAGGACCTGCATCAGTGCTGTACTCATGCAAGTGTGAGAGTACAGCACAAAAGTCAAAAACATATCCCGTGAAAACCTTCATAGATAATGTCTTCTTACGAGTGAGATGATGCCGGAATACTGTTGTGATGCCTTTTAAAAGTTGATGGTGGAGCTCTGACATTTAGCAATATTTGTCAAACTCCGGCTTTACCATAAGTTATATTGTTAATGGCTTTCTCTCTCTACACATTGGTAACCACCCTTGCTTGCTCTGCTACATCTGTCATCCAAAAAAACAAAAACTAAGCATTCATTAAAAATAATTCTAGCAACCAACTTCCTGTACATGAAATATATCTTTACTTCTTATGTCACTTTACCCCACTCCCTCTAGAATGTATGCTCGTTGAAGCAATGCATCTCTATGATGAAAGTTGAGTGTCTCCATGCATAGGGTGGAGACACTGAATGGCAGTGCTGCACACTGTGCAGCACTGCCCCAGGAAGTAGCTCCAGTGACCATCTGAGGAGTGGCCAGTGGAGGCACCACTAGGCTGTAATGTGAACACTGTCTTTTCTCTGAAAACATGTGTTTACTGCAAAAAGCCTGAAGGGAATGATTATACTTTCCAGAACAAACACAATAAGCTGTAGTTGTTCTAGTGACTAGTGTCCCTTTAAATAGTCAATTCACAGTGGTTCAGTCCCAAATAGCATATCAAAAGGATCATGAGATTTAAAAAAAAAAAAAAAGTGGTTTCTGTTTGTAATGTTGGTAATTTAACCTATCTCTCAATTTTCCCAATTCAGGTGGGACAGTCCCTATTTTGGGTCCTAATACCTCTGTCCCTTTTTATTTATTTATTTACAATTTGCAATTTTAGTGATTTTTCTCAAAAATTGCTTTGGTTACAATATCTGATTAGAATATATGTTGAAAACAATACGTGGTGAACAGCTTAGACATATAATTTGGCACTATGGCACAAGGTGAAGTCTCTAGTGCTTGTTTGTAGTACAGGTAGGCAACGTGAACAACCCAAACCAGATTCTCTTCTTTTCTGGTCGTGGATGGTGTGAAAAAAGGACAGAGGGATGCAGCAACTTTAATATATCCTCGGAATCCAAGTTTGGAAAAGTCGATATGGTGTAGTATTTTCAGATGATGATAAAAAAAAAAAAAAAAAAGCACTTACACTTTTTTTGGAGCTAGTAATTAGCTCTAAATGTATGTGCTCGGGCAGTAAAATCTGTGGAATATCTTGATCTTGCGCGTGGGAGTCTTTATGGTTGATATGGTTGATGTTTTGTTAGCTGGTGTGGTATGAGCTCTCTAGCTGAAGGTATTAAGGATTTACGCTCATCAATGCACAGGAGTATAGCAGAAGGTAGTCACCAGGATATTTACCATATAAAAAATAAATATTGTTCCCCACCAAGGAATGTGATGATTTCTGGGTAAAATCTTGTGGAAAAAATTAGGAAGGTTCCAATATGGATCAAAATAACTACATTTATTTAAAATTAAGATTAAAACTATAAAAGAAATAACCACTAAATCATTTAGCCAAAGATTACAGGCTTTCTCAAAGTGTCCTTTCTCAATTTTTTGCAAAATGCATTGGTGTTTGTTCCTTTTATGGTACTATACTATATTTTGTCTTCGTTTTCCCCTACTTTTGCATATTGACTTTTCCCGGCTTGGATTCTGAGGATAAATGTAAGGCACTGCTTTTCTCTGTCCCTTTTCCGTATAACTCGGAATCACAATGGTTACCACACTCCCGTTAGTTAAGGTCTCTTGGTGTTACTAGATAAGAGGCTGTGCATACCACAACATGGCTTGTTAGCTAATTTAACATTGCAAAATAACATCCAATCGGCATCATCCAAAACAAATACCAAAGCAAATAGAGTTAGAACAAACATAAGTGAATAACAAATCATGAACCAATAATAAATGAGTGGGTAGTGGGTGTTCAAAGATCCTAACAACCAGACTCACAAACCTGTTGGAAGTGGCCCCCCACTTGCACTGCCCTTCGTTATATAGCCAACAATAGCCCCGTTTTTAGTTGGCCGACACGGCGGTGGAAGCGCCCGTGCCGGCCCCTGGCTGAAAGGGAGACACCTTCTGCGCCATCATAAGTTTCATCCAGAGTGGTAGGTCCATTTGGTCCCGCCGCCTCCCTGGATTAGCCTCCAGGCGCTGATGAAACTGCTCGTCATATCGCCACCATGCGAGACCCCCGTAAGTGTGATACGCTTCCCAAATGCCATCCAGATAACAAAATAGCTGTGAACAGCGCTCCGCCGCCTTTTCGCCCATCACGCTGGCCAAGATGTAGAACGCCCTCAACCAATTCCCAAAAGTCTTAGGGATCTTCCTATACCGCCGTTTCTTTTCCTCCTCCTTCTTAGCATCCTTTTTATCCTCCTCCTTGAGGTCAATGTAGTCCTCAAGGGGGAGAAGCGAATAGAGCTCCATGAACTCCCCTTTCCAGATCCTCTCCTTCACCTCCAGTTTTAAATGACAGCCCAACGGGCCCGCAAAAGAAACATGTACGTTCTGCCGTGTGGCCTCCGGGATACCCCCAAGTAAATTGTCCCTCTCGCTCATCAATTCGGGCGCCGCTACCGCGGAGGTCGTACCCCCTTCCCCGACCGTGCTACCCCCGCTCCCCAAAACCACCCCTGGACTTGACCCAGTGACCTCCCCCAGCTGAGCCCATACCTGACTGCAATCCCCGTCTCTCCTTTTTCCTACACCCCAAGAATCAATTAACTTCTTAATGCCATCTAAAAGCTCCCATGACTGCTGCAAAGACAATGTCTCACCTTCCGCGCCACTTGCCACCGAAGGCCGTGGGGTTACCGACCGACTATGGTTATCCTGCCCCAAGAGTTCCACTGCTCTGGGCCGTATTCCCGCAGAGCTGGGTCTCACCCGATCCACGGGCGACCTTGAAGACGCCTGTCCGGCAACCAGGTCCACCTTGCCTGCTGGCGACCGTCCTGATGTCCTCAATGCGTGGGACCGTCTATGTAACCTGCAAGGAGAAGACATCCTGGGTAGGCTGGCCGTGGAAACCCTACCTCCAGCCACGCGTCCTGACAGGGGAAACCCTATGCCGTCCCCCGGGTGTGACCTGCCCCGCCGGGAACCTTGTCGTGTACATCAGTCACCCTCCAATGGCTACTACGTGACCGGTGCCTCCCCAGTCCTGGCGCCCACTGCTTGAGCCCTGTGCGCTATCCTCTTGGAGGGTGCCGACCCTCTGAACTGTCCCTCACTGTCGCTCCCTTCTGAACCTTCCCTGCGACCTGACCCGCCCGTTGTCGTCCCCGGCCCAGTCATATGGGAGACCCTGGTGATGTGCTGCTCTCCCGCACGCTGTCTGGGGTGTCGTGTATCGCTATACCCTTTTGGTCCGCTCTGTGCCCTAGTAGTCCACCGTCTGCCACCCTGCCGTCACCAACCATGCTAACACCGGGACCCACCACCGGGGCAACCCGTGGCCCAGCAACAGGATGGGAAATGGCGATGGGCTGCAGCTGTCCCTGCTCCACCAACAGCACTTCCAGCACTCCCTGGACTGCTGCCAAGCCTGCCGTACCGCTCCTCCTTTTTCCACTGGACCCTGCCTGTAATGGCCGCTTTCCCAAACTCCTGTCTCCAGCAGACACTTCTCCTTCATTCCCTGTAACAGAGGACACACAAACAGAATTTTCTGCAGTTTTTCTGCCTCCCCGTTTGGTAGCCGAATGGCCGGCAGTATCAGTACCTCCACGTTCGTCTCCCGAACGTTCTGTAGTTTCAGCCCCTTCGCCAGTTCTCCTACCTCCACATTCGCTTCCGGAACGTTCGGCAGTTTCAGATTCGGTTCCCGAACCAGCAGCCTGCAACTCCAGCCTCGCTTGACAACGTGTTCGTTCGGCCACACTGCAACGCCTCCCGCAACCTCCTCCACTTGCGGCCTTCCCGACAGTAGTCTCATCGCCACCATCGGGACGTCCAGAAGGGCTCCTTGGATGCCGGGAACCCGGAACCGCTCTGGGGCTCAACCTCTGCGGGGGCCTTGTCCTCCTGACCGGCCTCTGACCCAGGGAGCTTCCCGACCCGGACGGCAAAGCATCTCCAAGGCGATCTCTGAGCCACTCGACGCCCCTCTCCTGCACTGCTGCCCGGACTCCTTCCAGCCAATCTTCCATCTTGTTGACAACCTGCAGAGGAGACAAGACACAAAAGAAAAAGCCACACAAATACTGCCACAACAACAGGTAAGTGCAACTTAGATTAAAATGATCCCTAGATCTAAAATGGCCACTACTTATACTCCCCTTATAACTCCACCCCGCTCCATTTCCTTAAATCAATCCCTAACCAACTGACCCTTAGATGCCTGTTTCCTTGCAATGTCAAGGCCCACTCCCCATAGCTACGCTGCTACATGGGCTACATCAACAGCTTCTTCTCATCCTCTGTAATCTCAGTCTATGAGACATTGCTCTCTCCTTGTCCTCCTCTCTCTCCCAGCGCTCTTTCAGTGTTTTTCTTCTCTGGCTCTGCCTCTTCTCCCCAACCCTTTTTTGTAGGGGTTCCCCAATGTTTGGTCCTTGGTCCCCTACTGTTCTTGATCTATACGGCCTCCCTTGGTAACCTCATCAGCTCCTAGGCTTCCAATATCATTTCTATGCAGATGACATGCAAATATATCTGTCTTCTCCTGAGCTCTCGCCACCCCTCTTGACTCGTGTCTCTGACTGCCTCTTTGCCATTTCTAACTGGATGGCTGCTACCTTCCTTAAACTTAACCAGTCCAAAACAGAACTGGTCTTTCCTCTTAAGTGTTTGCTAGTCCCGTGTCTGTCTCCCTCCAAGTTAAAAGTGCTACCATCAGTTCTACCTCACAGGCTCGCTGCCTAGGTGTTCTGTTTGACTCCGACTTCTCCTTCACTCCTCATGTCCATTACAATTTAGAATGAATGCGGTTGCGAGGCTCATCTTCCGGTCTGCCTGCACCTCCCACACCTCCTCCCTCTGTTAGTCACTGCACTGGCTTCCCGTAGGATATAGGGCTCAATTTAAAATTCTGGTTCTTACTTACAAATCTCTGCATAATGCTACTACAACTAACCTATCCTCCCTAATACACAAGTATGCCCCATCTAAGCCCCTGTGCTCTGCCAAAGACCTACATCTATCATCTGTCCATACTCCCACTTCTAATGCTCGCCTTCAAGATTTTGTTTAGGGCGAGCTCTTCTCTGTCCCCCAATGTGTTCATTCTGTCCCCAGGTCTGCATTCCTTTAAAAATCATTGAAAACTCACTTCTTACCCGCACTACAATTCCTCTCCTGCACCTGTCATAAATTTTTTTTTGAAAGTCTTCAGTGAATACTATTCTAACAACCTACTTTCCTACCATACCCTTACCTTCTGTGTCACTATACCCCACTCCCTCTAGCATATATGCTCATATTGAGCAGAGCCCTCAACCCCGCTGCCTCCTGTGCATCCAACTCGGTCTGGTTGCAATTGCATGTCTGTTAGTCCATCCATTGTACATCGCTGAAGAATTTATTGGAGCTTTATAAATAATATAGTTTTGTACAGATTGTCTAGGTTTTTTTGTTGGTTTTATTCCCAAGAATGTGAGGTGTTCTGATCTCCAATCAAATTGGAATGCTATTTAGAGTTGATAAACTACAATGTCGCCCATCCCCACCACCAATGCATGTGTGTGGGTGGTATTTAATTCAGTAATTTTCCCATGTAGATTTGAGAGAGAGATCAATGGTTGTGTGATGGTTAACAGAACATCTGCAAACATGTTAATTTTAAAATCCCTATTACTTAGTGTAACCTTGTGTAGATTCGGGTCATTTCTGATTGTACTTGCTAGTGGTTCTAACACTAATACATATAGTTGCAGCAGGGGTGGCTCTAGACTTTGAGGCCTTAGGCGAAACTCAAACATGAGGTCCCACTAACACCCAAAGTAAAAAAAAAAATAGGGTTGCATCTTGTGTGTGTATAAGGAGCACTCGCTATATTGAAAGGCGGGCTTACAGTGCTGGATACAGAGAGTTAGTGTCTGCATTCATTGTTGAGAAGCTTGCATTGTTGCGGCTTCCTGTGCCCCTGCATTGTGAGCTATATGGCTGTAGTTCTTGTAATAAATACATTTAGTTTGCAGTTATGCCAATCGTTTATACACAATTGTGGGGTATGGTTGTATAACCTGGCAGTCGTGTATAAATAAGTACTGGTGTGAAGGGGTTATTGTTTGAGCAAAAAAATATTTTAATAAAAATCATATACCAAATAATAAAGTCAAAACCATTTTCCCCATGGTTGACATGGTTCGAAAAGGGAGTGTAACAGTACAAGTGGAGGTAAGTGTGTCAGGGTTGGGATGAAGGGAGAATGTGGCATGGTTGGAGGAGGGAGTGTGACAGGATTAAGAGGGGGTTAATGTGACAGGGTGAGTGTGGCAGGATTACAGGATTAGAGGCATAAATGTGGCAGGGTTGGGGGGAAGAGTGTGACAGAGTGAGAGAAGGTGAGTGTGACAGAATTAGGGGGGTTAATTTGACAGGGTGATTGTGGCAAAACGAGGGCAGCTGAGGGGGTGAGATTATCAGGATTAGGAGTTATTAATGTGAGTGTGGATGTGTAAAGGGGCTGGCAGTGTGAGTGTGGATGCGTGAAGGGGCTGGCAGTGTGGGGGTGTGACTTTGTGAAGGGAGTATTGTGACACTACATTGTTGGGGTGACGGTGTGTATGAGGGATGGTGACAGTGTAGGAGGGATGGTGACTGTGTAGGAGGGGTGATACTGTGTGTGAGGGTGATGCTGTGTGTTTGTGTGTGTGAGGGCTGATACTGTGTGTGTGAGGGCTGATACTGTGTGTGTGTGTGTGAGGGCTGATACTGTGTGTGTGTGTGTGTGAGGGCTGATACTGTGTGTGTGTGTGTGTGTGTGTGTGAGGGGTGATACTGTGTGTGTGTGTGGGGTGATGTGTGTGTGTGTGATGACTGTGTGTGTGTGTGAGGGGTGATACTGTGTGTGTGTGTGTGTGTGGGGGTTGATACTGTGTGTGTGATACTGTGTGTGTGTGAGATACTGTATGTGAGGGGGTGACACTGTGGGAGAGGAGTGATACTGTGTGGGATGGGGTTATAGTGTGTGGGAGGGTGATGGTGAGAGAGGGGGGGTAATACTGTGAGGGGGGAGGTGATGATGGTAAGGGATTTAATACTTTTTTTTTTTTCTTAGCTCCCTGGTGGTTCGGTGGCCATAATATCCAGTCTGCAGCTCTACTATGTATCTTGCGAGATCCAGTCAGAGCATTGCCGTGGTCTGCGAGACACATGGTCTGCAGCTCTATATAGATAGTCCTCTATCTATTCCAGAAGCAATACGCAACTATTTACCTTTATTGTTTAGTGTGTGTATATATATATATTTTTTTTTTTTTTTTTCTAATTAGTCACTATTTAGTGGACTTACTATTTTCTATGTTGATCAACTTGTTCTTTATCTTTATTTTGCTGTTTTCTTTACATATATTTTTTGTTTCTAGCTATTAGGTGGAAAATTCCACCTTTTTATTAGCATATGTATTAAATTATATTTTAACTTTTTAGACTTAAGTTTACTGCCAGATTAAGGAACTATCTTTTCACCCCTTCCTTTCCACTACATGGGAAGTCCCACCAATTGATCTTGCAAATGAAGGATCCTCCTGTCTTTTTTCCTTTGTTGTTTTCTTATAGTAAGTATTCAGAAGCAGTCAGGTCCCAGAACTTTGTTGGCTGGAAGGGATGCAAGAATATCCAATACCTCCCCCTTTGTGATCTGCTGTGATAGTATCGCTAAGTGGTCATGTTGGAGCTTTGGTAAAGGAACATTTGCCAAATAGTGTGTGGATTATCTTTTAGGTTGTATAAATCTAAATAGTATTTAGATTGATCATTGTGAGAAATAATGTGTGGAAATTTCCTTTTCACCTGCTGTTTTTTTAATCTATATGCCATGGTATTCACAGCTTTGTTACCTTGCAAATAGCAAGATGGTTTTTAGCAGAGATCAAAATGGATATTCAGCATGTTACAGATCATGTGAGGGCCACAGAGTAGGACGTAATGGACATTGGCATGGAGGTTTCCAATATGATGAAATCCCCCCATAAACTTTAATTCATCCTCAAGGTACTTACCTCACAAATGTCTGCCATAGAAGACCATCATAGACTCAATCACATTAAAATCCAAGGCATACCAGTTGAAATCACAACAGAGGAACTACCTTACTTTTTAAGACACTTTATCGCCACTGTACTACCCACTCAGATGGCTAGAAGATTTGTCATGGATGGGGCATATGGACTCCCTGACGCAAGCAGACCTCCCACCACTACACCACGTGATTTAATTCTCCTCTGTGCATCCTCACAAGACAAGGGAAAACTCTGGGCTGCACTGAAGGGCAAAACACCATTCTCGTTTGAGAACTCACAATTGTCTTTTTACCAAGACCTGACCAGAAATACCCTGCATTGGCGTCCCTTCACACCATCATGCTTGAGTTACGCTCCCCAGGCTTTGCTTACAGATGGGGGCAACAAGATCACTGCTGGTGACACATAACAGGACAATGCTGAAACTTAACTCGGTATCAGAGGCACTGGATTTCCTGATGGCTTTGGAACTTTTTATGCCTGCACCCACTTCGACCCAGGAGGTGGCACCAGATTTCTGGGACCCTGCCAACATAGTACCCTTTGTGCCAAGGACTGGAGAAGAAACCTCACCGACCACCTGACTACTCTTGATGTTCATTAATGCGCAGATGTCTGCTCAATGTTACATTCTATTTTTTGTTTTCTCTCTTGCATTTGTTTTTATGTACCATTGCTCCGTAGCCCAACTGACTAAATCCCAACAATATCTGACCTACACTCATGAACCTCCAGGCGTACTGCAGAAGATTAGTTCCAATGAGCGTCCACTTGACCATATGTAATTGTGGCGAAACCACCAATTCACTGCAAGCTTCCTTGCTTCCACCCCGCCCTTGGTTAGGGTTACTCTCTTAGGAGACAAGCTTAACGCCTGAGCCCCTAGCTAAACTCGGCTATGGCATCCTACTACCCTGATAGCTCATCATACTAATATCTGACTATTCTTCTCATCCCTTACTCTGTGTTTAGAATTTGCTCGTGTTTCTTAACTGCTTGTAAGCTTACTGACTCAGGGCCTGCCCAGAACCTCGACATGACGGTCTTGTTTTCAACCCATATCTTGAGTTCCTTTAGATTATCTAGTCTTATGTTTTATGGTGCTGTTCTTCTGACATAACGTTATCTTTGATGTCTTTGTGCTCCTATATAACCTGATATCTCTATGTGACGATGACAACTTTATGAACATCAAGCACCACCAAAAATAAAGAATGTAAAAACAAAACTTTGTCAAGGTCTGGGTCTCTCATAATGAATTAGGTGGAATGGGAATAAGTATTGTATGTTGGAGAGAAATATGTGTATTCATTGGTCCCAGAGTATAGAATGCACCATACATCATATAGGTTAAGTGTAGATAGCAATTGATTTATGGCTTTGCATTGAGTTTTTCAATTTTTGGACCAAGTGTGGAGTCAGATTTGGTGTTGAAAACATGATTGAAATCCCTGCATAAAATAAAAATGCCTTGTTGTAAGATAGATCATTTAGATAGAATTCAATGGAGACTGTTACGTTGGTTCGCATTAGGTGCATGATACTTGTATAGCAAGTATTATTTAACACTCCCGTCATAAATACATAGCCGTCCCAATCAAGGATCAGGCCACACCCCTCCTCTTTTCTATTCTAATGCCTCTGTTTTCTAGGAGCTCCATATTGTTGGTGTGTCTGTGTGTCCTTCCCTTCTGATGAGCCACTCTGGCGAAGCGCTCACGCTTGATCTGTCAAGGGTCATAGGTGTCCGAAATATCTTTTGCTCCTTTGATAAAGGCATTTTTATGCCAAAACGTTGGGGGCTTCCTGATTGACTTTTTCCCTCTTATTATTATTCCTGGTATGAATTTGTTTGTTTTATATGTATTATTTACTGGGTTGTTGTGTCCAAATATCCTTATGTTTTTGTAGTAATTATGTTACTAATGAACTTTTTGCCATCATTCCTGTACGGATGTAATTGTAGAATCTATTGTATATTTTTTGTACTAGTATTGGGATATTTATGCTATGATCTTCTGATATGCATTTTGAGATACTTGGTATTGTGGACCCAACCAATAAAGTGTTTATTTTTATGCTTGTGCTCCTCATTAAGTAGAATTTGTCCAATATATCTTGATGAGATTCTAAGCTATAACAATTCCTATGATGGAGAGGACACTTATTGAGATTACAGTCCTTGTGATTTTTAGCACAGATTGATTGATACGCTGTATATACACATTTTTCCTAAGATTGGAGGGTTCAGACTTATCCTTATTTAAGGGGTGCCCTCGAAGGTACAGTGGGTCTAGCACTGTTACACCTGTTTTTATTATTTCAACCTATTTATGGAGGATTAATAGGGAGAGCTGCTTCCTCTCACAACTCGATTGACATAACACCATTACTTTGTATCCTTTATACCAGTGGTTCCAAACTTTTTTCACTTGAGTACCCCTTCGTAGTCCATTTCCATAAATTGTACCCTTCATATTAGCAAAATGTTTGTAATGAACACAGTTGCTGTTGTTTCATATATATTTATATTTCTCTGCCATAGGCTCTCCCCCACCTGCCCCAGGCTCTCCCTGCTCCCCCACCTGCCCCAGGCTCTCCCTGCTCCCCCCACCTGCCCCAGGCTCTCCCTGCTCCCTTCACCTGCCCCAGGCTCTCCCTGCTCCCCTCACCTGCCCCAGGCTCTCTCTGCTCCTTCACTCTGCCCCAGGCTCTCCCTGCTCCTTCACTCTGCCCCAGGCTCTCTCTGATCCTTCACTCTGCCCCAGGCTCTCTCTGATCCTTCACTCTGCCCCAGGCTCTCTCTGATCCTTCACTCTGCCCCAGAGTCTCTGAGATCCTTCATTCTGCCCCGGGCTCTCTCTGATCCTTCATTCTGCCCCGGGCTCTCTCTGATCCTTCACTCTGCCCCAGACTGTCCCTGCTCTATTCTCTGCCCCAGGTTCTCCCTGCTCTATCCTCTCCCACAGGCTCTCCCTGCTCAATCCTCTGCCTCAGGCTCTCCCTGTACTGCCCCAGGCTCTCTGCTCCTCCCTCATCCCCAGGCTCTCTGCTCCTCCCCTCTGTCCCAGGCTCTCTCTGCTCTACCCTCTGCCCCAGGCTACCCTCCCCCCCCCTCTGCCCCAGGCTCTCCCTGCTCCTCTCCTCTGCCCATGGCTCTCCCTGCTCCTCTCCTCTGCCCATGGCTCTCTTTGCTCCTCCCCTCTACCCCAGGATGTCCCTGCTCTTAACTCTTCCCCAGGCTCTACCCTCTTCCCCAGCTTTCCCCCTCTGCCCTAGGCACTCCTTGCTCTCCCATCTGCCCCAGGCTCTCCCCGCTCTTCCTTCTGCCCCAGGCTCCCCACAAATGCAGATAGACAGATACAAACACTGACACTGATACAGGTACAGACACACCTATACAAACAATGACACACATGCAGATACACACACACACTGTATCTGCATGTGTGTCAGTATGCAATGTGTCAGTGATTGCATCTGTGTCTACAAATCTGCATGTGTGTCAGTGTATCAGTGTATCTGCAAGTGTGGCGATGTTTGTATCTGTATGTCTGTACATCTGCATGCGGGTCTGTGCATCTGCATGTGGGTCAGTATGTGTATCATACACTGCCACGCAGATACAAGCACTGCCACATACACAGTTGCACAGATACTGTTACACACACCAATGCACATGCAGATACAGGCACACATGTGCACATACTCACACTTACAGATGTACAGACATACAGATACACACTGATACATAGACATACAGATACACGCGGACACATACAGATACACATACTGACACACAAATACATATACAGACATACAGATACATATACTGACACACAAATACAGATACAGACATACAGATACACATACTGACACACAAATACAGATACAGACATACAGATACACATACTGACACACAAATACAGATACAGATACACATACTGACACACAAATACAGATACAGACATACAGATACACATACTGACACACAAATACAGATACATACATACAGATACACATACTGACACACAAATACAGATAGACATACAGATACACATACTGACACACAAATGCAGAAATACAGATAAACATACTGACACACAAATACAGATACAGACATACAGATACACATACTGACACACAAATTATTATTGCCATTTATATAGCGCCAACAGATTCCGTAGCGCTTTACAATATTATGAAAGGGGATTTAACTATAAATAGGACAATTACAAATAAACTTACAGGAACAATAGGTTGAAGAGGACCCTGCTCAATCGAGCTTACATTCTATAGGAGGTGGGGTGTGAAACACATTAGGACAGGAATGTGCAATCAAATAAGGTGGGCTGCCCTTTAGGAGAGGGCAAGAGACGGGTATGTGAGGTAGGGGTTAGTCTTGGAGGCCATAAGCTTTCCTAAAGAGATGGGTTTTAAGGCACTTCTTAAAAGATGCAAGACTAGGGGAGAGTCGGATGGCGGTAGGCAGGCTATTCCATAGGAAGGGAGCCGCCCGCGAGAAGTCCTGCAAGCGCGAGTTGGCCGTACGGGTGCGGACAACGGACAGGAGGTGGTCACGGGCAGAGCGGAGAGACCGAGAAGGGACATACCTGTGGATCAGTGAGGAGATATAAGAGGGGCTAGAGTTGTTCAGTGCTTTATAGGTGTGAGTTAGTGCCTTGAATTGACTCCTATAGCACACAGGAAGCCAATGTAAGACTGGCAGAGGGGTGAGGTGTGAGAGAACCGACTAGAGAGGAAAATCAGTCTAGCAGCAGCATTCATTACAGACTGTAGGGGTGCAGTACGGCTTTTGGGAAGACCAAGCAGGAGAGGGTTACAATAATCCATGCGGAAATTATTAGAGCATGGACAAGCTCCTTGGTAGTATCTGGTGCAAGAAAGGGGCGGATGCGGGCTATGTTTTTAAGATGGAATCTACAGGATTTGGAAACATGCTGGATGTGAGGCTCAAAGGTGAGACCAGAGTCAAGTATGACGCCAAGACAGCGCGCTTGCAAGGATGGGCTGATGTTGGTACCACAAACTTGAAGAGAGAGCGAAAGAGGAGGATCAGTATTAGGAGGAGGAAAGACAAGGAGCTCAGTTTTTGAGAGACTGAGTTTCAGAAAGCGGGAGGACATCCAGTCAGAGATGGAAGAAAGGCAAGCAGTGACACGTTGCAGGACAGCAGGGGAGAGGTCCGGGGTGGAGAGATATAGCTGGGTGTCATCAGCTTACAGGTGGTAGTGGAAACCAAATGAGGTAATAAGTTTGCCAAGAGAGGCAGTGTAAAGAGAAAATAGAAGGGGACCAAGGACGGAGCCTTGGGGGACTCCAACCGAGACAGGGCGAGGGGAGGAGGTATCATTAGAAAAAGAGACACTGAATGAGCGCTGGGAGAGATAAGAGGAAAACCACGAGAGGACAGAGTCACAGAGACCAAGCGATTGCAGAGTTTGAAGAAGGAGAGCATGATCAACGGTGTCAAAGGCCGCCGAGAGGTCAAGAAGAATTAGTATGGAGTAGTGGCCTTTGGATTTAGCTGCTATTAGGTCGTTAGTAACTTTGATAAGGGCAGTCTCTGTAGAGTGGAGAGGGCGGAAGCCAGATTGAAGGGGGTCAAGGAGAGAGTTGGAATTGAGGAAATGAGACACACGGGTAAAGACGAGTCTTTCCAGAAGCTTTGAGGAAAAATGGAGCAGGGATATGGGACGGTAGTTAGAGGGGGTGGACGGGTCAAGGGATGGTTTTTTTAGTATAGGTACTACAGTGGCATGTTTAAGGTCAGCAGGGACGATGCCAGAAGAGAGCGAGCAGTTGAAGATGTGTGTTAGAGAAGGCACGAGACAAGTGGAGAGAGATCTGATAAGGTGAGATGGGACAGGATCGAGCGGGCAAGTGGTGGGGCAAGAGGAGCAAAGAAGAGCAGCCACCTCTTGGTCAGTGGCTGGGGAGCATGTCTGAAGGGTAGGAAAGGCATGATCAATGTGTGAGTGAGAAACAGAAAGGCAAGGAGGGGAGAATTCTTTCCTTAGCTGTTCAATTTTGTCAGTGAAGTAACATGCAAAGTTATCAGCAGTAAGGTTGGTTTGGGGGGTGGCCACAGCGGGGCGAAGAAGAGAATTAAAGGTGTCAAAGAGACGCCTGGGGTTGCGGGAACATGAACTAATGAGAGAGGAAAAATAGGACTGTTTGGCAAGGGCAAGGGCTGCACTGTATGAACACAGTATGAATCTATAATGGAGAAAGTCTGACTGGGTGCGAGACTTCCTCCAGGAGCGTTCAGCACACCGGGAGCATCTTTGCAGGTAGCACGTTGATTTAGTATGCCACGGTTGGGGGCGGGTCCTCCTTGAGGTGCTTGCTTGGAGTGGCGCTGCAGTGTTCAAGGCAGATGTAAGAGTAGAGTTATATATGGAGATGGCCAGTGAAGGACAGGATAGGGAAGGGATGAACAGCAGTTGTGGATCAATGTCAGCTGACAACTGTTGGAGATCAAGAGAATTAAGGTCCCTCCTGAGTTGAGGCAGACATACAGATACACATACTGACACACAAATACAGATACAGACATACAGATACACATACTGACACATACACACAGATTCAGACACTCACACATACACACAGATTCAGACACTCACACAGACATACAGATTCAAACACCCACATATACACAGACATAGAGATTCAGACATTGCTATACACATACAGGCTAAGATTTTAGCCACCCTCCAGGTTTTACCTTTTGGCAGCAGGAGGGTGACTTCCATGGCAGGGGCTATTGGGAGGTGGGTTTTTTGCTTCCTCTCCCGGTCCAGCTCCCCACATTGCGGGTCGACGCCTTCCTTACAGCTCAGAGTAAGTCAGCTGGGAGGAAGTGACAGACTCGCACTTCCTCCTAGCTTTTCAGGAAGCTTAGAAAGGGCCGGTTGCGCAATTAAAGCGCCGAAATGCACGAGCCGACCCTTCATGGCAGATGTCCATCGGATGTCCCTAAGTGCATGGGCCATCAGATGAACTGGTAGTTCGTAGCCCGTGCGGTGCAGCTGCACGGACAGGGCTGCCATTACTGATTTCTGTTCGCATACCCCCAGGGCACTGAAGGGTACGCGGACCACGAATTGGGAACTGCTGCTTTATATCATCAGCAGAGACCTTGATACATTGTTTCATTGTTCATACCTCACATTGCCATACGAATTATCACAAAGGCAAGGAGTTTAGTATGTTTCTTGTTTGTGCGGTGTGTGTGTGTTGTGTGTGTGGGTGGTGCGTGTGTGTGTGTGTGGGTGGTGCGTGTTTGAAGGTGCTGTGGGTGGGTGCTGTGTGTGTGTGTGGGTGATTGTGGAGGGGGGTGTACATTACTTACTATCCCCCCTCCCTTCTTACCTTATGTAGGGAGGGGGGATCGTGCTGCTGCTTTCCCTGGTGGTCCAGTGGAGAGTAAACTCTAGCCCCTGTGGGGCTAGAGTTCACTCTCGCGAGATCTAAGCGTTGCTGTGGCAACGTTCCGACCTCGCGAGAGGAACCCGGCGGAGCTGCTGGTTGAGCTCCCTGGGTCCTCTCCTGCCTCCCTCCATGCTGCAGTGGGGAGGGAGGCTGAGAGCAGAGCCGGCGCTCAGATAGCCTGAGATCTCCCCTGCCTGTCTCAATACATAGGCGTGCCGTGGGGATTAGGGTGTGCCCCAGCACACCCCGTGTGCACGCCTATGACTCTGCAGATATCTTTGTTTTTCCTGCTGTTTGAAAACAATTTTGTCAAAGGTTTATAAATCATTGGAATAAAAATTGCACAAATAGCAGTGAGTATTAACTTTTCTCCTAAACCATTAAACATGGTGAATGCAGTGGTAAAGGCAAAGTTTGTACACCTAAATTTGCTTAGAATGCTCAATACTTTGGTATATATATCTCAAAAACTGCACTTACATTTACATATTATAAATTGTTATCCAATAGATGTTGCTCAAGCCCTTAATTCCCATTAAAACAAAACAAAACAGTGAAACGAAATGCCATTACGTAGAGCCAGTAAAAGTATATTTTAAATATAATTTGAGCCCGTTATTCTACAAATCCACAACATTCGAGAACCGTTCCTTGTCCAATGTGTGATCAGGTGGACAGTAACATAAAACCAAGTCTCTTTTTAAAGAATTAATAATTTTAGTACATAAAAAGCCCTAGGTCATATTTAAAACTATTAAAAAAATGTAAAAGGATTTCGGAGGGAGGGCAATAAGGCATTTTCTGGACTACAGTTCTGTTATAGTTATGGTGACATTCGACAACAAAAAGCCTGTGGTGCATTTTGTCAAGCCCTACATGTTAACAGATTAATAGAAGTTGGACGGTGATGATTATTTTTGCGTTTATATTGCCTTGAAATGAGTTGTCAGTAGTTAACGATGAACATCTTTAAACCACGGGGGCTGCCCATTAATATTCTGTTAATTGCTTCTCCTCAACTAGTTCTCCTTTTTGTGCCCGATCCCATTGCTGGCATGGGACAAGTCTTTATGGTATCCATTCTTCAGTTCTTTGATTGCTTCTTTTTCAGTTGAGTCGCTTTTTGAAGGTCTTTTCTTGTAAGTCTAGTGTGAATAAGAACACAAAAAACTATTTGTTTTGTTATCCATTTTTTTTTCTTTTATTTAATTCGGTTAGACTATAACCATATCTATAAACCTGAGTTGAGCTATTTATTGAAACCTTTAGAGGCTCAAAATAATTGGGTATTAAGGTACAGTTTAAAAAAAAAAAGTATAGGATCAGTGAATGAAATAATAGTTGCAAGGTCTTTTTGTGTGCTACGTAGCACTTAGAAACTGTTTGAAGGAGCGCATATCTCCTGGTCTTCTATATTCAAGAACATGATTAGTCAGATACAGTGCTTAAGCTAGGGCTGTGTATAGTAAGTTCGTGCACTATGGCAGTTTAGTTTTCAAGCACTGTAAGTATAATTTATTTAGAAAAAAAAATCAAATCCTAATTTAATTTATGTATACTTCCTTTGTTTATTTTTATTTATTTATTCTTTTAAGGTTACACCTGAAACTAGAAAGTTTAATTCATAGTTTGTTATAAAAACAAATAATGTTTCATAATAAAATTTATAAAAAAAAAGAAACAAGCCCAGTCTATTGCTTTACATAAATACTGGATTTTCATGCATATGTTACATACATACATACATAACGTTTTAGAATTAAAACTTAAATTCCTAATGCTTCAATGTCCTAATGACTAGTCCATGTTTACTGCATTAATAATAATAAAAAGGTTTTGTTTAAATTTGTTAACGCCAAGACTGCCTTGTTGCTACGGTCTACTCTTTAACCTTTCCTGGTAAGTTTTATCCCGCAATCCATGGTTCATGGATTGCGGGATAAAACTTACCAGGAAAGGTTAAAGGATCTTAACATGTATAGCTTGGAGGAAAGACGAGACAGGGGGGATATGATAGAAACATTTAAATACATAAAGGGAATCAACACAGTAAAGGAGGAGACTATATTTAAAAGAAGAAAAACTACCACAACAAGAGGACATAGTCTTAAATTAGAGGGACAAAGGTTTAAAAATAATATCAGGAAGTATTACTTTACTGAGAGGGTAGTGGATGCATGGAATAGCCTTCCAGCTGAAGTGGTAGAGGTTAACACAGTAAAGGAGTTTAAGCATGCTAAGTTAAGGATAGGCATAAGGCTATCCTAACTATAAGATAAGGCTAGGGACTAATGAAAGTATTTAGAAAATTGGGCAGACTAGATGGGCCGAATGGTTCTTATCTGCCGTTTCTATGTTTGCATAAAAATTATAGTGAGCACTCAACCTCAATATGGTTGATAGTGTGGTAAAGAGGTGGTGGGTGCTTTATGGGAAAATCTGTTATTATTATTATTATTGCCATTTATATAGTGCCAACAGATTCTGTAGCTGTTCCCTCCTCTCCTCCTCCCTCCCCCCCACCCCCCCACCAGATCCATAGACCTAGTAGAGAAAAACCCAAGGCACACCAGAGTAAATTTGCCCTTAAGATTTCTATTCATACAGTGAATAAATACAGGTTATACAAAGAAAGCGCAACACACAGTACAAGCAGATAAACACTAGATAACATATCCATAACCACTTCAGATACAATAGTAAGTGCTCAAATTTGAAACCCATTGCTCTCTCTGCAATGGTCCAATCTAATGTTCATAGAGCACGCGGGGTGGGCGCTACATGCACATCCAATCAAATTCAAAAACATTGAATTCAGTGCTTACCTAAGTGTTGCATTTGGTCACATGACAGTTTCACTTAGTCATTGTAGAGGAAGACAGCCACTAGAGGTGTGTTTAACCCTGCAATGTAAACATTGCAGTTTCTACAAAACCACAAAGAAGAACACTGCATGGTTAAAACTATAGAACCACTGCACCCAGACTTCTTCATTGAGATGAAATGATCCGGGTACTTTTAGTGGTCCTTAAAATCTGATCCAGTATTTTTAGTGGTACAGTTAGCAGTGGGTTCGTCAAGATTGGTTCCACAAAGAGTGCAGGCTTTTATTCATATAGTCATTAAAACAGATGAACACCTAAAAGCCATCCCCAGCTTTAAAAATAAGTTACAGATCATCTCAAAACATATTCTGGAGGACCACTATCTACTGGCCACCCAGCCATACATTCTATGATAATCAATAAAAAGATAGACCAAATGTAAAGAAAGTGGTTGGTCTGGCCTACTTACCTTGAAATAGAAGTTCACAAATAGGATGACCAGTGTAGTCATGTAGGAGGACTGGAACATCAGGCAACCAAATGGAAACCCGCATGGTTTAACCGCTGCACTGAGTGTGTGTGTGATGGTAAGCAGGAATTGAATCTATAACATACACAAACACAAATTGCTCTTGACATTCTTGTTTATAGTTCTCAATAAATGTTTTGTTATAAAGCAACATACAAAAAGACGACATTGTAACTTTGCATAAATTCTGCTTCAGGATATCTGTACTTCTTGTTGTGCTTCTCTAGTTTATGGTGTAGAAGTTCACAAAGTATGTACAATGCTTAAGGATAGTATCTCTAAGAAGTAAGCACTATTGAACCTACCAATAACACCTATAACATGTATAAGAGGGGTGCCAAAAAGGAAGATAGCCAGATGTTGCAGAACTACAACTCCCATGATGCTTTGCATGTCTTTAGAATGACAAAGCATCATGAAAGTTGTAGTTTTTAAACATTTGGGGACCTTTTGGGCACCCCTGTTGTATATGGTTCTTGGGTGGTTAAAGAAAACATAGAAGGCTTATATCCATCATTCACTCTCATAAAATGCATTGAGTGGGATGGTTGTAGTATACATGTGATGTGGTAATACTATGGAGTGATGAATAGGACCCATGAGTAAATGTGAGGATCACATGGCAACACACTGCAAAAACATGACAAAATGATTATTTAATGTGTGCAATGTGAATTCCCTTTTGATAGTTGTATCAATGTTTCTTGTGTGTATACAAGATGAATGCATGTGTATGCTATTGCCTATAGGATTAGAGCATGGAAATTAAATATTATTAAACATACCAGTTGTGCCTGAGTAAGATACTTCTTCCACCACAGATACTTGTGCATGGATGGAATGACAGACAGGCCATAGTAAGAGTACATAAGGACGTGTATAAAGCTATTCAGCGTAGGTCCAAAGAAACCTGGAATACAAAGGAGTCTCTTGTCAAGCTGCCAACTTCATTTCACACCTATATATCTATTATTACAGGAACATTCCAAGGGCCATAACCTTTTCACCCTGCTGTAGTTATGGTGCCAGGAATGCCATAGCACCCTCTCAGATTAAGTATTCAGACTGTTTAAGAATAGTTTAACAATTTACTTTAGTCTAGTACTTTAGCTTAGATGAGCTAAACAGATTCTTATTTGTAGGATAATCCAGAAGCAAGGCTATGGCCACTAGTGCCCAGGTACGTTGTCAAACAAAACTTAACTGGTTTAAAAGGATACTATAGGCACCAAAACAACTTTAGCTTAATGAAGCAGTTATAGCATATAAATCATACTCCTGTAGTCTCACTGCTCAATTCTCTGCTGTTTAGGAGTTAAATAACTTTTGTTTCTGTTTATACAGTACACGCCCCTACTCCTCTGGCTAAGACTGATGCAGCCTGCATGACAATAATGGTTTCATTTTCAATCACATCTTGCTTTAGATGTTTTTATCTCCTACTCCATAAATGTAAAGTTAATCACACACCGGAAGCTCCTGCAGGGTCTAGCAAGCTATTTACAGAGTAGGAGATAAGAAATTCATTTTGAACAAAATGTGAAATAAAGGAAGTGTAAACATTAGATCTCAAATTACAGGAAGTGTTTATTTAGGAAGGCTGTGTAAGTCACATCCAGGGAGATGTGCCTAGGGCTGCGTAAACAAAGTTATTTAACTCCTAAATAGCAGAGAAATGAGACTGCAGGTGCCTAATCTTGTTTTGGTGCTTTTAGTGTCCCACTTAACTACTAATACTGCGAGTGTACCTTTTGAGCACCAGTACCATGACCTACACATAATACTATGTATATGATGTAGGATAAAAATACACATAATACTATGTATATGATGTAGGATAAAAATACACCTAAGCTCATCAAGTTCAATAACATAGCACTTCTGCTGCCTTTAATCCAAAAGAAGACCTAATCTGTTTCAAGGGATTTCTAACGGAGTCGTCAAGGAAAAATTTCGAACTATGGAATCAAGGAGGAGTCTGATTTTTTCCTGGGACAAGCGATAAAAATAATAAAACAATAAAAGTTTAATGTCCATTTTAACTATGATAAACATATATATCCTGCAAAACATCTGTCTCTTAAGTTTCAATGAATGACCTCTTTTTTTTTTTTTTTTTAAATAAATGTTCTTTAATGAACAGATCTCCAGACTGCTGCTTGTATTGGCCCTTCTCACATGCAATCTAAGACACATTTTCTTCTAGTGTAAACAAATGCAGCTTCTATAAGCTTTCTTTATTTCGTAGCCTTTCAATTCCTCCAATTCTGTTTGTAGGCTACCTCTACTTTCTATAGTACCACAACGATGATCATGAAAAGTAGGATCTGTCCACAATTACTCTGTATATTAAAGATTAACCATTGTTTTCTAGAAGTAAAGATATATTTTCCAGGGTATAAGGAATGGTCACAAACTCAATTGGTATCAGAAGTGATCGAAAACTGATGGTGTTTTCATAGTCAGGCAGATATGGGAAGACAATAAATAGACCTAAATGGTTCTCTCATTCCAGATAATTGCTAATATGCTGACAAATTTGGAGGCCCTGGGGCAGATCATGCAGGTTCGCAGACTTGCATTAAAAGATGTACAATACTCTGTGTTGCATTATTGCAGGCTTAAAACGTTTCATGAAAATGGACACAATACTCACTTTGTCCACATGGGATCCAGTTCATTACACACCACCATATATTGAACATTGACGCATGGTGATAAACATGGAGAAATGTGATCTGGCTGTTCTTTTTCCGAAGAACAAAGAAAAAGGTGTCCATGAACTCAATAGCTTTTGAAAAATAGTACCACCATAGGACCTTGGCCACCTGTGAAACACAAGTTGTAAAAGCAAACATTTAACACAAATTGTGGATAAGCTGCAAATTTAAGAGTAACATGTAATGCAGTAAGAGATCTATTAATATACCGCTAAAGGAGCAGCTGATATACCAGTCATAAAATTGTCTACACTTATTTTATGCTTTACAGCATCACCAACAGTATGTGTGCCTATATATCCCTGTCCTTTTGTCACTTAAAGACATTACTTAAACGAACAGACTAATTAGAACACAGAAATAGTTACAACTCACCCGGATGTCTGCTTCCCCTGCGCTGTCCAGGTTTTGACATTGTAAGTTATACCGTCCTTCCCATGTTGAAAGAATGAGCTAAGGAAAAATCAAGAGAAATGTTATGCTATATAGTCTGCATTCACCAATGTTTAAAGGACCACTATAGGAACCCAGACCACTTCAGCTCATGGAAGTGGTCTGGGTGCCAGGTCCCTCTAGTTTTAACCCTGCAGCTGAAAACATAGCAGTTTCAGATAAGGACTACATAGTTCCAGGAAAACTAGTTTGTTTTCCTGGCACTATAGTGGTCCTTTAAAGAGCATAGTTGACTCACAACAGGTTTGCAAAGGAAGTTTACTTTGATCGGTACATTGTGCTACCCAAATAGTAAGAGAATATTAAAGGGGTACTGTAACTACCCACAATGTTTAATATTACAAACTGTTGTAATTTCAAACTGTTGTAATTTCTACACCGTTCACCTGATTTGGATGTAAATACCCTCAAATTAAAGCTGAAAGTCTGCAGTTAAAGCACATCTTGTTTGTTTCATTTCAAACCCATTGTGTTGGTGTATAGAGCCAAAAAGATTAGAATTGTGTCGATGTCCTAATATTTATGGACCTGACTGTATTTGCTGCGGCATATTGTAGTTGGCCACTGAGGCCATGTTCAATGTTATTATTAGTTATAATTTATAATTGGTCTATTACCTAATCTACTGCTCCCATAACATAAAAGAGGCTATAACATCCAGAAGGAGGAATTAACTTGCTGATATCATGTAATTATATTGTTCCACTAATTGTATTATGTACACATGCACTGCATTTCCCACTCCTTTTTCCTTTTTGTACTCTGCCATAATGACTCAATAAACTACAGAATGACTGCAAAAAAAATAAAAATCTTCAAAACATTTTCTGGAACCCAGAAAGAAGGAAAGTGTTACAAATTAAGGGTTATGTTCACTAACCTGCATACTATCCTAAGTTTTCTTTTTAATCTAGGTCCCAAGCAAAACAAAAATAAGTTTCTCCTGCTGGTATTCTGCCTTATTTCATTAGCCATAATTGATCTAGGCCAGGAGCAGGCAGCCTTCAGCGCTCAAGATGTTGTTAACTAATCTCCCATAATGCTCTTGCAGCCATAATGCTGGCAAAGCATCAAGGGAGATGTAGTCCACATCATCTGAAGTGCCGCAGGTTGACTATCCTTAACCTAGGCTGTGAAGACTGATTTGCTACTTATGAAGATAGGTTATTTAAATGTATGGACATAACAGATCCTATATTAGTATATAAAATACTATGGAATGATTTGGGAACTATAGAAATTACAGAAAAAAAATCTTTATTTTGTAATTAAAAAGAAAACAAAAACTCGACTGCACATTTAAATACAAAATTCCAGTTTATTGAAGCAAATTCCAGATTTATGAACACTGTCCCTCAGTGGGAACCACAGCAAAGGAGCAAAAATCTGCCTCTGTGTTTCTTTGTTACTTGTCCCTCCAGAGAGAGAGGAAAATATTTAAGCACCGCTGCTCCAAATTTCATATAGTCTTTACTAGAATGTAAGCACAATAAGAATGTGGATAACTCCATTAATACCTTGTATATTTTTTTTCCCTCTCAAGAGACTGCACTCTGGAAAAAGCTGCTGAGCCCCACAGTATAGACACAAAATTAGAATGTTACAAGACAAAAAGTGTTTCTGTCTGTATACTGGGAGAAAGGGTCATTTATTCTCTGCAACTGCATGAGCTGAATGTAACTGGCACTTGTCCTCGTGTTCTTTAGTTGCTGACCTTTGGCACACATTACCGGCTCCCAGAGTCAGCCTGGCTATTAATACAGCCAGCCGTAAAACACTTGTTCATCATCTGCATGTAAGAGCCAAACCAGGCATACTGCTTAGGAGAGAAGAGAAAACGGTGTGAAACGCTCAGCTCTCTGTTTCTTATAGTCACATAAAGTGCACCTGCCATTAGAAATAACATTTCATCTGCATGTTGTAGTCATTGCTTAACCGCTAAACTGCACTCGAGATAAAATTTCCTTTACGCTCCTCCTTCATATTGTAGTGCAAGCATGTCAAACTCAAAGTCTAGTATGGGCCACATAAACGAGATTTAACCCCTTAAGGACACATGACATGTGTGACATGTCATGATTCCCTTTTATTCCAGAAACTTGGTCCTTAAGGGGTTAAAGGGACACTATAGTCACCCAAACCACTTCAGCTCAATGAAGTGGTCTGGGTGCCATGTCCCTCGGGTTTTAACCCTTCACATGTAAACATAGCAGTTTCAGAGAAACTGTTATGTTTACATAGCAGGGTTAATCCAACCTCTAGTGGCTACATACAGGTACTGCTGCCAAACATTCCAGAGTTTGTTAACGAGTTCCCATGTCCCTCTAATTTTGTGGGATATCTCCTCGTAAATATAGGTTAATGAGATTTTGTCATGTACTAATTATATCGTTGGGGGCACCAGCTTCTTCCAGTTTCCTGCTGCTCCCAAATATGCCGCTGTCAAGATATGTATTAACATGCTTAGAAGGTGCCAAGGAATCTAGGCTCAGAACATGTTCAGTAGAACTATCTTTGGGACTAGACTAGAGGCAACTCCACTCCAAACATGTTTACTTTTTGACGGATTTACGTCTTTCTGGGACTTCTTTCTAGGCACTGCCATCTTCAAGTATGTAAGATGGCAGCACCCAGAAATGTATCTGCCTGTAGATGGGTGTGTGTGTCAAATGACCTGAATACCTTGTTTGGGGTCATATGTTTTCGGCTGACCTCAGTTGACTCTGATAGCACAAGAGTCAGTTGAGAGGATCAGTGATGTGCCACTACAGAACGTCACACAGTCAGATCAGTGATGTCCCCCTATTTAGAAATGACAGTCCCTATTTTTGGTCCAAATCCCTCTGTTCATCTTTTCTATCCTATTGTCCCTCTTTTCTAGTAGCTCCATATTGTTGGTGTGTCTGCATCTATATAACAGAGCTGCACAGCAATAATGCTAATAAATCTGTCTTTGTAAATAAGATACATTGTTCCTGTTCTAAATGGAACTTTACTTGCATATATTGTTATTACTAAGTCACTAAAAAATTTCAGAACAGCTCCAGCCCTGGGCTCTGTGTCCATTTGAAATGTTGGGTGAGGGGGGGCTGGGATGCATTCATACTGAATGTTCTTCTTTTAAACAGATCTAACATTATAGACATTTTCATTTTTTGCATTGTCCCTTTTCTAAAAAAGGCTGTATTAATGGCTGCATTTATAGCAATTGGAACACGTTGTGCATATATATTCTCTATTCCATAGAATCTAAGCTTTTCCCATCACAGAAATAAACATACAGAATGTTCTGTTGTAATTGGAATAAAGGATGTTGCATGAGAACTACTGTGGAAGTCACTTTACTTTGATATAAATGTTTAACCAGTGGGCATTTTTTGTACATAAAATCTTTTATCCTTATATAAATTGAACACACTGAGCCTTTGTGTGCTTTTGTTCTGTGTGTGCAGTTCATGATGTAATTTTATAATAGCACAGTAAGAGCCATAAGAGCCATGTGAATGGCAAATCTGCATAAATCTAATTTTTTTGAACTAATCTACAAAATGAATACTTCATACTGCACTTAAAGGGGATTTTATCTGAATTACAGATAAAGCCACACAAACCTTCGAGCAAAAGAATACCAGTGTCTAATTCATGAGACAATTCACTAAGCACCAGTTTGTCAGTTTTTGGCTTTAATTAAAAAATTTATGAGCAAAATTAGGAGCACCTATTGTGTAAAGGGAGTCATTTTATTACTAATAAAGTAGACCAGAAGACAGTTCCGATAAATAATCATGGTCTGTTTTATATTTTTATTTCACCTTTTTGATGCTCCCCAACATTATCAGTTCCTAAGGGGAATGGGCCTTGACATGGCTAGGAGACTGGCATCGAAGGGGTGTAATGTGGGGGAGTGTTATTGGAGGTGGGTTTTTTTTCTAAAGGAGTATATATAGTGGCCATTTTAGATTAGAGGCCATGTTAATTAATCCTCACTTACCTGTTTTGTCCCACTCTCCCTCTTTTTTTGTTTTAGCTCCCGTTTAGTCAAGGTGTTAAAGGATGGATAGATAAGTTGGAGTGTAGGTTATTGGTCTTGATGTAAAATAGTTTAGTTCGCTAAGAACAATTAGGTTTGGAAGGGTATTGGTAGGTTCGAGCTCGTTGGTAGTGTTGTAGAATTATTAGGCCTCTATAAGTCTGTAAGGCCCCTTTAAATCCTCTTGCTATACCTCTAAGAGGCCCCCATAGTTTTACAAGAAAGCCTTGTCTATAGAACATAGAATTTGCATGTCAGCAAGAAATAGCTTTGATAAAATGTGTATTTACTAAAATCCTTGAAACTTAACCTTGAGAAACTAACAAGTGCCAGCTACGCTCTAAATGGATAGCTGCCAAAAGGCCCCTCCCGTCGAGTGAGCTCCTCATGTTAGCAAAATGGCGCTAAAACCTGGGGGAGAAAAGCATGACGTAGATAGTGACTTAAGATGGTACACCCCATAGGGAGGGCATTTTACTAACATCTTAGCACCTAAGCCAATTAACAATGTCTATTTGTCTATATCTTGATTTTCTTCAATGATGTAATAATGCCTTTATAAGGGTCTGCGCACCCATTTTCTGTCAGAAGCCATTAAACTTCTCCGAAGTTCTTTCATTAACCTGAACTTTGTGTCTCAGTGTGAATTTACTTCTGCGTGCACGCAACTTTATTATCTTTAATTTGGACAGGAACAGATAGTCATTCAAACTAATTGGTTTGCAGTAAATTATCTACAACAGTAGCTCTGAACCTGGTGGGTGTAGGGTGTATCTCGGTATAACCCTACATGGAAAAACCTGGAAAATCATGCCATCTGTGGCAATGGTTATCTTTTTATGTTAATTATATGTTATAATGTGGTTTTACTTATTGTGATATGGGTCATTGTCTGGGGTAGTATTGTTGAAGGAGTTGGGGTGTTATGTTATGTTTAATATGTGGACAATGACCTTAAAAACGTTTAAAGTACTATTTATATTATTAAAGTTGTGATAATTTTCACAAAACAAAGGTGTCTGAGTATCTTTGGGGGTTTGTTAAGCATATGCCAGAAAAGGCGACTATGCATATGTCAAGGAAATTTTCCTCCATTTGCATACTTACCTGTCGGAGAAGGGAGTCATATAACTACAGGTCTTATTCACTCATAGCGAACCTCTCCCAATCTTTGCTCTCCTATCTCTGTTTTGAGAAAGTCTTGGGAGAGAAGAGGGGGGGCAATAGTACTGGAAACATAATTGATAATGGGCATTTCTAATAAAAAATTATATTTTTCCTTCCATATAAATAAACTTTTTTTTTTTTTTTTTTAATAACACTAGAGGCAGTTAGGATTTTGAGTACACAGATGACTCCCAAGTAATGTATCTGGAGCTACTTCTCTTATACTGATACCAATCAGTAACAAACCCCAAAAATGTTTATCATTTGCACATGTACACTAACAATGCCTTATTCTTTAAACATCACCCTGACAATCCCTGTCTGTTTAAAGCCTAAATAAAGGCCACACATGTTTCAGTATATTTACAGGAAATTTAAAAAAAACTGTGTAAAAAGTTCTCACTTGATGTTAAACATGGTAACACGTAAGAGAATTAGATAAGTTGGAATCCCAATGCTTTGGGGCTTCTAAATCTTCCGGCATGCTAAAGGTTAATAACACAGCAGCATCGGTATTATATAAAGCAAACAGAATTCTTTATAAATGCAAATTGTGATAAATATGAGTCCTACTGCATGCAAACTATAATCCCACAACAAATAAAGATTAGTAGATCAGTGTACTGTCTCAGCTAGGATAGCTTATTCCAAACAAAAAATTACAGTGCTGTTTGGAAACTGGGGTTTTATGGCTTTAAATATGCATCCCTTTAAATTTCATGCTGCTCTTGTTTGTATGAACATATATATATATATATATATGTATATATATTTAGATTGTAAATATAAGCTAGAGATGCTGATAAAATCATTTGCTGTCATATCTCAAATTGTCATGGCCAAAGATAATTTCATGTTTATAGCAACGTTCCAAAAAAATAAAAATAATAAAAAAAAAAATATATATATATATATATATATATATATATTTCTTCCTCCTGCAACAGTAAGTCTGCCTGTCACCAGGATAATGCACGGGGTACTCCTTTACTGTGTTCTCTGGAATGGGTGCATCTGTGCATGTTTTTGTCATCAATATCAATCTCAATCATATTTGTTCTGTTGTTTGTTTTGATATTCTGTTATTTACAGGGCCACTACATTCACCAAAATAACTTTAGCTTAATGAAGCAGTTTTGGTGTGCAGAGCATGCCCCGTGCAGTCTCACTGCTCAATTTTCTTCCATTTAGGAGGTAAATCACTTTGTTTATGCAGCCCTAGTCACACCTCCCTGCATGTGACGTGCATGGTCTTCCTAAACATTTCCTGTAAAGAGTCATCTAATGTTTACACTACCTTTAAAGTTCAATTTACAGACCAGGAGATAGATACTTTTTAAAATAAGTTACATCTGATTGAAAATGAAACCAATTTGTTTTCATGCAGGCTGTGTCAGTCACAGCCAGAGGAGATGTGGCTAGGTCTGCATAAACAGAAACACAAGTGATTTAACTCTTAAATGGCAGATAATTGATCAGTAAATGGCATGATCTAATCACCAAAACGGCTTCATTCAGCTAAAGTTGTTTTGTTGACTATAATTTCCTTTTAAAGGGGCACTGTCATGCTGAACTTATCTTTCCCGAATGGCTTCCTATTCTCTCCCTCTCTCGTGATCTGTTCTTCTTTGTTTCTTAACTGCTCTAGTTTTCTTTAAAACATAAGAGAAAGTAGGGATTGGTTTGTCTTATGTAGTTTTCCTAAGCTTGACCCGCTCCCACCGACTTCCTGTGGGTCAGAGAAATTTTCCCACAATACTCATCCTTTCCTCCGTGATCTTGCAATGCCTGTTTTCACTATTCCCGAACGTCAAAACTACCGAATTTCGTCCTAACGGAATGAGAACGGTTTGTTCATTCATGTTAGGATGACATTCGGTGCTTTTAGTTTGGTTTGAAATTTCATTTGAATTAATGAAATTCCAATAAATGCTACGGCTGCTTCTTAGAATGTCATCCTAACATGAATGAACAAACTGTTCTCATTCCGTTAGGACGAAATTCGGTAGTTGGGGCCTCGGGTTAGGGCCTCGGGGGTTAGGGCCTCGGGGGTTTCAGCTGCCCATGCCCTATAAAAAACACACACCAGTTCTGGGTTTGCTTTTCACAAGAAACATTGCCTGATGTGAATGATGCCTCGCACAAAAGAGCTCTCAGAAGAGCTACGATTAAGAATTGTTGACTTGCATAAAGCTGAAAAGGGTTATAAAAGTATTTCCAAAAGCCTTGCTGTTCATCAGTCCACGGTAAGACAAATTGTCTATAAATGGAGAAAGTTCAGCACTGCTGCTACTCTCCCTAGGAGTGGCCGTCCTGTAAAGATGACTGCAAGAGCACAGCGCAGACTGCTCAATGAGGTGAAGAAGAATCCTAGAGTGTCAGCTAAAGACTTACAAAAGTCACTGGCAAACGCTAACATCCCTGTTGGCGAATCTACAATACGTAAAACACTATTTAATTAAATGAGGGACATAGGGTCCCAACCTCTGAGCGGCGTATGGGGGACCAAAATGACAATGGGGGGACCTATTGTCCACACCCCCGATCCCACTCATGAGCGGTGGGTGGGGACCCTAAATGACAATGGAGGTGATGACCTATTGCCCTCCCCCCTTCCCCCACCCATGAGCGGCAGGTGGAGAAGACAATGGGGGGAGCCTATTGTTTCCCCCCTCCCGACCACCACCCATTAACGGTGGTTGGGGGCCCTAAAAGACAATGGGGGGACCTATTCTTTCTCCCCGCCTCTTGGCCCCCACCCATGGACGACGGGTCAGGGTTAAATGAAAAAAACACCCCTCCCATCCGACCAAAAAACAATAAAATAAAGCCCTACCTACCGCCCTCACCCTAAAAATAGTGAGGGTGGAACAATAAAACTAAATACCTGTAAAAAAAAAAACTTACCATTTGATGTCTTCTTTTTTCTAAAACGTTCTTTTTTCACCCCCAAAAATGGCCAACTAAAATCTATTAAGCCTGTCGAATTATAAAATAAAAAAAGACCCGAGCATAAAAAAAAAAAAATCTTAGTGAAGATAGATTATTTTCGTCTGTATTTTTTTTTTTTGCGCCCGGGTCTTTTTTATTTTATAAATTCTACGGGCTTAATGGATTTTAATTTAGTGTTTTTTGGGGCTGAAAAAAAGAAGGTTTTAGAAAAAAGAAGACATCAACATTTTTTTTTTTATTTACAGGGATTTAGTTTTATTGTTCGTCCCTCACTATTTTTAGGGTGAGGGTGGTAGGTAGGGCTTTTTTTTTGGGTGGGGGGACTCCATGTCACCTGGGGGTGTATTTTTCATTTAGCCCACACCTGTCACCCATGGATGGGGAGGGAAATAGGCCATGACAGTGCCACTATTTCTTATTATAGTTCTGAGGACTTTTGTCCTATCCAATGTTTCTCATATGAAAGTATTGGGGGACATAAGATGCCTGTGTGGCCATGCTCTGATAATCCAGTGTTTCTCTTAGAGAAGCACTGAAACCAGTGCTTCTTTTTGAGAAGCACTATTGGTATTCAGCATCATTATGCTGTGTATGACAACATAAAACATCAACACTTTGAAAAATTAAACATGGTAATGATAAAGTGCACCAAATGGTTTGACAGCCTCTAGAAATGTGTTTAAGCAAGATGTAAACCGAAAAGGTGATGTATTACATACACAGACAAAAGGGGTAGTACTGAGTACTAAGCAGACTGTGATTGTCTATTGTTGTGACTTAGATGATGATCAGATCACATTTTATGACCAATTTGTGCAGAAATCCATATCATTCCAAAGGGTTCACATACTTTTTCTTGCAACTGTATATATATATATTATATATATTATATATATATATATATATATATATATATACACACACACACACCCATATATACATCTTGATAAAGACCGGTTGGTCGTAAGGTTGATATTTTGCTTTGCTTGAATACACACTTGGAAAAAGTCCAGCAAGTGCTCTCATTCATTCATTATATTTCTTTGCGCTGAGCAGCACCATGGTTATTTGTCTTTTTGACTTATTTAAAAAACAATTTGGGTAGAGTGCCATACTTCACTTCTATTACTATATATATATATATATAATTACTAGAATGAAATGTTATAATGTTTTATATATATATATATATATATATATATGGCCTTTTATTGTGGCCAGCCTAAGGCACACCTGTGCAATAATCATGCTGTCTAATCAGCATCTTGATATAGCACACCTGTGAGGTGGGTGGATTATCTCGGCAAAGGAGAAGAGCTCACTAACACAGATTTAGACAGATTTGTGAACAATATTTGAGAGAAATAGGCCTTTTGTGTACAAAGTTTTAGATCTTTAGTTCAGCTCATGAAAAATGAGGGCAAAAACTAAAGTGTTGCGTTTATAATTTTGTTCAGTGTATATATATATATATATATATATATATATATAAGACCTCGATGGGACCACATGACTTCAGGTAAGAACAACAACGGAGAACTTTTCCCACTGCTGGATAAAGGTAAGTATTCAAATTAAATACAAAAAAAAGGTTTGGGGAAACTCTTTATCTAGTTCTCAAAGAAATTTTCTTTGTGGGAAATTGAATTCCTGAAAATTTTTATATGTTTTAAATCAATGTTTCAATTGACCATTTTACACCTTTAACCCATTAAGGACCAAACTTCTGGAATAAAAGAGAATCATGATATGTCACACATGTCATGTGTCCTTAAGGGGTTAAACAAAGGTTGTATTGCCCTTTTTACTTTGGAAACATCAAATCAGACAATATAAATTTCAGTAGTAAGATTATGATGATGTAGACAAGTTCATAATGACTTGAATAGGATCTTACCTCTATTAACATATACAGGGAAAGCAAGGTAACACCGAGATTGTAAACAATAAGGTGGCCCCTGAGTGAGAATGCTGCCCTGTTCTTCATATATTGGGTCCCCAACCATATTAAAACAAAATATAGCACAGTCAGGAAAAATGTTGGTAGGTAAGAGTCCAGCATAAACCATCCTTTAACTCTGGGATCTGTAAATATAAACATAAAACAATGCAGGTTAGGTGATGGAGATATTGTGATATTTGTTATATACCAGGAAGCTAGCTGCCGCTATAAACTGGTTCCTTACCATGTTAATTATTCGTCTGAGGGTGTTTAGGCACAACGTAATTAGAAAACACATAATTAAAAGATGACGCATAGCGTAATACAGAATTCGATTTTTTTTAAGGCATAAGAAAGGGTTATAATACCCAAGAGAAGCAGAATGTGTTTGCTTGTGTCGACCATATCTTATAAAACATTAAGTTGCTCTGGGAATTTGAGTCAGAAAACCCTTAGGGACAATGCTTACTTGTCTGATTTCAACCAGGATAACAAAACATTCTAAAATAACAACACATTCTAAAACATTAATGCAAGCTGTCCTGAAGTGTCCGATTTTTAGGTCTAAGCATCTACATTACATGCCATCAAGATATGAACCCAGGGATTGTTTTTAATGACCAATCAAGGAAAGTATTTATAACAGGCAGCATAATTGACTGAACTATAAATAAAATAATTCGGTATTAATGCTTCCAATAATGCCCAAGTGGTAATCAGGTGTAAAAACAAATATAGAGTCGATTTTACTTTTTATCTTCAGCCGGATTATGAGCAGCCAATATTATCACATAAGCGCAGGTAGGGATATACACTAAGAATAGGAATGACATGTCAGCCAAGCACTGCAGTGTGCATTAGCACACGTGGCTCATCCCTTGTACAAGCCTGCATTTAAGATTAAGGGGAATTTAGGAGTTACTGTAAAAACCACTGTGAAGGCAAGTGCTCCTAATCCTATTCCTCTGTCAGCCTTGGTGGACTTCCAATTGTCCCATAACATATCACTTTATTCTTGAAGAGCAAAATCAACAGAATCAGGAGCACAATGATGTACCTTACCTAACTGTCAATGCATTCATGAAAAAGGATCAGATAAATGCATTGATATCAGGACAGTCCTGTAAGGTCACTTATCGTCAACGAAGGGTTCAAAATTTCCACTCGCCGATTATTTAATCATCATTCACACACTGAATATTTTAGTCATCTCAATTATTTACATATACACAGGTATCCCGAATACTCCTTCATGAGTTAATCCGACCTCTCCTTGTATGAATGTGATCCATATCTCGTCAAACTATAATACACTATAATAAAGCTTTTATTCCGGGAAAGTACATTTGCTTTTCTAAGTCACTTGCTCCTTAGCACTCTGCAAGAAGTGAGTACCTAGTAAATATGGTATTTGAAGCCTGTCCATTTTAGGCAACCCACCAGTGATATCAACATATACCAGCTTTATTAACCTTTAATATGGCAGCTACTGTGCCCTGCATTAATCGTGCTGAGGCAGCTCACTGGTTAAATTAAACAGACCCTGTATCGCTAGAAATACATATCTGTATTCCTAACGCTATGGTCTTACTGTGTCTAGTTAATTTCAGCCCGCCGCACTCAAAAAATTAAATAAAATGAAACCAAACGAAAAAGATTATTTTTACTCACCTTCTCTTCAGCGCTGCTGTGGCTTCCTCCTAGCGTGATGTTATCTTGGTGGTGTGCCTATCACAGTATGATAGGGTTTTAGAGTCAGGAAGTCCCAACCAGCCTACCCTGAGAGCTTGGAGGCGTGACTTGAAGCTACGCTTTCAAACCTTTTAATTATTAAAAGAATTGATTTTTTTTGAGCCAGAGACAGAGTGGGACCTACTGTAGACACTACAACAACTTAACTTAGATGAAGTTGTTATAGTGAGTATACAGTGTTCCTACAGAGCCCCTAGTAATGTGCAATGTGTACTTGGATCAGAGGTGTAACCAGAGTTGCAGTCGCCGGGGACAGAACAAAAGTTTGTGCCCTGCCATGTACCACCATCCCCCAGCTCCCATCGGCACTGCCCCTCTGTCATACCATAGTCATGTAAAGAATATAGTACTTGTTGACAAAGTGCAATTGTTATGAATAAACACTTGTGTATATTTGTGTATAGTATTAGCATTTGAATGCAGTTGTATGTTTTTATGTACTGTTGCTATTTGAAAACAGTAGGGTAATTGTGTTTAGTGTGTGTTTGAATGTGTTTTTATGCACAGTTGGTGTTTGATTGCGAAGTGCACATACACTGCCCTGCACATTCACACTGGAATACACACAGATGCATACACTGACACACAAACACACTGACAGGCACAGATACACACACAAACAAATACACATGACAGAGACAAACCCACTGACAGACACACTCTCAATGACAGACAGACACTCTGACTGATTTGAAACACTCATTGACAGACAAACACACTGACAGAACTCACTAACACTAACCGATACACGGGCACACACTCTCAATGACAGACACACACTTTTATTGATTAGAAACACACTCACTGACAGACACACATTGACCAACGTTCTCAATTACAGGCACACACTCTAATTTATTTGAAACACTCTCACTGACAGACACACACTAACAGACACACAAACGCTCACTGACAGACACACAAACTCTCACTGACAGACACACTGAAACACACTCTCAATTACAGACATGCACTCTCACTGAATTGAAACACACTCACTGACAGACACACACACACATTGACAAACACTGATAGACACACTTACTGACAGACAGACACAAATACACACACACAGACAATGACAGGCCCACTTACACATTTACACATTCTTGCATACTTGTATTTAATTGTTTGTGGTTTGTTTATTTCAGGCCCATCCAGCTTCCCTACCTTTGGAGAGAGAACTGGTGTGGGTCCTCTCCATGAGGTCCAGTTGCTCCTGTAATCTTTCAGTTCCTCACTGCTGCCTTGCACGCTATTTAGTGATGCCGGGGCTGGAGTGACATCATATTCTGGCTCCAAGCATCACAGTAGAGCACATGAGGGAGCAGTGAGGAACTGAAAGAACATCAAAACTGCCTCGCCGCCTGCCTCCTCGCTCATCCCAGGTATGTTTCAGCAGAGTTGGCACCTGCCATCCAGGTAAGCAAGTGCTTACTCTGCTTTAGTGAATAAGAGCTTGCTTCAGGGGTGCCCTAATGCTGCCAGACAGCCTCCTCCTGGGTCCACAGTGACAGGCCATCCTCTGTGCAGTATGTACAGGGATATTGCAGAGCCCCTGGTAATGTGCTGCGTGTACTGGGATATTGCAGAGCCCCTAGTAATGTACAGTGTTTACTGGGATATTGCAGAGCCCCTAGTAATGTACAGTGTTTACTGGGATATTGCAGAGCCCCTAGTAATGTGCAGTGTGTACTGAACCTCAGTAATGTGCAGTGTGTACTGGTATATCACATAGCCCCTAGTAATGTGCAGTGTGTACTGAACCTCAGTAATGTGCAGTGTGTACTGGTATATCACATAGCCCCTAGTAATGTGTAGTGTGTACTGAACCTCAGTAATGTGCATAGTGCACTGGTATATCACATAGCCCCTAGTAATGTGCAGTGTGTACTGAACCTCAGTAATGTGCAGTGTGTACTGGTATATCACATAGCCCCTAGTAATGTGCAGGTGCTGACAATGGTGAGGGGACGGGGGGGGGGACAATGGGGGGGGGCTTAGGGGCTCAAGCTCCAAATGTCAGATGTAGATTTTTCCCCACTATCTGCAGGGACAGCCCATGCAGAGGAATGCCTTCATAAGCCAGTGGAAGTCAAAGATCTGCCTCACCGACCTGCCGAGTGCAGAGCTAGTGTATTGGTCCCATGACAGGCAGTTCAGAGCACACATATAACTTGAAGCACCATTTGACCCCTCCACACTACAACCCTATCACATAATATATCCTCAGCACAGACACTGCTTCCCCAGTGCACACACTAACAGTGCCTGCCTCACCAGCACACACACAATACATTCCCTAGACACACTTCATCACTTATCTCACACTACATACAATTGTACAGTGCTACGGATTTGCTGGCGCTATATAAATAATATAATAATATAATAGTAATACACACACACCATACTCTACACACACTGCATCACCAGGATACACCCAACACATACCTTACCAATAACATTACATCACCTATAAACTCACAAACTACATCATTGGTAAAAACACACAACATCCCATACACACACTCCTTGTGTCCCTTATACACAGACACTGCATCCACTACACACACACTGCATCTACTACACCCCATACTCACACACTTTCTATCTCCAACCCTAGACACAAATATTACACCACAAACACAAAACAAACAGTTCTATTCACACAGAACTGTGGAGTTCTATGATGCATTACTATGCACATTCATGTAAAATGTTGTTATGTGTATCTATCTGTGAGTAACAGTTTTTTTTTGTGGGTGTGAGTGCTTGTGTGTGACTGCATATACTTGTCTGTGTTTTCCTATCTGTGCTTGTTTATGTGTGTGCCTGTTTTAGCCTGTCTGTGTATATGTGTGTGTTGATGCCTGCTAGTGCATGTCTGTCTGTCTGTGTTTATGTGTGTATGTGTATCTGTGTGAGTCTGCAGGTAACTGTAAGTGTTCCAAGAGAGATGAAATTTGTAGGGGCAAGGTGGGGACTGGGGAGGGGCCGGAGGTGTAGCTTTAGGAAGGGGTTATTTGGGGGTGAAATCTCCAGTAATATGCAGTCTGTACTGGGATACTACCGAGCCTTTAGCAATGTGCAGTCTGTACTGGGAGATTACAGAGCCTTCAGCAATGTGCAGTCTGTACTGGGAGATTACAGAGCTCCCAGTAATGTGCAAGGTGTACTAGGAGATTACAGAGCCCCTAGTAATATGCGCTATATATAGAAGTATGTAAAACAGATTTTGAAAGAGACTGGGGGTAATGAACGATCACAGTAAATGAAACGGTAATAGAGACTGGTGAAAAGAAAGGTGGTAAAAAATAAAATGTCAGCTCACTACATTTTGATACAGTTATTACAGTTCACTATACTTTCTAGTATATTGATTACACCCCATATTGTACATGGAAGGGTGAATACTTGGGTAGACCTATATTAGCAAAACAACAAAGAAGACATCATGTGCAGACGGTTTTATATAGGACTGAACTATCCAGTGTTCACATGTAAAAGTGTTTATGTGCCCGCAATTGATCATTTATATGGGCACTTGACTATAGTTTTAGATATGTCTGCAACATCTAGTTAACTGAACACTCCAAGCACTATAACAACTACACCGTGCTGTAGTTGATATGGGGCCAGGAGCTAACAGAGGCCTCTAAGCAAGAACTTTCAGCTCCAAGTCCATAGGACCCTTACTCTGGCACTGTCTAGAGCAGTCTCTCAATTTGAGCAAACACAATGTGAATGTCTGGCCAGAACAAGGCTTATTTTAGTATCTCATTCAGTACTGGAAACCTTGGTTACAAGATGTACACAGATAGAAAAAGTATATACAAACACTGCTGTGACATACACAGAGTTATTTAAAATGTATGGCCAATATTGGCAAATAGAGAAAGTTTTGCTTTCAGTTTCACTATGTTGGGCTAAAATATGAAATTTAGTTTGAATTCCCTGCAATTTACAATTTCTTCAGTGAATAACACTGACAGTTCCAAAAATAATGGTACGTCTGAAAGGTTATAAGGTACATTAGCAGCAGTTAGACAGATGTTAGTATCTGATAGGAAACATTTTTGAAGATAGGAACTTTTTGGCCACAAGAATAATGTTAGAGATACTTAAATGGAATATGTTATTAGAGTACTTACCTCTTGGCCCAAACATGTAATCCACAAATGCATTTACTTCTAGGTCTATCCTCTGTATGTGTTCCTGAAAGAAAAGCATTGAGAGGGATATTAAAAACAGCAGACTTTCTATTTTCCAAAATGTGTTTATAAAAACATTTAGTGTTTCTCTCTGCTAGTAGTTTTAAACATCATTATCTAAAAATAGGATTATTCATAATAGCATCGCTAGTAGCTACTGATGAGTCAATGGAGCAGAAAAATGAATAAAAATGATATTCATAATGTTAAATATTTTAGTAGTTGATTCTGTGAGAGGGACTGTCAGGATTGTTTTGGATAATAAGCCCCTACTCTATAAATTCAATAATTAAAAAATTGTACACATTACAACAGCAACAAAAACAGGACATAGAACAAGAATTAGTATAACAATGTTATTGTGCGTGAAAAAAACATCATAGGTCTTTATAAATCTTTTATAAAAGCCTTTCAAAATCAGTTTAAAATGTTAGTATTTCTAAATTAAAACAATTAAATCAAAGACAAAAATTATAAAGTTTAAACTTGCAATATTTTTATACATGGTGACAGAAACATAAGTATATTAGCTAAAAAAAAAATATTTACTATAACAAAGTTTTTTAAAAATTGTAATTTTTTTCAGTCAATAATTGCTGTGCTGGAACACAATATGTGAAGCATGAATAAAAAAACACATTAACATTTCTTCTCAAAAATCAATTTGATATAAAATGTAAAAGTTTGTGTTAAATAAATATGTTGGCAATTAAATGGCGTATCTGATACATCTGGACTGAAAATAGAAAAGTTGCAATCAACAACTGCCTTAGGGATACAAAAGATTATTGATATCACTGAAACACCAACAAATAGTTCTACAAGAATATGAAAATCAGTGAAATGCAGTAAACATTGGTTACATAATAAAATAAATACCTTTGAGGAGCCCACCCAAAAAAATATAAATTAAAGGAAAAATAGAAAGCCAGTCAAGCAATTACCAGCAGTCTACAAAAGTAGAACCAAGGAACATACATTAAAGGACCACTATAGGCACCCAGACCACTTAAGCTCAATGAAGTGGTCTGGGTGCCAGGTCCCTCTAGTTTTAACCCTGCAGCTGAAAACATACCAATTTCAGAGAAACTGAGGGTTTCACTGAGGGTTAAGCCAGCCACTAGTAGCGGTCTCACTGACAGCCGCTAGAGGTGCTTCCACGATTCTCACTGTGAAAATCACAGTGAGAAGATGCTGGACGTCGGTAGGAAAGCTAGACATCGATAGGAAATGCTTTCATATGGGCTGTTTGAATGCGCACGCGGCTCTTGACGCGCATGCGCATTCGGATCTGACGTCGGCAGGGGGTGGAGAGTTCACCAGCACAGAGGAAGCCCGGCGCTGGAGAAAGGTAAGTGGGAGGGGAGCCCTGAGTGTGGGGGGGACCTAATGACCCTATAGTGCCAGGAAAACGACCTAACACACTAACACAAAGACACACACTGCATCCACTATACACAAAAACACACATGCTGCATCCACCACACACACACACGCGCGCGCACACACACACTTTGCATCCACAATACAGATACACACACCTTGCGTCCACTATACACACTCTCCATTCTCTATACACATAGACACTACATCCACTTAACTCATTCTTGTGGACACTCTCGGGGGTGGTCCCTGTTGGTGGACATAGGGGCGAGCCTTGGGGGCCAAGACCTTAAGTTGTATAAGGGGCCCCAAACTGTGTGTGTGTCTGTACATATGGCACTAAATATACTTTTGTGTGTTTGTGTATTACTAAATGTGCCTCTAAATGCTTTTCTGCATGTATGTCTGTGAAAATGTGGGGTGGGGGCAGTGTTACTGTAAAAGGCCCCCAAAAAAGCATTCCAATGACAGGCCAATAAACATTGCTTATAAAAACCACAAGTCACGCTTATGTACCTGATTTTATTTTATTTTTTTTCTTCAATACCAATCCGTATAGACCAAAAATGCTCTTTATTTATCAGCTAAGCATTCTGTATTTAAAATAGATTTGACACATCACTTTTCATGACACTGTAAAAATCCCCAGAACTTGTGGGTTTTTGCATTATACTCCACTAAATATTCTCAAGGGAAATACTCAGGAAGCAATGAGTGTTTACTGTAGTAAGTGTAACAGATGTACACTCATAATGCAATCTACAAACTAAGCACTCTAGCCCCATTTTTCCATGGTAAGAAATAAAATGATTCCAGGCAAAAAGTAGTAGTCCCAACCAGAAAAGAAAAGAAAATGAAATTCCCAAGTAAAGAAATGGATGAGCCAAACAAAACATAAATAAGAATGGATGGAATCCATAAATAATATTGTTGTTTGACCTGGATACCAAATGCCAGACCCAAAGTTTCAACATGAAAACTGAACAGTATCGATGTGTGCAGAAGGTACACATTTTTTTCCTCATACCTCTACCATACATACCAAATGGCTATTTTTGGGCAAAAAAACACTGCATTTTGGGCTCCTGGCATAAACTGGACTTGAGGCATGTCCCATATTTAGAAACATGCCCAGCCGGTGGCATAACTACCACAGTCGGAGTGGTCGCAGCTGTTAATGCACCCATAACTCCAGGACCTGGTGTCAAACCCTGTGACTGTGGCATTGTGCACAGCACAGTGCTCCCCTTCTGCCAGTCACAGCAAGTAGTGTGGTCAAGTGGACCATGCTCTGACAGGAAGTGCTCACTGAGAGCAACAAGCACTTCCTCTCAGTCTGCTTGACCACACTACATAGAGGTACAGAGCCGGTGCAGGAGGGGAGATGGATGCAGGAAAGACACATGGAGGGGCTGGAGGGGCTGGAGGGGCTGGAGGGGAGAATGTGACAATTGGGGGGTGGAAAAAACAACTGGGGGAGTGGGAGAGACACATGGAAGGCTGGGGGTGAGAGAGATGTCTGAGGGGGTTGGAGAAACACATGGAGGGTCTGGTGGGGCATGAGACACAGGAAAGGGCAGAGGGGAATGAGACACATGGAGTGTCTGGTGTGTGATGAGACACATGGAGGAGCTGTGGGGGATAAGACACATGGAGGGACTGGGGGGCGAGATTGAAACACATGGGGGGGCTAAAGGGAAAGAATGAGACACATGGAAGGATGGGGGGAGACACATGGAGGGGTTGTGGGGAGGCACATAGAAGGGGCTGGTGTGGGATAAGACACATGGAGAGGCTGGTGGGAGAATGAGACACATGGGGGACCCAGGGCAATTTTCGCATCAGGGTCCGGTGATTTCTCATTACGCCTCTTGCCCAGCAGTTCACATTATAAACCGATGTGCTCTATATCTATATCTACTAACAGCAAATAATATAAATATACAAAAAAAGAAAAAAAGCTACAATACCAACTCAAACTTACTATACCTCAATCTTGAAGGCAAACTATGTTTGAGAATCACTTTAATGAAAAGTTTCATCTTGGTTTTCATTTTCTTAGAGTGTATGTAATTGAGTAATATAACAACACAGATCAAATTAATGTTTCAGAAGATGAAATACAAGCAGTTATTTACCAATGTACTACTATATTAGCATAACCTATTGATTTACAGTTCCTGTTACTTACTATACTTGCCATACAGTTGTGCTTACAAAGCAGATCAATGAAATCCTTTTAGAAGTAATCCAGCTCAGTCCATTCCTGGTTTATCCAGCACACAAAGCTTAAAGCAGCAGCGTGTACTGGGCTTTACAGGTTTAGAAACCACAATCATGGACATATGAGATGCATGTTAATGCTGTATTGACATATGCTTGCTATGCAATCCTACAACGCCCAGCCAGTAGGGATTAACACTGCTTCATCATTGTATATGTATTATATTTTAGTCGGTAAGTGTGTGGATAATCAGACAGACCAAAATACAAACGACTGACTGAGAACATAACTGAAACATGTATAAATAAAAATAATGACATTCAGGAGCTCTGGGGACATCATATGTAATAAAACAGAAGGTCACAATGCCAATATTATATTTATCAATAGCACATGCTTTACTTCTTTGTATTTTCATATTACATGACTGAAATATATTTCCTACGATAGCTTCATGAATTGCGTTTCATTTATAAACACACAGAGTTACACATACACACACAGCCTGACAGATTCACATTTGAATTCTACAGTTTCCTACTAGACTTTGGCAAACTCTCTCGCGTAACTAATAGTATTTCTGGCTGCCTAACAGTGATGGGAGTCACAGCAGTGACACAGCACGGAGTCCAGCAGTCATGTTTGCTCTTGGCGCTAACCAGGCAAGAGGAATATGGTCGCACCCGCGAGGGACAGGTTCATGTAAGTAGAACTTCCCATTAATGGCCCCCTGCAAATTCTGAAAAGTCCCTAGACTGTGACAATGCCGCTTTAAATGTATCTCCGTATTGCAATTATCCCTCTGTACCTCCATACAGCTGGTCTACTCGTGTTTAAAAAACCCTGTTCACATTCTTAGCCCCCCCTACAAACATGTATTCCTAAAGCTGTAGTGTCCTAGTAACTAGTTAACTGTCCCCTCCTCCCCCATTTCCAACAGAAAATCACCTTGTAGCCCTCCATGTTGCTGGCCCCACCTCCTTTGCTTAGATCATCAGTTTTGATGATGATCTCAGCCAATCCAATGTTTACCCATAGGGAAGCATTTGAAGGCTTTTGCGCATACGCTGCAAATAGTCACCCTGCACCAATAAAATGCTCTCATATAATTGAGAACCGAGTCTGCCTAGAGGTATGTTAACCCTGCAATCACAAAACTGCCGTGTCTACTAAATGGCAATATTTTAGATTGCAGGCAAAAAACTGAAAGGCCACTGCATTCAGACTACTACATTGATGTTGTCTGGATGTTTACCTCCTCCCTCCTTGTAATAAGATCCTCGAGAAAAACCCTCTGATAAATGTGCTTCAGAATCAAAAGCACATTTGTCAGCTTTTTTTTAAAGCCTATGGGGGTCAATATATCCCCCTCCCCCTGTTAGTACAAGGGAGGTGTATTACCTCCCTTACATCAGAATACCTTACTAAAGATAGGACTGCTGCAGCCTACTGCCCTCTCATTAGCAGGTTATATAACAAGCGCATGATCTTGAATTATACACCTCCCCCAGCTCCCGTAAAATAAGACTCCATTCCCAATTGGCTTGAACCTATTGGAGCAGTGCCCACTTAAATTATTATTCAATTCCCTCAAGGTTAGGCAAATTCTTTTCTTTTTAACACAGGTTGATAAGGGGTTAAACAGCAATAAGACATTGGATATAAACATGGCTGCTGAGTTCTCAATAACACTGTTACTATGATATTTGCATTGTGTCTGCACTGATTTGTTTGTACAAAACAAACACTGGCATGGTTTATTAATAGCTGTTAACATTTCCTGTAAATTGTGACAAATCGAGGAATTAATTGTTTCCTTTTTTTAACCTTAGTCAAACTGGAAAGAGATTCAAAGTGATTAATAGTTTTGAATTGGGAACGAGTCAAAGCCTGAATTTTTTTTCAACCTACTTTACTGTTATCTCTCCTTTGACTTGATTATGTTATCACCTACTAACAACAGAAACACATTAGAGGTGCACATTACCACCTTCTACAGAGCTTGCAATTTGATGACAGTAAGTTAGCTTTCAGTTAAAGTGCTCTTTGTAATGCAGTTTTAACTGTTTATTATTTAATAGCTCCTTCAGTGGGAAATTAAATATTCTCAGAGGGATGATCAGGACAGTAAGGAGCCTGGTTTGGAGTATAAGATCTTATCGTTAACCTTTCTCAGAAGACTAATGAGAAATGGATTTTTGATATTGTTCTCTCAAGTATTAACTATCCCGGAAGAGAGTGATGTTAGACCTGACTTTTTCATGAATAGTAGGTATTTACTTCTTAATGCTGATGGGTAGCATATAGCAGGGTATGTAAAATTCACTTACTGCAGGAAACCAATTTGCATATAATGGTGATTGAATTAATGGCAGCATGTGAATGCTGCATACTCTAGGACAGTGTAAAAACAGTATGAAGACAAGATATGTCCAGAGACACGCACATATTTTGTGCGGGCATTGCTAGGTTGCCTAGATTACCACTGATATAATAATTATAAAATGCCAATCAAGTGATTATGAATAATTTTACTATTAGTGAGCATTATTATTGCAACTCTTGAATCTCCACAGATGGTAGGCAGTGAGATGTGGACAGTTACCTTCCATTCCCCACTACCATAAGAATCACTATGAGAAATTAGTTATATTTACATAGCAAGAGCAATAGCAAGGTCAAAGGTTTGTCCTTGCATTCAAAACCCAAATAAACTTTATAGGCTGAGCTGATGCATTGGGTGGACAGTGAGCCAATTGATGAAATTGGGACATTATACAAAACCAACTGGAACTGGTCTAAGAAATGTTCATAGATCTACACTGATTAAAGAGAATATAGTGCAAAAATTATGTCAACAACCAGAGAGGCAAAATAAAGGGATGAAATATAGAGGCAACACATATGATTAAGTTCAGATAAAAATAAAAATATGTTGAAGGTCTACAAGTGAACAGAGATATCCTCATTTTGCTATTCATGACACCTGACTCAGGTCTAATTTATTAAAATTTTGCAGAGTTTAACAGTTTCTTCAACCCTGCTAAAAAGGTAAGAAGTCAAACCCTTAAGAAGTAAGCGTTTGGATACTTACATGGAGGGAAGGGGCAGGAGGTGGGAGGTGGAGAGGGCAGCTGCAGGGTAAACAGGTAAGTAATACCCTTTTTGGCCTTTTTTTCAAAGTAGATTTAGGGCCACAATCTAAACTATGAAGAGAACACAATAGCATTACAAATACAGGTTTGTATTCCTAATGCTTTATAATTCCTTTGGTTCCACAAAATCAACATTTTGAATGTTGAATGACCTCTTGAATGACCGTAAAGTGAAGAGAGACTATTAGAGTCATTACTAAAGCATAGCAGATTGCAAATACTTTCTCATTTAAGAACTTTAAGCCTGGAGACAAAAGGGTCTTTAAATTTAAGACCGAGGTCTCCTAAGTTCACCAAGGTAAAACTGAATCCCCGAGACTGGGATTAATGTACACGAGATAAGCCTCCCTGTTACAGCTTTAAGGGATCACTTCGGATTTGAGAACACATGCTCTTCCCAGCTCCAGTACTGTATGGTGCAGTGTTGCCGGATGGCAGAATAAAGAACTTTGAGCATGTCTCATATTACGTACAAGTGATATTCAAAACACATCATCATACATTTGCTTGAAATGCTGACTTATCACATGATGAATCACCATTTAAAAGCTGAGTCAGTTTATAGTATGCTGACTGTACTAAATGCTTTGCTGCGGGAAAATCATAATAAAGGGGCACTTATGGCACCTACACAAGTAAGACGCAAAGCGCAAGGCATAGGTTAAGTTATAGTTAGTTATGCTAAGTGTTTGTTTGATAAATAACAATTTGTTTTGCTCCATAAGTCCACCCTTTCTGCCACTCCTGCCACAACCTACTTTGTTTCCTTTTTTGATTCAATAATAATGATGTACAATAACCACTGTTATCAGCAACTCCTACTGTGTACACAAAATACTGCTTGTGGGAAAAGCACAGTAGTGCTTTTGAAAGTTAAGTGCACATCATGACTGGATAAGTCACTTCCTCATTTGGGCTAAAAAAGCTAGACTACTGGGATATTTTTAAATGAAGAAAAAAAGGCTACATCTGCTGTCTGCTTCTTTTGGACTTCATAGCTTAAAGTGGTTTTGTCATGGACTGTAATTGTTTTATCCTCCATCTGACTCTGTGCCCTTACTGTGACACCAATTTATGTTTTGTTTCCCCACTACCCCCTTTCACCTATTATTTAACACTTTAACTTGGGTGGCAAACCTTCTTTCCAGCTGTCGCCATCAACCTCAGCAAGGCAGTGATGTCGCCTTCCTTTGCCCTTACTAGTCCATCCGCATTAGATTATAATAATTATTATTAGCATTTAGAGCACCATCTTATTCAACAGAGCTTTACAATAATAGAATGGGGATATGTGACAACAAGTAATCCACATACAGAGACAATTGGTGACATAGTGTCAGGGTCCCTTCTGTGGTGACCAGGGTTGTCCCTCATGGTACTCACCTTTCACATGATGTTGCAGGTCCCCTTCAGCTTTCCTCTTCCATCTCCAGCCGTTTTCACGCTGGCCGCAATAGCCCTACCCCTTTTAATGATGCGAAAAGGGGGCGTCGACGTCATGACTCATTCCGCCGAAAGGTTTGGATTATGAAGTTTTGAGGCATGGCTACCATCCTAACAAGCCACAGTATAAAAAGGACTCAAATGGCTAGGTTTTTTGCCCTGTTGTGGTTCATTTTTGTTCCCTATAGTGCTAGTTCCTATTCTGTATTCCAGCTTTTGATCATGGCTTCGTTTTTGACTACTCTTCATTCTGTACTCCTTTGACCTGGCTTTGGCTTACTCACTTATCCTTGATCTCAGCATGAATTTGACTACCCCTTGTTCTTATACATTAGTCCGGCCATTCTAAGGTCCGGTATATGTTACCCTTTATCAACATTCTGCGTGTTGGATCCTATTCCATTCCTGACATTTAGGCCCTGCTCAACTGAGCTTAGAGGAAGAACAGCATGTCAGAGGGGAGAAGGAATTGTTGGATAAGATGCCTATGTTGAAAAAGTCAAAAGTGGTGTGTAGAACAAGATAACAGTGGAAGGAGAGAGAATGAGCTGGGCTATGGAAGAGAGGGAATGGAAGAGGGCAATAAGAGAAGTGTCATCTAGAAGAGAGTAGGCTATCCTTAAGAGGTGTGTTTTCAGGGACTTCTTAAAGGACTGGAGGCTAAAAGAGAATCTGATGACATGGGGTAGGGAATTCCATTGAAATGGGTCAGTCCTTGAAAAATCCTGCAGATGAGAGTTGGCTGTGTGGAAATGACAAGAGAAGGTTGCTAGCAGAGCATAGGGAACAAGTATAGCAGTGTATTTGTTGACTCAAGAGGAAATATAGTGAGGACTGGAATTATTAAGGACTTTGTAGGTTAGTGTTAGCAGTTTGACTTGCATTCCTGAGGGTATAGGACGCTCATGTAACGATTGAGAAAGAGGTGAGATGTGGGAGTAGTAGTTTAATCAGGAAGATGAACTTGGAGGTAGCATTCATTACAGACTTAAGAGGAGAAATGTGTATATTTGGAAGGCTAATAAGTAGTGAGCTGAAATTGTCAAGATGGGAAATGTGCATGATTAAGTGTAAGTGAATGAGTGTCACGGACTTATCTGTACCTGGGGCCCGCACCGCTCCCCTCCTCGGGCAACACAGGCAGAATGTATTGCGTGGTGGCATAACTGTAGTCCTCAGGCCGCGTGGCCCAAACGCTCCATGTGGCTGTGTGGCCTGAATAGATATTACTTACCTTCATAAGTAAGAGGAGGGAGCAGAGGGAGCCGTTCACCTGATGAGCTGCAGCCCCTATGAATAAAATATTTTGCCATGACCTTAAAAGGACCATGTGATCTAGGCCAGAGGTCCCCAACCCAGTCCTCATGCACCACTAACAGTCCAGGATTTATGTATTTCCCTTTTTTTTTCAAGTGTGAGATACTGACAAAACCTGGACTGTTCGTGGTCCACGGGGAGTGGGTTGGGGGCCACTAATCTAGGCGACCCAATGCTGTTTGGGGTCGCAGAGACGAGGTGGACCAATGGGAACTTTTTTGAGCCTATCTAAGGCTTGTTTTAGCCTATATTCATTGCGTGGTTTCTGTATAGATCCTCGCTTTGTGCTCCTGGTGATTTCCTGGTGATTTTCTGTGTTTGAACTCGGCTTCATATTGACCTTGTGATTTCTGACATCCTGACCCGGCTTCGTAATTGTCTTCGTTATTTTCCAGGATCCTGACCTGGCTTTGTCTTGACTTTGAGTATTTCTCTAATATTGACCTTGATTTATCTTAACCTTGTTTCTTGCTGTATTAATATGTTAAGTCTGGCCATTGTAAGGCTCAGTAATACATCTTTGGATCCACCTTTTGTGGGTTTCCACTTTTCTGCGTGTTGGGGTAAGACTTGAGTGACAATGAGTGCATGAACAAGTGCCTTAGTTGTATCTTGAGTTAGAAAAGGGTTGTGGAAATATTTTTAAGATGGAAGTTACAGGATTTAGAAATAGACTGGATGTGAGGTGAAAAGGTAAAACCTGAGTCAAAGGGGGGCGGAGCCTAACAGCGGAGCTGAGCGGTCGCAACTTACTGGAGCTCCGCCTACACCGCGACGATTTGGGAGAAAACACAGCTTTGATCAAGCTGTTTCGTACCGGGTCCAACCACGAGCAGCTGGGGAGTCACCCGGAGACTGCCTGGAGCAACAACTGCAGCGCTAGCCCCATCACTCGGGTCTGCAGCACGAGTTGGGGCCTACCACATGCGGGCAGGCGGGAAGTGGCCATTCCCCCTGCTAAGGTACAGGGTGACTCAGCTCCCACAGTAGACCCCACCAGAGATTTGCCTCACCAACCCCCCCCCCCACCGGAGAGGGAGATCCCGGTATCATACACATACCCACAGACGATATGGGGCGCAAGCATAAAAGACAGCTCCAGACAGACAGGCCTGCAGTGCAAGACATTAGACTATCCTTTGGGAGGGCACCCCAGCAAACACCCACAAGGGCGGCAACTGAGCAATACAGTGAGCAAGATGCCTCTGATGACTCCCCTGAAGAAGAGGATTATACCATCTCTCCTCACCCAGATGGAGTGTACCAGAGAACTAACTCAGATGAGGACTCATCCCCCGCCACAAAGGGAGATATTAAAAAATTGCTCCTCGATCTGAGAACAATGTGGAAGGCCGACCTCCAGGAAACACAAACTGAGGTCAAGGCCCTGCAGCATGAGATGTCTGCAATGGAGAGCAGAGAACAAGCCAGGGACGCTCAGCTCCAGACCACTACACAACATGTGGAGGATCTCACCTCACAAGTTAAACAAATAAGCAAAACGGTGCTCACACTGGAGTCCAGACACAGGCGTCGGAATGTGCGTCTGAGAGGTCTACCTGAACAGGTTGAGGGGGGGGACACGCTGCAATATGTTCAAAAGCTGTTTACCTCAATGGGCATTCACAGCCCCACAGGCACACCTTGCATCCTGGCCGCCTTCCGAATACGCAAATCCGCAGCGGCACCAGCAGGCGCACCGAGAGATGTCATTGTGACAACCAAAGACATTGCGGTGAGGACCGCTATTATGGCTAAATCCAGATCTATGGGCCAAGTGAGTTTCGAGGGCCATAACCTCTCCATCTACAGCGACCTCCCATTTACCATCCTGGCGGAAAGAAGACAGCTGGCCCCAGTGGCTAGGAGGCTGCGGGACTGCTCCATCAGATACCGATGGAATGCGGATGGATCTTTGGCCGTCACACAAGGCACAGAAACATTCACCCTAACTTCATCAGATAACCCAGAGACTCTCTTTAACAAACTGGCCCGACCAACCGCCAACATGCCAGAAGAGACAAACCGAGGGGGAAAAACACATGAGAAAAAGGCCATGGGAAGAGCGAAACAACAGAGCAGTCCGACCAAGAGACACCTGCCTAACACCAGAGACAGTTCTGAATCGCCATAACTGTTACCAAGGAACTGTCGGAGTGCTGTTCCCTTCAATGCTGCCATGTTCTATAAATTTTTCTTTTTTCTTTTTTTGTTTCTACATATATATATGCATATAACCTTTTATTCCTTTTATAAAGGGTCAAGATCTGCGGACACCTACTGCCCGCTGATGCAATATATCATTATACATGACTTTTCTACTGCCAGGCTTGTAATTCCACATATATGCTGTGGTTGAGTTTGTATCTGCTGTCGTGACACTATGAGCATGTGGTATATGAACCTATACTTGCCTAGCACGTGTTAAACTCTGCTTGCTGTTCCTAAAGTTAATGTGCAAGTTTTAGACCATGTTTGACTACTTAAGTGCTAACTAAATAACCTAAACTATCAGCTCAACTTAGCCTACTATTCTTGAACTCACTAGTCTGACTTATCTAAAGTTTACTCTTTAAAAATTGTGCCTAAACATCAACTGTCACATCTTGTATTGCATAGTTAATTTCTATATACCTCAATACTGCTGTTGTGGCATACTGAGGCTGTTTGTTAATTTGTGCACAACAAAAATAAAGAATTAAAAAAAAAAAAAAACCTGAGTCAAAAGTAACTTTAAGGCAGCAAGCATTAGTGCTAGGGGTAAACGGTGTCTAACTGACATGCAGGGAGATAGTTGAAGGGGGTAAGATGAGTTCAATTCAAGACATCCAGTTGTGGATGGAAGAGCGGCAGTTTGAGACATGTTCCAGGAGGGAAGAAGAGAGGTGGGGGAAGAGTGGCATTTCTAATTTTAGCATATGGATGGTGTTAAAATTTAAAAAAAGTTAATAAGATTACTGAGAGAGGAAGTTGGCAACCGCGGAGAACACCAACTGAGACAGTGGAGAGGAGGTGGCACCAGAGAAGGATACACTTAATGAGCATTTAGAAAGATAGGATGGTCTCTGTCCCAAATACTATTTGCCCTTTTACTTGAGCCACTTTTACAGGCAGTAAGAAGTAATGTCAGCATTAGTAGAGACAATCATGGCCAGATGGAACACAAAACTACTCTTCCCAACCTACTCGTAGAACTTGACTAGTATGAACAACTATCCAATCTTAAGCGCACTAAATTTTAGGTTTTAAAAAATCCCCACAGAGGAATAGTGACTTGGCAACCTATTTTTTTTATTTACATCGTGTAGGGACCAAATAAAATACCTGGGTGTCTGGTTGACCACTGACTTTAACTCTAAAACGTACCAGAGTACTCATTTACATCTGCTAAACGAGTTATAATGAAATCTCTGCAAATGGACCGTACAACATCTCTCTTGGTTTGGCCATATCAACATTCTCAAAATTTATATTTTACTGTGCATACTATATTTGTTTCATACAATCCCCATTTAGCTTCTGCAAACTTTTGTCACTTCTCCTGGGTGCAGCAATTGCCTCTGTGTGGAAAGGATCTCATAGACAAAACGTCTTAAGCCTTCCTAAATGGCTACGAGTATTAGCTCTACTACATTTTCAATTATATTATGAAGTCACGCATTTACAGAGAGTGCAAGAATGGAATGTGGTGGATTTACAAAACCCTGGTTGGCACTGGAGCATGATTTGAGTTCCCTCCAACTGAATGACTTAGTGTGGTTGAGTTTTAACTCAATTCCCAGACAGATAACCCCACTTAGTTCGATTTTCTCCACAATCAGTTCCAGAGCAGCAGACACACACCAATTGCACCCTGACCCAGTCCTCTTCTACACCTTACACACAATCCTGAGCTTGTGTAGTGTATTCCCACATGTGGGCTGGCTTTTCTGGGCCCCATTATTACATTATTACAATCGTCCATTACAAATAATTCCACACTGTGTAGAGATAGCACAACCTTTGAGGTGTTGTGCATTAGAGGCAGTCCAATCGAACGAGGCATATCTTTTCTGAATCGGTTGTTACTCACACAAGCTAGAGTCTTCCCAGACGCTGTTAGGATGAGATGGGAGGAGGCTCTGGAGGTCTTGTTCTCAGATAAACAGTGGTCTGAAATCTTGATTCTTAACCATTGCAGGACAGCATGTACCAAATTTCATGATGCAAACTCTAAAATCCTATATTTTTGGTATTGAACACCAGTCAGCCTTCACAAAACAATCCCAGGAATTCTCCTCTATGTTGGCATTGTGGTGAATCACCTGGAACCCTTCTCCACATTTTGTGTTCATGCTTACTCTCGCTACCTTTTGGGAGGGGGTCAAAGTTACCATTGCACCGCTTTTTGTGTCCAAAATGTCCTCCCACACCATTCTAGTCTTCCCCTATTTATGCATAAAATATTATTTCTCTGGTTCCTCCTTATTGCAGCCAAATCTATCATTCCTCTATCATTCACAGAAATCTCAGTACAATACTGGCTAGCTAAGGTAGTGGAGATAGAGGCAGCGGAATCTATGACTGCAGTGTCCCAAAACACTAGTGATAGACAAGCACAGACATGGTACCCTTGGCTAGAATACACATCAAGGGAACAGACAGGGATTCCTGACGAGCTGAGCCAGAAGGGGGCTGGACAGGAAATTCAAGATTAACACATGATGGGGGTTGCGCAGGTGGCATTGGAGCATTCTTTTCTTCACTGTTTTCTCTCCACTTTAGGATTGACATGGGAGCATTCTCAGCTTCATTTATGCTAAATTCAGTTTACCCTTATCAACCTCTTTTATCCTCACTACCCTAGATTTTCACTTTCTTCTTAATTTCCTTACTATGGCACTTCAACGAACCCCATATATGACTAGAGGTGGGGCTACTGGTTCCAAGAACCATGTAGACAGGCACTTAGTCGTTCCTAGGAGACAAGAGGCCTATGAATAAACATCAGGTCTGTGCATTGCGGTACTTAATTAGGTCTTCACAGGGTTTGAAGGGATTGACTCACTTGGTAGAACACCAAAGGGTTTTAAAATAATGAATACTGCTCTGGAACATGCCAGAGTGCTATCCATTATACTTATATTTTCATTAATTTAGTTCTATGTATTTGCTTGTATTTCCTAATTTGATTTATTTTGTCACTCAATTTAGTGCCATATCTTATTTTGGCACTCATTTACGGTCTAAATGTTTGACTTTCGATGGGGTCTTTGTACTGACAATGTTTATCACATGCTCTTTTATCTCTTCTTGTTTTATTCCCATTACCTTCCTGTGTCAAAAATTATATGTAAATAAAGACTGTCAAAAAAAGAAAAAAAAAGAAAGACAGACAGACAGAGTAGATGAATGGAAACCAGGAAACCACAGAGTGTCACAGAGTGAAGGGTTTAAAAGAAGAGGATGCTCAACAATGTCAAAGCAGCAGAGCGGTCGAGGAGAATTGAGAGAGAGTAATGACCTTAAGATTTAGCAGAAAATAAGTCATTAGTGTGCAAAACTGTAGAGCCATTGAAATGTATACTTTTTTTTTAATTATTTTTTAAATTTTTGTTGTGCTCAAAATTAACGGTCTTGGTACGCCACAACAGCGGTTTCAAGGTATATAGAAGTTCAAGTTGGGACATTTGCTTGTCAGGCACATTTTTTGTTTTAGTAGAAGCAAGGTTTCAACAGTTAGATTTCTCATTTTTGTTTAACCCCTTAAGGACACATGACATGTGTGACATATCATGATTCCCTTTTATTCCAGAGGTTTGGTCCTTAAGGGGTTAAGTAAGCTAGCAAGTCATACATGTCAAGGAGAAATGCTCAGAGGAGTGACAAAGAGGGAAAGCATGACATGCACCATTGTTTTTTAAATAGAGAGTGAACTGAAGTGAGCTGTTTAGCTATGCAAACATGCTAGGCTAGGTAATGTGTAGTTAAGCACGCTGGCTACATGCATACAAATGCTGCTGGCTATATGAATACAATGCTTGCCGCAACATTTTGTTTTTTTATGTACCCATGTAACCATATATACTTAAAGGGACACTCCAGGCACCCAGACCACTTCTGCTCATTGGAGTGGTCTGGGTGCCAACTCCCACTACCCTTAACCCTGCAACTGTTTACTTTGCAGGGTTAACTTTACTTTGCAGGGTTAACTCATCCTCTAGTGGCTGTCTACTAGACAGCCACTAGAGGGCACTTCCGGGTTTATAGCACACATTTCGTGCTAGAGCGTCGCTGGACGTCCTCACGCTATTTGAGGACCTCCAGCATCACTGAAATCCCCATAGGAAAGCATTGAAAGAATTTTTCAATGCTTTCCTATAGGGAGGTCTAAAGTGCGTGCGCAGCATTGCGGAATAGGTCTCCCCCGCCAGATGACGTCGGCGGGGGAAGAGCGTGGGCGGACCCTGAACCAGCGCCGAGGAACATCGGCGCTGGATACAGGTAAGTCACTGAAGGGGTTTTAACCCCTTCAGCAACTTGGGATGGGGGTTGGGAGGGAGAGGGGACCTGCAGTGCCAGGAAAACAGTTTGTTTTCCTGGCACTGGAGAGTCCCTTTAAGAAGGTAAAGGGACACTATAGTCACCAAAACAACTTTAGCTTAATTAAGCTGTTTCGTTGTATAGATCATGCCCTTGCAGTCTCACTACTCAATTCTCTGCCATTTAGGAGTTAAATCACTTTGTTTATGAACCCTAGCCTTCCTAAACACTTCCTGTAAAGAGTCATCTACAGTTTATCCTTCCTTTATTGCAAGTTCTGTTTAATTTAGATTTTCTTATTCCCTGCTATGTTAATATCTTGCTAGGCCCTGCAAGAGTCTCTTGTATGTGATTAAAGTTCAATTTACAGAGAAAGAGATACAATTGTTTAAGGTAAATTACATCTGATTGAAAGTGAAACCAGTTTTTTTTTTATGCGGCTGTGTCAGTCAGAGCCAGGGGAGGTGTGGCAATGGCTGAATAAACAGAAACAAAGATATTTAACTCCTAAATGGTAGAGAATTGAGCAGTGAAACCTGGAAGCATGATCTACACACAAAAACCGCTTCATTAAGCTCAAGTTGTTTAGGTGACTATAGTGTTCCTTTAGGAAAAGGAGTAGAAACATAATGGAACATGCTTTCCTATAGGGAGATCTAAAGTGCGTTCGCGGCATTGCGGAATAGGTCTCCCCCGCCAGATGACGTAGGCGGGGGAAGAGCGTGGGCGGACCCTGAACCTGCGCCGAGGGACATCGGCGCAGGATACAGGTAAGTCACTGAAGGGGTTTTTACCCCTTCAGCAACTCGAATCAGAGAAGAAAATAATTTATACTAGCCATGCACAGAGCACACTCTCATACACAAGAGACTCATTGTAAAAGAAATATAATTAAATATCATTAAATTAAATATGATTATAGCTGTCCTTTAAGTCTAAAGATATTATAAACTACTCCACTGCTAATCAGAACACAGGAAAATAATGATAAACCAATCATTACTTTTGTATTTTCTATGTTGTTAGACTTTGTTTACAAAATGTTTTAGCCTTTCTGATTTGTTTTTATGAATGCAGAAGAAATTAATTAAAAAGAAAAAAGAAAAGATTTAACAAACTTGCAATGCAACCGTGATAAGCAATGAATTGTTACAATCATTAAATGGTTTATTTATAATGGTTGTAAACATTTATGTTGAAACTTAATCCAGTTGAAACACCAATAAGCTTGCCTGCAATAACCAAATCTCATAAGAGGAACATTTAACAGCCCTAAAGCACTTACCATTGCAGAAGTGTTGTAGAGTTTCAGATTTTAAGAAAAATCTGCACATTTATATAGTGTTTGGGTTGCAGCCTCCGGACTGTCAATTAGTCAAACAGGACGGTGCTCTTTCTGTGCCCCAGGAAAAAGTGGATGTGAGAGCTTTGCATAGAGAACTAATGCTTCCAGTTTACCTTGTGGTTGCTACGGAGACCTAAACTTTGAGACACCCAACTTTCCTCTAAAATCTAGAGAAAGCATACACCAAGGTTCTCTATGAGAAGCATTGCTTGCACAGCACAGTGATTGCCAAGCATGCACACTGTCTCTCACTGTAGGATTAAAGTGGCTCTCCTCAAACATGCCTTTCGCCTATTGTTGCCTCTTCTTTTTGTCTTTAGTAATCAGTTCTTCTTTTCTTCATTCCGGATCTCTTTAAAACATAAGACCAAGTAGGTGCAAAACTACACAGGGGGATAGAGCAGCGCTAAACAAGTGTTTTTTTTTTTTTTTTAACCACTTGAAAAAGCTCTAAGGGCAGAAACGTTTGCTCTTAATAAAGTATTTTTGGCTACCTTATTACCTGTCTCTAGCCATACACTTTTTAGAATGTATACAATTTTTTATACTTTACCTGACATCTGGACTTCTTGAATCTTCTGCAGGCTACTAGCCAAAGAATTTCTGGTGGGGATCATACCACCCAGGCTTGATACATGTGGTTAGTCTGCTCATTTTATTGTAAGCATATTTTTTTTTGTCTTACTTATACTTACCTATATAGAGAGCACTATTGACTGCTTTTTTGTCATTTCATATAATCTAACTCATCGCTATCCAGTTGTGATTTGCCACCACTCTTCTGTGTACCAAAATTAGAGGGATATTCTGCAAGTGCCCTCACCCTCAGGGTCCCAGTCCCGCTGCGCTGACAGGGGAGGAAGGGGTTAATCCCTTACCTTTTTTCCAGCGCAGGCTCCCTCGGCGCTGGGACTCTCCTCCCTCTTCTGATGTCATCGGCTGAATGTGCATGCACGGCAAGAGCCGCGTGCATTCAGCCAATCTCATAGGAAAGCATTCTCAATGCTTTCCTATAAACGCTGGCGTCTTCTCACTGTGAAAATCACAGTGAGAAGCGCGGAAGCGCCTTTAGTGGCTGTCAATGAGACAGCCACTAGAGGCTGGATTAACCCATAGGTAAACATAGCAGTTTCTCTGAAACTGCTATGTTTACAGCAGAAAGGGTTAATCCTAGAGGGACCTGGCACCCAGACCACTTCATTAAGCTGAAGTGGTCTGGGTGCCTATAGTGGTCCTTTAAGTGTCGTGTGTCCTACTACTTACAATCATATTGCACTATTGGTTCGCCTTTGTTTTTTCCTTCCTTTTCATATGCTGCTATCAAGCGAAGCTACCCAATAAGTGCCACACAAGTATTTGTTGTTACCTCTGAGACTGTGCCTTACCATTTGGTATTTTTTTCTAATTTTATTTTTAGGACTTTTTTATATCTTGTGTGCATTTTACTGTTTTTATTACTAAAAGCTCTTGTATTTGAAGTATTTTATTCTTGGCGTTACCTGTATTTCCATTTGATAAGATCATAGTAGGGACTGCTTTGTCTTTTCTATTTTTCCTACACGACAATCTTAACAAAGATTGGAGCGTAAAGCAAGCTCCACCTCCTTTGTTAAAATAGCAAGATTGTCAAGCACAGGAAAAATGCATAAGAAAAATTACCCTACGTACCATAATAACATTAACAAAAGACTCCAAAATGTGCCTAAAACAGAGATCTAAGCCCTCAGTGCTATACATCAGTGTAACTCTGCATCCTCAGATCCCGTATCAACATTTCCCAGGAATATTCACTAAACTGAGACTTGCTAGGAAATCTCAAAGGGATTTCACATTTTAGGAAAAAGACAACCTGGAACATTATTCAACTGATTGATATCTCTAGCATGACTATGATGGATAAAATTCTAACTTAATTGGTTATTTTCTGATTTAGTGAATATCTTACTCACGGACAAATAATCACATGGACCTTGTGAGTGAAATTTTTTTATATTCACAAGAATTTACAACTATATACATAGCGTGTTCTACATTCGTCTTGCAATTACTTGCACTGTCTTCAGCACAGAACTTTAGAATTACATATAAATGTATTTTTAGTTGCTTCTTTTTATTCTACTTAATTTCTGTAATCTATTGTTCAATACATCTTTCATTGCTTTTCTTGCAGTGTTTATTTTAAGGTGTGAATTATTACTTTTTATTAATAGTTTTAAACATATTGCTTTGCTATTAATCTTAGTAGATTAAATACACATAGTGCATTCTTAAAGTATTCAGACCCCATGCTACAATTGTTTAAATATTTTTTTTTCACATCAATCTACACTCAATACCCTATAATGAAAAAAAAAAAGCAGATTTTTAAAAAACTTTTCAAATTTATTAAAAAGAAAAAACAGAAATATCACAATTGCATAAGAATTCAGGCCCTTTGGTTTGACACTTGAAATTTAGCTTAGGTGTATCCCATTTCTCTGGATAACCTCTGAGAGGTTTCTGAACTTGAAGTCAAAGGAACTGCCTGCAAAGCTCAGAGACAGGGATGTGCTAAGGTATAGATCTCAGGAAGACTGTAAAAAATGTCACTGCATAGAAGGTTCCCAAACTTGTTTTAGCCACAGGACAAAAAGATATCACAAATTTGACCTCTATAACTTTTAAATGGAAGAAGTTTGGAACATCAAGGATTATCTAGAGCTGGCAACCTGACTTAACCAAGCAGTTGGTGAAAAAAATGGCTTTGGTAAGGTGATTAAGAACCTGATGGTCACACTAGGTGAGTTCCAGAGATCACGTGTAGAGAAGGAAGATGCTTGCAGAAGGACAACCATTCCTAAAAACGCCCCACTGAACTGGAAGCCTCTATTCACAGCAAGGCACATGAAATCCTGCTTGGAATTAGCAAATAAAGGACTGAAAGGTTTCTCATCTTGAGAAACAAGATGCCCTGGCCTAATCAAACAAATATTGAACTGTTCAATTCAAAGCATCATGTCTAGAGGAAAGCAGGTACAGCTCATCACCCGTGCAATACCATAAGAAAGGGGCAGCATTATGGGGGTGTTTTTCCGTGGCAGAGCAAATACATTGGCATCCTTAATGAAAACCTGGTCAAGAGTGGTCAGGACTTCAGACTTGCTGAAGATTTGCCTTCCAACAGGATAGTGTCCCTAAGCACACAACCAAGATAATGCAAGAGTGCCTTTAAGAAAACTCTGTAAATGTCACAGAGAGCTCGAGACCGGGCATGAATTTAATCAAACTCTGGAGAGATAGGAAAATGGCTATCCATGGATGGTCCCAATCTAATCTGACAAAGTTTGAGAGGATTTTCAGAGATGAATGTCAGACCCAAATCCAGGTGTGCAATGCTTATTGCATCATATTCAAAAAGAATTGAGGCTGTAATCACTGCCAAAGGTGCTTCAACTATGTACTGACTTCGGAGTCTGAATACTTATGTTAATTTGGTATTTCATCCTTTTATGTTTCATTTATTTGCAATGGACTAAAAATATATGTTTTTCTGTTTTTTCATTATGGGGTGTTGAGTGAAGATTGATGTGAAAACAAAAACAAACATTAAAGGGACACTGTAGACACCCAGACCACTTCAGCTTATTTAGTTGTCTGGGTGCTGTGTCCCTTTTGCATTTAGTGCTGCAATGTTAAACATTGTAGTTTCAGAGAAGTGTAATGTTTACATTGCAGCTCTAACTCTGCCCTCAGTGGCTGTCTACCAGACGGCCACTAGAGGGCTTCAGGAATTGTAACGGACGTTTGGTCTGTTATCTGATGCTGGACGTCCTCACGCTCTGCATGAGGACCTCCAAGTCAGATTTTCCCCACAGGAAAGCATCGATTCAATGCTTTCCTACGAGGAGGTCTAATGTGTGGGCGGCAATTGCTGCGCATGCGCATTAGACCCCGCTCGTCACAGGACGGAGGAGGGGCGGAGCTTTGACCCAGCGCCGAGGGACATCGGCGCCGGGGTCAGGTAAGTAAATAAAAGGTTTTTAACCCTTTATTTACCAGGGAGGAGGGGCACAAGGGAGGGGGAGGCAGAGGGATAGGCAGTGCCAGGAATACAGCTTTGTATTTCTGGCACTACAGTATCCCTTTACTTTAATCAATTGTTGCATAAGGTTGCAATGAGAAAAAAATAAGGGGTCTGAATACTTGTGAATGCCGTGTGTATATCTATCTATCTATCTATTAACACATATGCAAATTTATTAGACAACTAGAAGAATAACTTTTTCTTATTTCCTCCCAAACACATAACAAGATTAACTTGTGACTTCCAAGACTTCATGGCACATACATTACATAACAATAAAGGCTATTTTGCATGCATGTGGTGTATGCATTCTCTAGATTTTACAGGAAAGTGGGGGGTCTCAAAGTTTAGGTCTCCCTAGCAACCACAAAGTAAACTGGAAGTTTTTCATTGTGCATTAACAGTTCCTTTCTCTATACACAGCTACTCTGTATCTATAATGAGAAGGGGCCCTAAAGAAATTCAGGATAATTATAAAAATGGTGGGGCCTCCCAAGACAAGAGTAGCTGCAAACATAGGTAAAAACTGTCAGAAAGACTTTTTTGACCAGAAAAAAAAAAAAACAGGCAACTAATTCAGATTCGTTAAATCAGACTTGGGTTAGTTGGTAGTCTATTTTGCCTCAAGTAATAAAACACATCACTCCACTGTTATCTAGGTAACTAATCTTTGAGGCCAGTTTGGGTGGGATGGTTATCTTACCCTTTAGCAAATCATACAACATGTCAGTTTTTCCTTGCTACAAAGAGGTTAATGTTTGCTTAAAAAACGATTACAATCAAATTTATGATATCTTTTTGTCCTGTGGCTAAAACAAACTAATTTGGGCCCCCCTTGAATGGTACAGACAAATAATATTTGTCATGCCTCCGGCAACTGCTCACAATAAATTGATTACTGAACAGGCACTGGCTTCCCCAATGCCATGAGAGACCCATTTCAAACATTAAATGAGTTACGTTTCTGTGCTCGTAGTTTGCTATAAATTAAATTTGTTGACATTTGCAATATGCATGGTGTGAAAGTTTTCAACTGGAAAAAAAGGGATTGCGTACAAATAAAAATATTTAAAGGACAGCTACAATTTGGCAGGGCAAACAAAGATATATTGGAAAATAAAATATTTACATGGTTTAATGGCAAGGATGATTCCTTAAAACATGCTTGTAAGATTGTTAACCATGTTTACACAAGACCTGCGTGTCTCTCACTTTACCTACTAATCGTACAGTTGTAAACAATTTGATGACACAAATAAAGCTTGTTTGAAACGGAAAATAAAATATTTTGCAGATGAAATTTTTTTTTGCTGAGTGTAGTTCAGTGAACAAAGATGTCTGGATATTCAGCGAAAAGACAACTTTTGTAAATATTACATAACTGTTTCCATAATTTCATGCAAATGCCTCTTCCACATTTCCAATACCTTTCTATCTGAATACCATCTGACAATATGCATCTTTTAGACCTTTAGATTTCCTCATTGGTAGCCTCATCTCAACTTGTCAAATGTATCACCCTTTGGGAGTGGGTGAACTTACCTGCACATGAATAGTGATAATTCAAAGTTCAATGAGAAGCTGCAACCCAGAAAATCTGTATTGAAGTGAAGAACTCCTGAATGGAGCATTGTTTTTGGCTGGGCACTTTTGCAAATCAAGCACAATCTTATAAAATGTGAGCTTGAGGACATAGGGGAATAAAAACACTCCTGCATTTAGAAGTGTATGTTTTATTTATTCTTGTACCTAGAGTTTTATGTTGTTGCCTTTTGTGTTTTTTAGATTGCATTGGGGCTTTCTGTGATTTTGTTTCAAAGGACCTATATATATTTCTAGAAGGTGAGGACTCAAAAATATTGCTCGAGAACAGAATTCATACAAGATCAAATCAGCTTTATTTATAGCGATTGTATTTTGCATGCAACTATTAAAATCTGGGTTAAATTACAACGCAATCATCACAGCGGAGCAGAGACTTTGGAATACTATTGCTGTAAAAAACGCAGAATGCTGGAAGCTTCGGGGAGCTTCTTGCACTGTGATCTATTCAAAAGAGCGTAAATATTTATAGCGCTTTAAGTGAATTTTAATTTGGAAGATAAAGCAGTGCACAATGCTGATAGGAGTATAATTTCACTTGCACCTCAAAAGACAAGATAATAAAAAACGAAAGTGCACAATAAGGAAGTTTTACTCATTGTAGAAAGAATTTCTCAGCTTTCGTATTGTAGCCTTTATCAATGTAGTCCCTCTGTAAAGAGCCTCAATGAGATCTGGTAGCAGCAAGCTTATCTGCATTTCAATGGGACGATATCATCTTTCAGTACAAATGTTTGGAATCACTAAAAATAAATACATTTATCTTTTATACAATGAATTAATCATGTATCACAGCTATATAACTATCCAAGCACAGAAAGTTCATTAAAAAAACATTCTTATTTTCATTCTATTTCTTTTATATCCGTTCAAACCAGACAGACTGAAAGAGATTCATGTACAAAGTCTGAAAACACAGAAAATACAAAAGTAAAAATAGATTTCGGAGTAAATTCCCAAAGTAAAGCAACTTATATCATTAAACTGAATGAGTTATTCTGTATAAACATAAAGCAAAACCCCCAAAAAGGCAAAAACAACAAAATTGGGAGGGTTTATTTATCAAACTTCAGTTCTAACAAGTGGTCTAAAGTACTAAACGTGGGTCATTCACCATGGAAACCAGCCCGCACGTTCCACTTTATATATTTCTTCTCAACATTTTAGAACAGACATTTGATAAATATCCACCGTTGTTCATGCAAAATCAGAAGAGATATGGCAGACAGCAACCAATGGGGGCTAACCATGTGCAGAGCAGTTTGGAAATATTCCTAGATGGTCAGAGTGCACTTTTAAGACCTTGTGCTGTACTTTTGGTGATATTTCGGTTACGCCAGAAGTCAGACAAAAGTGTAAAAACAACCTCCATTACCATAGGACAGAGGCCTCAAACTGGGCAACAGAAAAACAGGCACAAACGAGTAGTTAAAGGGTTAGTCAATTGGGGCTTTACCAGTGTCATAACTTGTGCCACTGATAACATTCATAATGGGTGTATCAACATGGTACATGGGTATGCTTGCACCCTGAAAGTGGTAGGTCAGCCTGGTGTCAAGCACAGCAGACTGACACACAGCCTCCCGTTCAGCCCCGAAACTACAGTTCCCTGGTTTCCCCAGATGTGGGGACTAAACCTGGGGACTAAAGTAGAACAGCAGGGACAGGACCCCAAAAGCAGAACAGTTGGGAGCCCTGCTAATGAGGTAGTCTTGGCTCTTAGTTGCCAGTCTCCATTTCGTTCTATGGTGTGGGTTGCACATGCACAACTTATGCACAATACGGGAGGCATTTTTTTCCCCAAGAGCGCAAGGCAACAAACTGCACATGTGCCGCACGTAGCTCAATCAATAGTAATATACAGCCTTGTTTACAAAACAGTGAACCAGGTTGTGTACAAACCTACAACTGCAACAAAATGGCTGCTATCAGTTTACTGAGCAGTTACAATCACCCTCTGTGATGAAGGATAAATTACCTATTCTATAATTCCTTGCTGCTGGACAAGTGATTAGGGAATGAGACAGTTCCCCATATAGCAGAATGAGGGCTCCTGATTTAGACATTTCATCTTCATGTGCATAGAGCTATATTTAAATAGGTAACTTTTTAATTTTAATATCTTTTTTTTTTGCCAACATTTTTAATACTTTATCTATATAATGCATTAAAAAAAATTTGGTACAAAACTGTACCTAGACTAAGCTCATAACATACAGGGGAAAGAGAGAGGCAGAGAGCAAGAGACAGCCATAAGTTGAGCACAGGAGATCTGACACGCATACTGAAAGATAAATGTAGAGAGAAAGGATGGTAAAAAGGCAGAAACAGAGAGACACTGATGAAAAAGTGAGTGACACATACACAAAGAAATAAGAAAGTGCAAAAATGAGCTAGAGAAAGAGAGAGGAGATAAATGAACTATTAAGAGACCAAGAGACAGAATCAGAGGGAGCCTGGAGTCCTTTCTTATTATAAGACCTTTATCCAAGGACACTCTGTACGTGAGGAAGAAAACAGGCCAAGAATTCAAAGGACATTGTTAAATTCCAGAAAGACAAAATATAGGCCATATAAATTCCCTAATGTTAAACTATAATAACATCATATATTATCCGTGAAGGGACATTTCTGAACTTACAGCAATTGCTGACTGAGATTGCACTACATCCATAAAGTATATTTATTCTCCATACTGATCCAAACTGACACTCACTAACAGCTTCAATACTACACAAGTGTAAGTGGTTAAAAAGGTAAACATACCCCTAGACCACCAAGATGTAACCATCTTATCATAGATGTATAAAGTCAAAACTAATTCCAAAAAATAGTCACTTTCATTGCAAGATTCTGTACAATACAGAAACATACATTCCAACACTTTAATTAGACAGAGGGACACTTTTATATTAGGGGTGTGAGCGGAAGGGTGACCAGAGATGGGGCTCTTCTGAGAAATTTTAGGTGACTTACAAGTTTTGCAAATTAAATGTGATTTAAAGCAGAAACTATGTATCATATTTACACAGGCTGTATATTTACACAGGCTGTTTTTTAAACACATTTATTGTAGTTTAAATGCTCATTACTATGTGTATAATAGCTGTGGAGTTCTGTTACACATTCAAACACACTAACAATAATATGGTGTTTCTGGTAAAAGGGGACAGAGGGATTTGGTCCTTCTAAATAGGAACACTTGGGAGGTATGATAGCGTGTGTCCAAGTGCGCCTTGATGTACAGTTTTAGGAACTCTAGCATGTAAAGTCAGTCTGTCCAACCACAAGTGGATTCAGGTAAAGGCTACTGGTTTGGTGACAAAGCAGCTAACTTACCAGAAATGAGTGAAAAGGCCTAATTATGAGTCTGTTGGTCACATTAAGTTATACTGTGGATGTAAAAACTCAAACATTAGCTCTGTGCTTTAACTCTCATTACTCGTTGGCAGCTGCAATGGCAATACTAATTATAAACAAGAGAAAAAAATGTATCCAAATGTAAATAACAAAGGTTTTTGCTACCACTGCAACGACAATTAAAGTGTAAGCTCAACAGCCAAAAATCAAGACAAACTTCCTACACTAATAATTTACTTGTAAGTTTCAGTTAAAAGGCAAAATATCTAATGAGACAGAAGGTGTCTGCTGCCCACACGGTGTGTGCCCTATTAAGGGTCAGTTTGTAGGCATTTGTTAGAATGCCCACTCCTGTCTAATTACAGATTTTAACTTTTAGCTGAAAGCAGCAAGGTGAATTGTTAGTGTATGACTCACCAAAATGATTTACCTTGATGCTAGCAAGTGAAAATCTCTAATGGCCATTGCAATAATACTAAAAAATTGTTGAAATGTGCATAGGGAGTTGGGATAATGTGCCAGAAAGTGCTTTTGGTTTTGTATTGTATATCCAGCAGGTGCCATCTAAAAGTGGCTTATGTAAGTCTGTGGGACAAGGTACAGCTGAAAATAAGCAGGTACAGACAAAATGGGAAATGAGAGAATAAGTCGGAGAAACAAGAGGATATAAATCCGTTCAGAGTACAGACTCTATCAGGGCTGCTGTGTCTATACCAAGCCTTTTTGCTGTCATTTTCCTTCTAATATGTAGAAAGATTACTACAGTGCTAATTGTTCTTTACTTCATTCAACATTCAGTTTTCTTCACTTACCGCAGATATATAAAATGAATAGTACTCGCCAAATAATTGGGGAAAAAAATAAAATAGATGTACAAAAGCAGGTCACAAAAATGTATTTAAATTAATATTATGAAGTAGTTGTGGTGCCAGAAGTCCCTGTGATGTAAGTAGCAAAACTTTATTTTTCTTCTTACCTGAGGTACAGAGAGGTAAGATGGAGGCATCAAATTACAGGATAACAAGGTGTGCATATCTTTATTAGATTTTTCAACTCACAAATACATATTTGTCAAAAACTGAAATAAGCAAACACTATTAAACATCCTGGAAGGGAAGGTGACAGTTCCCATTTAACAGACAGCTATTCATTGTATAGAAATTTAGGGAACAGTTTCATCCTCTTGCCACTCACCTCAGAGGAAATAATGCTGACGGCTATATTTTTTCATCCCTATAAAAGATCTTTGTACAGGTAACTGTTGAAATCTTAGTATATATCTAGGGAATTCATAGTAACTGGATGCTGCTGACTGTCTCATATCTATTTTATGGCTAAGCAGATTTTGTTTTGCTGAATATAATGTTTGTAAGAACACAGCATGGAAACATTTTCTCATTGTTTACTTCTAAAGACAACCAAGCCCCATGAGATGAACTTGAATATGAGCTACTACTTGGCCTGCAAATTCAAATAATAATTCAAAAGAAATGCAAACATATGATTTATTGTTCTATTTTTGGGGGGAGAGGGGAAATAGCTGTTTTAAAGGTGAGCTGTACTAACACCATTTTGTCTTTAGGCTGCACCCCTATTTTTTGCGCCGAAAACAACATTTTTAGTTTAAAAATAACTAAAAGGGCTTATATTTAAAATGGCCAGATAGAATTGTGCTGAGCATATTTATGACCTTTTTTTTTTTTTACAGATTTACCTATTATAAGCCTTGTTATTGTCGAATCATATACTGCACATCATAGACAAGCGCAAGAGGTTTGCCCAAGCACACCTTAATCCACAGCACAGTTCTCCTATTTAATTCCCTACTAGCACTTACGTGTAGCGTACACTTGGACTGCACAAACTAAATGGAATCTTTTCTATGTAAAGACATCCAAAGTTGTTAGGCCTGTTACTTTATAAACATCTCATTTTAAGTTAAATATATATCATGTTTTGTTTTTTTCTGCAACAACTCCACTTTGAATTGTTTTAATTTGATTCCTCTGTAGCGTGGCTCTGCACTTCTGCCTCAGCCGCCGTAGCTTGACTGAGGTCCTCCTGTCCCAGGGACTGGACAACACACAGTCTTGGGAGCTATAGTACTTACAAGGACTTTCTCCGCTGAATCCTCCATGAGCTGGAACCAGGTGCTGAGTAGCGAATAGCCCTTTCCCCTCTCAGTAATTTCATTTTAATTAGCCAAACTCAGCCTTTCAGGCACAGACCCCAGCAGGGGATCTCCAAACAATACAATACAAGCCCCTCCCAGGAACTGAGTTAAAGACTGTTAAGCTAATTATCTCCCAGGAACAGAGAGATAAACACCAAAACATAAAAGTACACCAAAACATCATAAAACATATAATAACCCCACATGTCCTACATCCCTAAACAGCCCTGATCTGAGCACCTGAGTTGTACAAATAGCGCTCAGATCCGTGCACTATAGGGGAAACAGCACCGGGGCAAAGTTCTGACCAGCCGCACACGTGTTCCTAGCCCAAAATAGTTCCATGGCATTTGGTGCTTTTGCCGTTCAACTTTAGGGAGTGTTTGTACTCCTTAGTCTTAGGCATCTTCCCTCCAAAAAGCTCTCTCTTGGCCGGTCGCAATGTGGTTCAAAACCCCAAGCCAAGTTGCCTGGGAATCGCAAGGTCACTTAGCCGAAAACAGTTCCATAACATTAAGTACCGCTGAGGACTGTTCGTGGATTTGTTCATGCGAACGGTCGTCAGGCAGCTAGCGTTCGGTTCCATTTGTGAGAAGGTAAAGTGCTGAACCAGGGCCAGCGAGGGAAAGATGCTGATGGTAGCTGGGCAGGGTATCTCCCGCACAGGGTTTCAGACCTGGACTGTAGTCAGTGGGCAGGAGGCCAGCTTCCCCACTCCTCGTGGAAAACGTTCGTGGGAAGGCACAAAACAGGGCACAAATGGGGAAAGGAGGGGAGAGAAGGGGTAACAAATGGGCAAAGTGGTATGAGAAGAGTGGAAGATGTGGGAAGGGAGACACAAGTGGGGAAAGAGGAAGAGGAGCACATGTGTGGGAGAGATAATTGAACAGAGCATGATGGAGAGAGATAGAAGGGGTTTATAGGGACTGGAAACACAATGCACAAATACACATCTGAACACATGCACATTAATCATTCACACAAATATACTGCAACATTTACTCACTAACACTGCACAAATATACAAATAAGTCAAATTCACACACAAACATCACAAATATAACCTACGTTCACACACATAGTGATACTCCAAACAAATGTATTCCTGCATTCATATTGTGTTATTGCTGTGGAAATCTGTTATGCACACATATACACTAAATATTACATTATTACACTCACTACACACACACACACACACACACACACAATGCATTCACTATACACACACTGCATACACTACACACACACACACTGCATACACTATATACACATACACACACACACACACACACACACAAACACACTGCATACACTATACACACACACACACTGCATACAGTACACAAACACACACTGCATACTATAAGCACACACTTATACCCGTGTGTCTGTATATGTGTGTCGGTAAGTGTGTGTTTCTATCTGTGTGTCAGTTTTTGTCTGTATCTGTGCATTACTGTGTTTCTATGTGTCTGCATGTGTATACCTATGTGTCTGTCAGTCTGTATGTGCCAGTGTGTGCATCTGTGTGTCTATATATCTGCATGTGTGCCAGTGTGTGTATATTTGAGTATATATGCATACATTTCAGCATTTCGCCAACACTACACACAAATACACCCCTGCATCCAAAAATCAACACTACATAAAAACATACCACATATTCAAAAACCACAATACACAAAAATGCACGACTGCATTCAAATGCCAACACTACATGCAAACACACCCCAACATTCACTCAGACATACTTCATACAAAAACATGCTTACATTCAAATACAAAAACACTGCTCAGTGCTAAATACATTTTAAAAAAATGCAAACACTGCTCAGTGCTAAATACATGTAAAAAAATAAAGATCATTTGTGGGTTTTACATTTTAAAATGGGGGGGGGGGAGTCTGCCCCGGGTGCCAAATGCTTCAGGTACGCTCCTGCCGGGGCCAGAATGACGTCATATTCCGGTTCCCGGCATCACAGAGGGCGCGCAAGGGAGGAGAGAGGAAATGACAGATGAGCCTCCCTCCCCACCGCCGAATGCAGTTTGCCTACTCTTCTCCCATCCCCTTGCAGGGTCTATCGGCAGAGTAGGCACCTGCCATCCAGGTAAGCAGGTGCCTACTATGCCACACTGGCTAGGAGCCGATTTGGGTGTACCTTAAGGTTACCAGATGGCCACCTCCTGGGCCCCCCTGTGAGAGTGCTCCTCTTGGCGTTCCCACCTTCGGTGGCTCACAGTCGCAGGGGTCAGCAGGGCGGCAAGGCCCCCTGGAGTGACGATCCCGGTCGCAGCTGTGACTCCTGTGACCGTGGTAGTTCTGCCACTGGTCCTACACTAATTTCAACGTGGTAGACAAATTAAATAGTGCTAGTGCTAAATAAGCTAAAGTGTTTTCTAATAATCTGTTGTAAGAGCATTATGAATATATATATATATATAAATAAATAATGCAAAATTGATATGATAAGCACAAAATAACCATATTGGAATTAGTGTAGGACACACCAATATTGAAGTTCTGTGAAGTAGTGGTGGGTTTAACACAATATGACCATATGGTGGAACTGAATCTCCATATTTGTTTGATAACTTGGTGATTTTAAGTAGCCTTATAAAATTAAAAACTGTATTTTTATGTTTGCGCTGTTTCTTAATCTGTTTTATGGATACATTTTGCTCATGCAAGATGCATGTTCCGGGTATGCCCCCAATTCCCTTTTGTCTTTACTATTAAAACTAGATAAATGGAATCTGTCTGAACAAAAAAGGAATTGGAACCAAAAAGATACTATTAAAAAAAAAAAAAAAAGATTTAGAAAAGGAAGGATCTAATTTCCATTTCGCACATCCATGTCTTAATACCATATTTTCCAACAAGGCTTAGATAATAACCAAAAACTAGATATGTGATGTTGGTTGAAGATTATGAATTCTTTCTGAAAATGCATGACTATGATATTTTTCTCAATGCTCCTACTGTTAGCTCTGAGAAAAGCTGTATTGTTATCCGGCAGCTGGGTATTGGCACTGCTATTTTTAAAAGTGAAATATTAGGCATTTCACGTAATGAAATCCAGAAGCAGGTTTTAGAATCCCATACTGCATGGATGGTGACATCAATTGTGAACATATTTCCCATAAGGAACAGGTAATATTCGACTGATTAACATCTGTGCAGTCTGAGGAGCCTAATTTCAAACAGAACAAGGACATACATGTCCTAGTCTGCCTGAGATTAGTGGGAGTTACACTCCCAATCAGCACCTGCTTCCAATTTAATGAAGGCGGGTGAAATAGCTGCCATCGTTGACTGTAATACCCAATTCACCTTACAGTGAAGTCTCCCCTTAACACCTACACCACTTTATACTAAACATTATTTATAGTAAACATTATCACCTACACTTCACTAACACTATCACTAAACATTAAGCCGTACACTAAGATAACACCAAACAGCGCCAGACAGTGGACTGTGGGGTTAGGTGAGTCAGCGCCATGGACTTCCTATCAGCATAACAACTTCATCCTGATTAAGTTGTTATGGTGCCCAGATTGTCCTTTTAATCTGTAAACTACACTAACTTGAAACATTAATACCTACACTACCATACTACTTACATTACCGATAACCTAAGAATATCATTCCATATAAAATATACATAAGGGTGAAGGATGTATTATGGGTAAATAATGCCACCTCAGGGTTTTGGAGAAATGTATAAACCACATGACCTTTAGTCTCATGGTTTATAATAAATATAAAAGTACATAAGTATTCTCTTTTGCTGTGTAACACTGAAACATTATCAACACATGTAATATCAATGTCCCTAAAGCCTGACCTGTGTACCTCACCTGATTCTTCACTGGGATCATGTCCACAGTCCATTGGCTTATAGTGACACGAGGAAAATAACAATTTGTGTAATAACGTTGCTTCTATGAACTTTCAGCCCTTCGTACTAAACAAAGATTAATGACACCTATCAACTTTCAAAGGCAAAAGTATTACTAGGTAGACTTATTAATGTGAAAAACCTGCTGAAGCAAATAAAAAAAATCTGAAATGGGAATATATGCGAATATTTAGAAAATATTTACAAATAATATGACCCACAATCTATCAATTTTCTTTACCTTCTCTGATTCTTAAATCTACAAAAGAATAATTAGTAATGATAGTGAAGATTAGTGCTTTTCAAACTTTTTTGTCAGTGACCTAAATTATGTTGCTTGGTGAACCAATCATAATTCTTCAATTAGAATATAATTACCATTCATGTACATATTGCAAAACACCTTAATTGGAGTATTACCTGTATTAAAACAATCACACTACACTGTGGATGGCAAAATTTAAATTGTATGAAAAAGAAGATGGATTGGGACATATCGAATTTTGTCCATTTTGTGTTTCAGTTCGTCCGAATTTTGTTTGAGACCCTGTTAAGACCTGGGCGTTGGCAGGGTTATTCACAGGTTAATTCGGGGGGAGGAGGGGGAAACGAGGGGGAAGCAAGGCCAAAATAGCTGATCTGTAAAAAATAATTCCACTCAGCTATAGTCACAACTGGCTATTTTTTTCCATTTGGATTTAATGTGCAAAAATTTGGAGTTTAGGGTCTCGCCCTCTGTCCACCCTCATAGAGTATGTGTGTTTTTGGCGGGGTGTAATATGTGATGCTTGCTGGCTTTATGTAATGTGTGTGTGTGTTGGCTGTATGTAATGGTGTCTGCTGGCTGTTTGTAGCATGTGCTGGTTGTGTGTAGCGTGTGCTCTCTGTCTAGTGTGTTCACTGGCTGTGTGTAATGTGTGAGTGCTGGCTCTATGGTGTGTGTGTGCGTCTGATGTATGCTGGCTGTATGATATGTGAGTGTCTGTGCTGGCTGAATGCCATGTGTGTTTGTGCAGGCTGTGTGTGTGTACCTGGTGTTTGCTGGCTGTATGATGTGTGAATGTCTGTGTTGGCTGTATGTTGTGTGTGTTTGTGCACGCTATGTGTTTGTGTGTATATGTGGGCTGTGTGTGTGCAGGCTGTATGCAATGTGTGTGTATCTGGTGTTGGCTGTGTGTTGTGTGTGTGTGTCCTGTCTTTATATTGTGTGTGTGTGTGTGTGTGTGTGTGTGCTGGCTGTATGTTATGTATGCCTGGCTTGTAGTTTGGTGTGTGCTGTATCTCTTACTCTCACCCATGCCAAATCTTTTCTAAACTTTATCAGCTCCAATACATAGAAACATATACAAATACAAGCTACAGAGAAATTAACAAAAAGAACACAAATAGCATAATACTGTGTGATATCAAAGAAATTGGAGTGTAAATATATTGCACTCGCAAAATTAAACTGAAAAAAGGCACATCAAAACTGTACGACAACTTTGTCAAGGAAACCTGCTTTCTTCCAAATCAACAGGAGGCTGTTTATTAGATTGGGGTGTAATACTAAGTAACTTGAAGTGAAGCTCTTTGAGTAAATTATATATATGTGCCCAGGAATACATATTTTTTGCATGAGAATGATACAAGTAATTTTAGTTTGTGTTGATCTAGGTCAAACTCTTTTTTTTTTGCGTCTAACATAAACGTAAATCTTGTTTATTTGGCCTATGTTAGCCTTTGAGTTTGACATGCTTGGTCTAGCACAGGGGTCAGCAACCTACGGCACGTGTGCTATGCATGGCACCTGAGGTGCCTTTGCACAGCACTCAAGACTGTCAGAGCCAAACACGGTTTGGACTATCAGGAGTCCCAGGGGAACATCAGATATCTGCTTGTTTAAACAGAGCTGTGGTTGCATGTAGTGAGGGACAATCCTCAATTTACACACTGCAGCACTTAGAGGAAGTGAGCTGAGAAAACGTCCTCCCAGCAGTTGTGAACAGGAATCTGCACTAGAGTAGAGAAGCCAACAGCAGCTATAACAGCTCCAGCCCTTGATCTATAGTTGACCAACCCCATCCCCAATGGACCCTAGTGAAGCCACCCACACTGCTAGATATACACAGAGCTGAAAAAGAAGCCTCCCCTATTACAAATAATAGACCAAACAGACCACACACAAACACACAAGCACCCTCTCACATACAGTATCACAAGCAGACCCACACGTATACACATCAAACACACAATGTGACATATCATCCACACAATTCCACAAGCAGCCTGCATACACAGCCCACATTAATAGGTATTACACACACAATGCCACATATACAATATAACATGACACAAATACAATGCTACAAAGCAACTGCAGCACCCATAAATACCACAAGCAGGTTATGGGAACATACACACCTCAATATAAAAAAAAAATAGTAACGGGACTTTAAGATCTTGTTTTGGCACAATACTACTAAAAGGTTGCCTACCCCTGCTCTAGCATATCTGTCCCTTTTTCAATGCGCACTCAATTAAAACGATGTTACTACACTCATATTACATTATGCAGTTACATTGTAAAACATACCCAACATATGGATCAAAGTCTAAAGTAATCCGACACATTAATAAGCCATCTATGTAGCTCCATTCATTGTATGCAAACTTAATGAATCTAAAATGTAAACATACAGTACAAACAGAATCAAGAATTATCATTCAAAGTATGGGTAAACGTCTGGTATACTAGAGTCAGTTATTCATAGACAGCATATATGGCATTATAGATATAATGGATAAAAAGGATTAAGAAAAATAAGACCATAAAAAAATAGATTACAGAGCAGATATTGGCAACTGCAGGATATAAAATACATAATTACTTCATATGCATCTTATTCTATAAACCATATAGTTTAAACAATATAATAAAAATATATAAATAACAGACATTTCCCTATGACACAAATTCACAGTGCAACCATGAGGACTTACATTCAGGGAAATACAGGAGTGTGAATGAAAGCTCTTAAGAATAAGTGTCAGCGTTCATCCCTGTGGGAAAACAGTTCAGAAGTACTAACCTGGAAATCTCATGTGCGATACTTCTTTCATTCATTTCAAACAGAGAACATGGATTGACTTGGATCCCAGACAGTTGTTTTAAAGTACAAAAACCATGAGGTGGTAAAATCAAACCGTGAGCATCAATTAGCTAGAGTAGCAGAGTATTATAGTGCTCACGGGTGTCGGAACCTAAAGACATTGTATTCGATACCTCTTACAGCAGTGTAGGTCAGGGATTTAAAAGGCACTGTCTATGAATATAAATTAAAAGAATAACAAAAGAGGTAAAATCTCAAAAAAACACTAACCAAGTACACATGGGCACCAAGAGATAGATAAATTCCCATTTTGACTACAAACCCTCCAAAATCTATTTCAAGTTCTTCGTAGGGCAGCTTACACTGACCAGTCTGATGTGACCTTTATAAACCCAGCACTACTTTTGTTTTACCTATCCTTGTTCCTAAAAGCAGGTGCACCCTTTTTATTATTAATATTATTGTATGTATTTTTTTCAATTTACACACATACAGCCCACCTCTTATGCCATTTAAGCCATCAATCCAAGCATTAGTTCTGCCAAAAAAAGCTTGAATGCATTAAAGGGACACTCTAACCTCCAAAACAGTTTTAGATTAATAAACTGTTGCTTTGTGTATAGATCACACCACTGCAGTGTCACTGCCCAATCCTCTGTTGTTTATGAGTTAAAGGGACACTATAGTCACCAGAACCTCTACAGCTTAATGTAGTTGTTCTGGTGTGTGTAGTATGTTCCTGCAGGTTAATCAATATAAACACTGCCTTTCTTTTGATGACATATTATATATATCACACGATAAAAATAAGGACATTTACATGCTTTAACTAGTACATATTTAAAGTTACCTCAGGTAAGCTATGTATTAAACACAGAACAACAGGAATTTCTTTTCTTGAACAATGATAACGAGTCCCTAACTTTTAAAACGCATTTGCAATTTTCTTTTAAATGCTAAAATGACATTGAAACTCTGAAAAATCAGCTAGTATTTTTTTGTTGAATGCTTCTTTTGACGTTTTCATGAAGGCAGAATCTTTATGTTACTCTGTGTAGACTGGACTGGATTTTCATTGAAATTCCAACACAATCAATAGATATCATACAACATACAGTGCCTTGCAAAAGTATTCACCCCCTTGACTTTTTACCTATTTTGTTACATTACAGTCTTAAGTTCAATGTTTTATTAATCTGAATTTTATGTGATGGATCAGAACACAATAGTCTAAGTTGGTGAAGTGAAATGAGAAAAATATATACATAAAACTATTTTTTAGAAATAAAAAACAGAAAATTGGCATGTGCGTATGTATTCACCCCCTTTGTTATGAAGCCCATAAAAAGCTCTGGTGCAACCAATTACCTTCAGAAGTCACATAATTAGTAAAATGATGTCCACCTGTGTGCAATCTAAGTGTCACATGATCTGTCATTACATATACACAACTCTTTTGAAAGGCCCCAGAGGCTGCAACACCTAAGCAAGAGGCACCACTAACCAAACACGGCCATGAAGACCAAGGAACTCTCCAAACAAGTAAGAGACAATGTTGTTGAGAAGTACAAGTCAGGGTTAGGTTAAAAAAAAAAATATCCAAATCCCCAGGAGCACCATCAAATCTATCAAAACCAAATGGAAACAACAGCAAACCTGCCAAGAGACGGCCGCCCACCAAAACTCATAGGACCGGGCAAGGAGGGCATTAATCAGAGAGGCAGCACAGAGATCTAAGGTAACCCTGGAGAAGCTGCAGAGTTCCACAGCAGAGACTGGAGTATCTGTACATAGGACGACAATAAGCTGTACGCTCCATAGAGTTGGGCTTTATGGCAGAGTGGCCAGAAGAAAGCTATTACTTTCAGCAAAAAAACAAAATGGCACATTTTGAGTTTGCGAAAAGGCATGTGGGAGACTCCCAAAATGTATGGAGGAAGGTGCTCTGGTCTGATGAGTCTAAAATTGAACTTTTCGGCCATCAAAGAAAACGCTATGTCTGGCGCAAACCCAACACATCACATCACCCAAAGAACATCATCCCCACAGTGAAACATGGTGGTGGCAGCATCATGCTGTGGGGATGTTTTTCAGCAGTTGGGACTGGGAAACTGGCCAGAGTTGAGGGAAAGATGGATGGTGCTAAATACAGGGATATTCTTGAGCAAAACCTGTACCACTCTGTGCGTGATTTGAGGCTCGGATGGAGGTTCACCTTCCAGCAGGACAATGACTCCAAACACACTGCTAAAGCAACACTTGAGTGGTTTAAGGGGAAACATGTAAATGTGTTGGAATGGCCTAGACAAAGCCCAGACCTCAATCCAATAGAAAATCTGTAGTCAGACTTAAAGATTGCTGTTCAGAAGCGTAAACCATCCAACTTGAAGGAGCTGGAGCAGTTTTGCAAGGAGGAATGGGCAAAAATCCCCGTGGTAAGATGTGGCAAGCTCATAGAGACTTATCCAAAGAGACTTGGAGCTGTGATTGCTGCAAAAGGTGGCTCTACAAAGTATTGACTTTAGGGGGGTGAATAGTTATGCACATTGACTTTTTCTGCTATTTTGTCCTATTTGTTGTTTACTTCACAATAATAAAAAAATAACATCTTCAAAGTTGTGGGCATGTTCTGTAAATTAAATGATGTAAATCCTCAAATAATCCATGTTAATTCCAGATTGTGAGGCAACAAAACACAAAAAATGCCAAGAGGGGTGAATACTTTTGCAAGACACTGTATTAAAGGGAAACTATATGCACCCGGACCACTTCATCTCATTGAAGTGGTCTGGATGCTATGTCCCTCTTAGTCCTGCAATGTAAAATAATGCAGTTTTTGAGACACCCACTAGAGACGCTTTTGGGAGTTTACTGGACTCTGGGTCACCAAACTGACGCTGGATGTCCTCACGCTCTGCATGAGAACATCCAGCATCAGTAAAATCCCTATAGGAAAACATTGATTCAATGCTTTCCTATGGGGAGGACTTAATACGCTTGCGGCACTCGCTGTGAATGCGTATTATGTCCCCCCATCAGATGACGTCGGCGGAGGCAGATCGCTGATCCGACGTGGGTGCTGGAATCTGGTGAGTAAAAAAAGGGTTTTAAAAAAACTTTACATACCAGGGAGAGAGACCCGCAAGGGAGGGGGGACCCGAGGTTTTGTATTCCTAAGATTTGTATTCCTAACACTATAGAATCCCTTTACAAGGTAGCTTCAAATAGTTTCTGTTTGAGGCATCTTGCAATTTGCCATAATTCCTGACGTGAAAAAGCTCACGGAAATGGACATCTCTTCACATGATGTGCAATGGATGCCTATAACATCTGAAGTAAAGCAGCTATTGGAGTCTTCTACTGGGAGCTGAAGATGCCAACAAACATGTAGACATGTCAGTAAGAGGTATGTCATACCAAAAATATACAGTAACAGTGCTACTTTAGGACTAAAGAGAGAAAAGATATCTTGCAGGAAGTCCTAACTGCTTGTGAAATAAGTGGCTCTGGATTTCACTCCTCATTGATTAAAAAGATCGTGAGTAGAAGATTTTCTATAGTTTGAGACAAACAAATTGTTTCCCACATGGCAGGAACTTGATCGTACCGTACTCTTTAACAGAAATCTCTTTGTATGCTTTCTCAGTTCATTGCCTTTGACTTTGGTTTGTATAGAAAACTACTTGTAAATTAAAAAGTACATGTTGTTTTCTCAGAATTTCAAGGCCTGAGCACAATAACTCGACTCGACTATAAAACAAAAAATATCAAATGAATACGCTGCTGTGAATTTTCTTGACTGTAATTCCATGCATAAATATCTATGTACTGCTTCATTAAAGGGAATTATAGGTTAGGATGTCAAGCTCCAACCCTTAAGGACCACATGGGTTTCCACCACAACACTGAGCACATTGTTCACCAATATAAAATCTTAATTGTTTCATTAGATATATCCTAAAACTCTGAATGGGTTCCAGTTTTCAAGGGCTGAAGTTCCTTGTCATAGACACTCTGTGTATTACTTGAATACTGTTGTAGAATTATGAGATGATCATTCTTCCAAGTGATGTACACTAACTTCTTACTGATAAGCAGCAAGTCGCACAAAAAGCAAAAAAAATACTAAGAACTGGAAAAAGACTCCAGAAAAAATACATAGATTTCAATGCAAAATAGTACTCACTGTTGCTCAGTCAGTGAAAATGCACAGAAGAGGCTGCGCAAGTAGTTGTGCACAAAACAAGGTGCTACTGACATTTATTTGGAAGACAAATAACAAATGTTTCGGAGTAATCCCTTTGTCAATGCATCATTTTATCAATGATGCATTGACAAAGGGACTACCCCGAAACATTTGTTACTTGTCCTCCAAATAAATGTCTGTAGCACCTTGTTTTGTGCACACAGCAACTACTTGTGCAGCCTCTATTTTTTAATCAGCAAGTCACAGTGACTTTTAGAATATTGTTGTTTTTTTCTCCAGATAACTCAGGTAGCTTTATTGACAGTTATTGTATTCAGGGCTGCAATCACAAATGTTGGGGCCCCTTATACAGTTCAAGGTCCGAGATAAGTATTGGCAGAGGGAATGGAAATTGGTCACACATTTTAGGACTAAGAGAGTTGTGTTTAGACTAAATTTATATAAACCAATAACAAGTCAAAAGATGTGTATTTTTTTTTGTACAATTTATTGTATAATCATTGCTTCATATAAATGAAAGTATATCTATTTACTTGCTAGTTACTTTCAATTAAAAATGACTGCTATATAAAACTGTGGGAAAGAAAACTAATTTCGATTCAATGCATATATATATCAGGCATGATACAATAAGGATGTTCACCAATGATCCCCTTTTTTGTTTACCTGAAAAGGCAGCATGAGTGTGTGTCCACTCTAACTATATGGAGCACTGCATATACTTTATAATGTTTGTAGGGAGGAAGGAGGAGTTTAGCTGCCAATAACAACTTTAGACAGCCAGCAAAGGGAGCCTATTGTCCTGAAAATAACAATTATTACTTTGGGACAATGGGTTCCCTTCTCTCCACCCCCCTTTGCTAGTATACAATTTAGGTTATATAAAGATTACTTACCTCTTTTCCAGCGTAGGGACCTCTACAGTCACCTTTGATGACCTCAGCCATCCTACTGACATTTTACTCAATCTCCTCCAATCCACTGCTTCTCCTAAAGAAAGTAGGGGAATGGAAACAGACATGCGCAGAAAACCACCACACTCCTCCAATCAAATGCAGCATTTGAAGCCAGGACTGAGTATTTCACTTGGTTTTGGAGACAGAAGTGCCTATAGTGGCTGTCATGAAGGCAACCACTAGAGGTAAAGGTGTATTTAAACCTGCAGTGTACACTTTGCAGTTTTCTAAAAATTAAAAACTACAATGTTTTACACACCAGGGTTAAAATGACAGGACCACTGCACTTGGACCACTTCATTAAGATTAAGAGGCCTGGGTGACTTTATGGTCCTTTTATTGTTTAATTTATACCTTAGCTTTTTTTAATAAAATTATTTTTAGCATTAAACAATTAATTTGTTGACATTACTTTGTTTCAACAATAAGAGAAATGAGTGCTTAATTACACATGGCTTCTTCTTCCTTGTTCAGGGGATTATTATTATTATTTTCTTTTATTATGTTCTTAGCAAGGTTGGGGTTAACAATATAAAAATCATAAAGAAAAAAACACGTATAAATATCAGCCCAAATGAAAGGCTGCTTATCTGATCAAAAACCCAATTACGAGACCCCTGTTATCACATATTACTACAAAAGACTTCCATGTGCACAACATTAAAGTGTACAAACCTTAACCCCTTAAGGACACATGACATGTGTGACATGTCATGATTCCCTTTTATTCCAGAAGTTTGGTCCTTAAGGGGTTAAATTCAACAGACAAAACCAAACATTGTGACTGGATCACACACACACATGTTAATGGTTTGAGAACATCTAGTATTTAGTTTTTACTCAAACAGCACACAGAAGCAACAATGAAATCAGCAGCAAGTACTCTGTGGATGGTAGGTGAGATATTGTATCTGTTGAATCAAAAGGACCAAATGCATACATCAGAACTTTGGTGTCTCATCAAGTGGGACTCAAGTGGGTGGGTGTAGAAGGGCAATGACATGAATCGTCAGAAGGGGTGAACCTGCAAAATGTGTTTTAAGGTCCTGTCCCGCCATCCTGACTTTGTTCTCTGGTGTCCCAGGGATGAACTGGAAATATACCCTAAGTCAGATGTAAGTAAGTCACCTTAAATTCTCAAGCTGTATTTGTTATATGTTATGGAAGAATTATAAGTGTTCCTTTAACGCTTACATTATTCTCAATGTTCAATGTCAATTTCGTCCAACATGGATGACAATGATTGTGCTAAGTACTTTCAGCCAACCATTATGGTATAAATTGGACAAAATGGGCATTAATAACTTTGAAGCGTTAAAGCCACATTATCATTGTAGCTGTGGTATGAGAGGTCATTCAGCGTCAGGAAAGTCCCAGTTTATATCAAACCTTTTTTAAACTAACAGTTTGATAATAATCCATGGAACAGCAGCACGGGACAATGGTAACAAATCCACTAGGGATTGCTAGGAGACTCTAAAGTTAAAGAGAATATAATATATAAGTTTTAACAATGTGCAATTTCAAAACTTTCCTTAATTATCAAAGAAAGATAATTCAGAGAATGTGAGAAAAGGTTCATTTACATCTTTTGCCTCCTAGAAAAAAAAATCACACGATTAAACCGTTAATTCAAAAACCTCCAGCTGCAAATTCCACTAAGCGATGTCATTCTGAATTTTGTTTGGTGATGAGATTCCAAGTCAATGGTGCTACCATCACCTCTACCTCACAAGCTCGCTGCCTGGGTGTTTTTTTTTACTCCAACCTCTCCTTCACCCCTCATATCCAATCAATCACCAAATCCTGTCGCTTTCATCTCAAAAACATAGCGCGCATTCGCCCCTATTTAACCCCAGATGCGGCTAAGGTGCTGGTCCATGCTCTTGTTCTCTCTCGCCTTGACTTCTGCAATACCCTTCTCAGTGGTCTTACATGTTCCCAGATTGCACCGTTGCAATCTACAATGAATGCATTGGCGAGGCTCATTTTCCTGTCCACTCGCACCTCCCATGCCTCCCCACTCTGTCAGTCCCTGCACTGGCTTCCAGTTAAATATAGGGCTCAATTTAAAATTCTGGTGCTTGCTGACAAGTCCCTACATAATGCTGCTCCAACCTACCTATCCTCCCTAATACACAAGTATGTCCCGTTGAGGCCCCTACGCTCTGCCAAAGACCTACGACTATCCTCTGTCCGTACTCCCACCTCTGATGCTCACCTACAAGATTTCTCCAGGGCTGCACCTCTTCTGTGGAACGCCCTTCCCTTATCCGTAAGACTTTCACCCAGTCTCCACTCATTCAAAAAATCATTGAAAACTCACTTCTTCAAGAAAGCATATCAGTTAAACTGTAAGCAGGTTTTTATCCCCCACCTCCCATGACTCCTCTCCTGCAACTGTCAAAAATTACCTACTAAGCCCTCAATTAATACTTTTCTAACAACCTACTTCATACTGCTACTTTTACCCTTTGTGTCACTATACCCCACTCCCTCTAGAATGTAAGCTCATTGTACTTCCAATTGTCTGGTTAAAATTACATGTCTGTTAGTCCACCCATTGTACAGCGCTACAGAATGTGATGGCGCTATATAAATAATAAAATAATAATAATAATGTACGAAGTCCAAAAGTGAAGGTAATGTTGAGCAGGACAACCAACACAGAATCCTCTCATCTGCCAATTCACCAACTCAGCTTCAAAATGTAAGAAATAGAACAGACTAAGGGTTACCTTTGCCTTAATGCAGGTTGCAACACTTTGAACTAAGCATATTACCTACAAAAGAGGCTTTCAACAGTAATTTAATAGCATTTTGCTGTGGTTGTAGACTTTTCTAAAAGTTTTTGTAGCATAACCAATTGTAATTCTGACAAAATAGCTTTAAAGACATTTTGCTTGATACAAATAAAAAAAAAAAAAAAAAGATTTTTACTTCCAGACATTTTACTGCTAGGAGACATTCGAATAATAATTGTATCAAGTTCATTTATAAGAAGTCATGGAAAGCAACTGCTTAAAAAAATCCCAAGACATAGATCATTGAAAGCATGCCATAACGCAAACTAAGAGAAATATATTTTTGTATACACCAAAGTTTGCATTACCAATTGAAGATGGGTTTGATTTTAAAATTACAATAAAACAAGATTTTATTAAATGTTATTTTTAAGTGGAAACACATTTAAACATAAAATAGAGGATGTGAAGTAAGTTTCGATGCATGCAGACACTACTAGTCTATAATAAGCTTCAAGTGAACCTTCCGAGTGTAAGTTAGTATTTCAGGTCTGTAATTACCCCCTTAAGGACACATGACGTGTGACATGTCATGATTCCCTTTTATTCCAGAAGTTTGGTCCTTAAGGGGATAAAGGGACACTAAAGGCACCCAGACCACTTAATTTCATTGAAGTGGTCTGGGTGCACTGCCCCTGTCCCATTAACCCTGCATTGTAAAATATTGCAGTTTCAGAGAAACAGACCGCCACTAGTGGCTCTTACTGCAGTTTCACAAAGTATGACTCTGTGAAACGATGCTGGACTTCCTCATGCTTTGCATAAGGTCTTTCAGCATTGTTGAAAAACCCCATAGGAAATCATTGATTATATTCACAGATTGCCCTGATGTCAGAATCAGGTAAGTGTTAAAAACGTTTTTTTATCAACCCTTTATGGCCTGGGGTGGTGGGTACCATGGGGGAGGCTGCAGGGCAAAAAGGATACTATAGTGTCAGGAATACAGCTTTGTATTCCTAACACTATACTGTTTATTTAGATCACCATAACCATTAACGATTTAACTCCATACCATTACTAAATACTTATACACTCAGCAGGCACCAGGGCACTCCTGGCACTATAACCACAATAGAGTGCAGTAATAGTTATGGTGCTTGGAGTGTTACTTTTAATTGGCCATTTATGACAGTTTAAAGAAACACTTTATATACTATAACCACTACAGCTTATTGTCACCATTATGGTGCAAAGATTCTATAGGTGATGTCTCTCCAGTTATAATGCATACAGTGTCCCTTTAAGGCTCCTGTGTAATCCATTTTAATAACAGTTTAAATTGGTGAAAAAATAAAGCAATATTTTACGAATATTCCACTTGTGGTACTATTAAAGCGTATCCTTCACTAAACAAGCCTGTAGCATAGAATCATACAACCAAGCTCAATGAATTGTTCCTGTAATCACAAAATATAAATAAAAAGATACAATGATTTATCCACTGTTTAAAGGATCACTATAGTGTCAGAAAAACAAACTCGTTTTCCTGGCACTATATAGTCCTTAGGTCCCCCCCTCCTGCCACTTACCTTTATCCAGTTCCGGGCTCCCCTAGTGACCTCTCCTCCCCCTCCGACGTCAGCTCCAAAGTGGAGCCGACTGCACATGCGCATTAAAAACGACTTCTGCGTGCTCAATGTGATTTTGGCATTGAGCGTCGGGGAAGCGCCTCTAGCGGCTGTCAGGAAGACAGCAACTAGAGGCTGGATTAACCCTGCAATGTAAACATGGCAGTTTCTTTGAAACTGCTATGTTGACAGCTGCAGGGTTAAGATCTGGGGGACCTGGCACCCAGACCGCTTTATTGAGCTGAAGTGGTCTGGGTGACTATAGTGGTCTTTAAATAATGACAGTATTTCTATATTACCTGAATCACAAAGGTAAATCATTTTTACATGCGTATGGAAAAACACAGATCTGTTTTGTACAGCATTACAGCATTATCAACCGTTATTATGAGTGTTACATGCATAGGTCATGATGCAATAAGGACCCATTTGCCTGTTTTGCACACAATCATATACTCCATGGGAGTATTTATAAATATAAAACAGATAATATTCTGAGAGCAAAGACCTCAATGTTGATAGACATTATATTGGTTTACATGGTCATTGATCACTTTTTAGCACCTGTTTTCTCGATAAATCTCCCCACATGTAATATCCTCTTAAACACTCAAAAGGTGGATACATTTTTTTTTCATTATTTGGAATGTCTTGTTTTGTATACTTTATTTAAAGTATAACCTACATGGCGCATTAAATATAGAATGGCTCATCTGAAGCAATGGAGTGCCCATTGGCATTTCTAATTGCGTAATTCAATGTTTTACAATGTTTTATTGTAAAACAAAGATTTTTGAAGAAGAAAATAATGAAAGGAAAGAATATAGCAATCCTCTCTCCATTCACTATACTCAATTTACACTTGCCTACTCATTACCAGTAAACTATCCAACAATCAATGTGACATTTCAACCCAGCACACAGGGCAATGTCTAATACTCATTACTGAGCCTTCCACATGTATCTGTTAACAGAATATCCGTTACCCTATCCAAAACAATCAACTAAATGTATGTGAAGCGACATCCAATCCTGTCACAGATGCTCCAAATCCGCAGGTAAAATGCTTCAATAAGGTTTTAAGTCTTCATAGAGAAAAGTAGAAATGGATATTAGAGTAGATAATCTTATTTTATTTTTGCAGCAATGTAAAAAAAGAATTGGCACACTCCGTAGAAAGGGGGGATTCATCCATTGAGTGAATATTCATGCCCACTGGACTTCAACAAAAGCAGCTCGTTTGAGTGTGCTTGCACAGAGCACGAACAAGGAAAACACAATCATGGAAATTAGACTGCTTTCCATCAAAGTTCTTAATGCCAAAATAATGTATTCAACGTCCCCAACACCAAAGGGGTCAATAATTGATGAAGTCTGATCATAGTATAATTGGTTGTAAAGTAATTTTTCTGAATGATATTCGATTAAATTCCATAAATTGCATCAATTTATAGTATCTAGCTATCATAACCTGAGGTGGTTTTTTCTTTGATCTGTGTATGCAATATGAAGCCACAAAGATAACATGACCTCACAAAAAGATTCTGTCCAAAAATATGGGATCATTAACTAAGATTATAACACTGGGTCAAGGCCAATGAAAACATAGTTTTTGCAAAACCTTGTGGGTTGAAGGGTTTAAGTCTTCCTGTGTCTATCTTTCTCTCTGCTTTTTTGTGTCTGTCCACTGAAGCATATAGGTTTATTGACAGAGATCCTTCATCACCCAGCTTTGCTACTATCCTGCAACCCTAGCAGAGCGTCAAATGTTAATCTCTTAAAGGGGAAGTAAAGCGCTACATGCATTGCCCAAATGGGAAAAATAAAAAGGCCATTGTAATGAGCTGTGACAAAAAAGATTTTTCAGGAGACAGACACACACGTATTGCACATGCACTAGCAGGTATTTTGCATAGCAAAAATGAGCATATAGCATGCACAACAAGAGATACACAAGTACGAGAAATATTGTAAAATTACTGCTACATACACAAGAGAGTCAAAAATACCAGTACCTCTACACACTCAAGAAAAGCCAAACATGAAGACTCAGGAAATAGCCAGACAAGACAAGACAAGACAAAATGGTAATTGCACCAATTTAGAACATGAAAACACTTTGTAATGTAACACCTTACGTACTAATTACATTTGCCTGTTATTCAGTATTGCTAAAAGCTTTTTTTTGTTGGTTTTTTTTTTGCGGGATTTTCTGTTTGCTCTAAAGAATTCCTAGATAAAAGATGAAGTTTAGTAATATTTCCTCATGGACTGTATTTGCATGTTTTTACTAATGTGTTTCCTTTATGTATTGCTATACACAGGAGTGCCCCCTATTTGTGCTATAAGCTTCCTGTTTAATTGAGAAAGAGGAAGCTTTTTCCAACAAGTAGATACAATGATTCTGGCTCGCCTAATTCATAAAAAGTGATGATTTTCCGATTGATCTTTGAGTTCCTGCTATGAACAGATTTTCAAGGTTTGCAGTCGAAGGTCATCACTCTCTGTACATCGTGCCCAATACCTATCTGATGTGACCATTGTCACACTGGAATCAGAACTCAAAGTTTATGGGCCATCAGTGACATGATAAATTCTTCGCAGAAAAAAGGGGAATAGGAGGCACATTCAGAACATGTAATTCTAAGTAGTGTTGCTGCTGTATAGACCAAAATATATACAAAATACAGATTAGGGAGCACACACAAACATTTTACAAAGCTACTTAAAAACACCTATTTTAGCAACAAATATGGGGATTCAGTTATATCATATTGGCCATATATGACCATCCACCAGGGCCGCCATCAGAACTTTTGGGGCCCCTGACAAAGCACCTCCCCTTCCCTCCCCCCGGGCCCCCCCATGCCCTACCTAGTCCGCTGACAATGATGCAGGACTGAATGTGGTGTGTATAGTGGAAGTGATTTAGAATGTGTAATGGATGTAGTGTTAGACACTGTTTGTGCAGAGAATGCAGAGTGTGTGTTTGTGTAGCAGATGCAGTGTGTATAGTGAACGCAGAGTGTGTTTGAGTAGTGGATGTAGTGTGTGTACAGTGATGTAGTGTGTGTTTGTGTAGTGGATGTAGTTTTTGTGTGTACTAGATGAAATGTGTTTAGTGGATGTAGTGTCTGTAGTGGATGTAGTGTGTGTATTAGACGCAATGTCTGTGTATAGTGAATGCAGAGTGTTTCAATTTGTGGTGGATGTAGTGTGTGTACTGTGAATACAGGATGTTTGTGTAGTGGATGCTGTGTGTACAGTTAATGCAGAGTGTGTGTTAATGTGTAGTGAATGCAGAGTGTGTGTCAGTGTAGTGAATGCAGATTGTGTGTCAGTGTAGTGAATGCAGAGTATGTGTTGTGTTAGTGTATGCAGTGTGTGTGTTGTGTTAGTGTATGCAGTGTGTGTTGTGTTAGTGTGTGCAGTGTGTGCTGTGTTAGTGTATGCAGAGTGTGTTGTGTTAGTGTATGCAGGGTGTGTGTTGTGTTAGTGTATGCAGTGTGTGTGTTGTGTTAGTGTATGAAGTGTGTGTGTGTTGTGTTAGTGTGTGTGTGTTGTGTTAGCGTATGCAGTGTGTGTGTTGTGTTAGCATATGCAGTATGTGTGTTGTGTTAGCGTATGCAGTGTGTGTTGTGTCAGTGTATGCAGTGTGTGTGTTGTGTTAGTGTTTGCAGTGTGTGCTGTGTTAGTGTATGCAGTGTGTGTTGTGTTAGTGTATGCAGGGTGTGTGTTGTGTTAGTGTATGCAGTGTGTGTTGTGTTAGTGTATGAAGTGTGTGTGTGTTGTGTTAGTGTATGCAGAGTGTGTGTTGTGTTAGCGTATGCAGTGTGTGTGTTGTGTCAGTGTATGCAGTGTGTGTGTTGTGTTAGTGTATGCAGTGTGTGTTGTGTTAGTGTATGCAGTGTGTGTAGTGTGTTAGTGTATGTAGAGTGTGTGTTGTATTAGTGTATACAGGGTGTGTGTTGTGTTAGTGTATGCAGTGTGTGTGTTGTATTAGTGTATGCAGTGTGTGTGTTGTATTGTTGTATGCAGTGTATGTGTTTTGTTAGTGTATGCAGTGTGTGTTGTGTTAGTGTATGCAGGGTGTGTTGTGTTAGTTTATGCAGGGTGTGTGTTGTGTTAGTGTATGCAGTGTGTGTGTGTTGTGTTAGTGTATGCAGTGTGTGTGTGTTGTGTTAGTGTATGAAGTGTGTGTGTGCTGTGTTAGTGTATGCAGTGTGTGTGTGTTGTGTTAGTGTATGCAGTGTGTGTAAATGTGCAATCTGGGGGTGGGGGTGGAGGAAGGGCATTTTCACATTAATTTAATTAAATGTTTCTCCCCCCTCCCTGCTTCTTACCTGTGTCCAGGGAAGGGGGAGATTCCATCCCTGGTGGTCCGGTGGCATGGGGGCCCCCCGCTCCCTGTTACCGCAGAGGGTGCTCAGCACACTGTCTCTACTCTTCTCTTCTCCTCTCTTCCAATAACTTTTGCGAGACCCACGGCCTGCGTGCCACGCGGAGCATTGCCATGGTAACCCGTGGCAACGCTCAGAAGGCCGCGGGTCTCGCGAGAGTTATAAGAAGAGAGGAGAAGAGAAGAGTAGAGGCAGTGTGCTGGGCCCCCTCTGCGGTAACAGGGAGCCGGGGGCCCGTGGCTGCACAAATAGATAGCGATATTCGCTATCTATGTGTGCAGAGAGGGAAAGTTGTCACCCCCTGATGGCGACCCTGCCATCCACTACAGGTGCCTCTTTAGAGGTGACTACAAAAAAAGCATACATTGAGGAAAGTCTATGGAAGCAGTTTAAGCAGTAAGTGTTGCAGTTAGCATGTTAATCTCACATGTTAAAATTAGTGTAGGACACACCGTTATTGAGGTACAGTGACGTAGTGGTGGTTGGCTTAAAGGACCACTATAGTGCCAGCAAAACAAACTCGTTTTCCTGGCACTATAGTGCTCTGAGGGTGCCCCCACCCTCAGGGTCCCACTCCCGTGGCGCTGAAGGAGGAGGAAGGGGTTAATCCCTTACCTCTTTTCAAGCACCGGGCTCTCTCGGGCTGGGACTCTCCTCCCTTTTCTTCCGTCTCAATGCTTTCCTACGGACGCTGGAAGCGCCTATAGCGGCTGTCAATGAGACAGCCACTAGAGGCTGGATTAACCCATAGGTAAACAGCAGAAAGGGTTAACCCTAGATGGACCAGGCACCCAGGCCACTTCATTAAGCTGAAGTGGTCTGGGTGCCTATAGTGGTCCTTTAACACAGTTTGGCTATATTATTAATTTGCTGATAGGTGTTTTTATGTGGCCCTGTAAAAATGTAAACTGTTTTTTTTTTTTGGTGTACGCTGTTCCCTAATCTGTATTTTGTACACTTTTGGCAGGAGACAGCAAGTTTGTAAAATGGAACTATATATGACATAAAGGTAGGTTTAACTGATGTGACCATGATATTTATTTGGTTGAATGGTTACTCAATACTAGCGCACATTTAGACCTTAAATTCCGCTCAGGATGGCATTTAGCCAGCATTGCTTAAGATCTGAAACTTACAATTGTTTGCTCAAATTGCTGACATGCAATTGACAAAATTTATAGAATTTATCAAGGTGAAAAGCTAAAGTGCTTGTCCTTCTCCAGAAAGTGTATTTCACGTTTGGAAACATTAAATGGCTTGTTTTATATCGACACGCTTCTATTCACTATCAACAGAATGCGTTCCAATAAGGCACAAAATATAACCAGTGGCTACTGTGCATTTATCATGCTCACTTGATGAGACTTTACATGTTTTTTTTTTTATCAATAAAATCTATGAAAGAAATCTTCTGAGTATTCAAAATGTTGTAAGTGTACACACTCCTACTCTTTGCAATAGATTCTAGCTTTGGTTGTGCTATGTGGGGTAGTAACAAATGACAACAGTAGATTCTTTGATGCTTGCCTGGCCAAATTAAAATCCCCAAAACAGCAGAAGAAAAAATCTTTGTGCACGGGAAAGCTATGAAGCCTCTGTCCGCTTATGTGAACTAACAAGTGGGCAACTAGTCAAAAGTTATTAAACCTAGTTCTCCGAGAGTGTCTGTTATATTTTGCTTTGGGGTTACTGGTTCAAAAACTTGCTTACAATAAATAAAAAATAAAACCTATTGGTCAGAAGTTGTTATCGGAATATAGGCCAGCCATATCAGCATCACTCTAACATTTTTGAATAGTATGGAAAATCTGAAGGCAGTGAAAATAGTTCAGAATGATCACTACCTCCCATTAAAAGTAAGATAATCACTGTATTAGAGTAAAGAAATTGGGAATAAGGCAGTAACTTTTTAGATGATTTGCTTCAAATGCCCAGTTCTTAGTTCTTAGCAGTGATTTTTCTAGATTGCTTACTTACAATTCCCTAACAGCACAAATTCACCAAATGAACGATGTGACGGGCATAGTACACATGTGTGCATACAGAATGCAGTCTATGATGGCTGCAAGGCTGTTAGAATAAGCTATATGCTATCACACGCAAATTACATTAACATGTGATGTCTCCCTCAGAAATGTCAGAAAATAACCCAGAGGTAGTGTTCTTTAATCACAATTATATTCTGATTTAAGAATCTTCTTACAAATAAAGTAAAAAAAATAAAATATTTTTTAATACAGTACATTTATATATATTTCTGATTTTTTACACACAATAACTGCTAGGAGTTTGTCAACGTATAGTCTGTGCCTACACAGTATTGATGAATGCTGCTGCTTAGTTACTGTAGTTGCAGGCAAACTGTAGCCTGACAAGTCAAAGGTTACTTACCCATTGTCTGTTGTATGTTACAGTTACTGTATTACAATAAGAGGTCATACCATTCTGTATGTTGTATCTATGTACCAAAGCTACTGGGGGATAAAGTAGCAGTAAAAGTGCATTTTTGCTTCATGGAAAGTTACCAGGTCGGCTAGAGTTCTATATTTATAATTTAATGTGTGGGACGGAGCACCCACAGCAAAGGAATTTAGAAAGGAAAAAAAAAGGAATTTAGGCAGAAAAAAATAAATAAATAAAAGCTAAAATAAGCAGTGCAAATTTATACCCTTTAAAGTGGCCTGTGGTGTAGTCAAAGTATGTTATTTATATACTTTTAATTTGATCATCAGATGTAGGGTTTGCTTTGCACAGCATTAAATCTGGCAATATGGTAAAATTATAACCCTTACTGACTTACCATTGAAATTGAGAGTTTGTGGTTTCCATAATGATAAACTGTGTACGTAAATGTGCAGCAACAGGTATACATTATTTTAAAATATAATTCTTAAGATAACATTTCAGATACTGATTATCACTGGTAACACTATGATAATATATGTGTGTATATATATATATATATATATATATATATATATATTATTATTATTTTTTTTTTTTTTTAATGGAACTGCTAGTCATCTGATTAACCCTAATGCTCACATATAATCTTTTCAAAATTAGAAATGTATTTCTATTGCCTTGGTAATGAAAGTAATATAAAGTGCAATTATTTGACTTAATATGAGAAGTGGGGGAGCTGAATATGTTTAATGCATATAACTAACTGCCTGTCTTTACCAAGCAGTATACTACAATAATCAGAAAAATAATTGTGAGGCACCGCAGAGCTGCTAGTCCACAATAACTCCTGCATTCTGCTTCACTACTGAACCCCACAAGCAGACCTGCTGTGATTTGTATTGCACTGAACATCCCATGCACTTTTTATTTTGTAGGTCAGTCTTTCAGAATGCTGAGCTTTCCCCACTTTGCAGAATAAAAGGGATCCCCCGCCCTATCCTCAGCCCACCGCACTCTCCTCCCCCAATCCATCCCATTTTACTCTTCCCATCTAGGATTACATTCTCTTGTCTTGCAGATCTGCCCAAGGCACAACTACCCACAAATGTAGGTTAGGATGTTTGTTTGTGCTCAGTAAATCTTTCTCACACACATTTAACCTCTTTGAAAGAATATTAATTGCTTCAGCGCTTAAATGGTTAAATAATATATACCATCCACCCCCCCAAACCCACTCGCCCCCCCCAACACTTGACACTTAACAGCTTGATTCTCCCTAATGCCATTAGTAATATGTTGGAACATACTGATTTATTGATGCCAATGTCGAAATAAATTCTAGTCCATGTCTAATGGTTTTTGTTTTTTGTTCAGATCTAACAAGACACAGAGACACTGATTTGCAACATTCCATGGGAGCATCACTTTGTTAAACCTGAAGGCACATCGACTACTCTTGGAGGTTCGAGGCATCAAGTTCCCATTCCTTGAGAACACATTACCCTGCCAGAACTAGATCATGGAACGTGGGTTACAATGTATCTCACAGGGAAATCATCAGAACAAATGCATTCAGCATTAACTCTAACCATGCCAGTGGAAGCAGCTAAAATCCCCTAATAAAGCAAACAAACCTCTTAAAAACTAAATGCCTTTTTCCCCTGATTCCTAATTTGTTCCTAACAGATCTATCCATTTAAAGCCTATATGCTTTTAAAGGGTTATTTATACAATCACCATTTAGCTTGCATGTTTGCATCTGTATGCAAATACAGAGTGAGTGTGCCTTACCTCCCAACCCTATGGCTCCTACTATGGCAAGGCATACTGACAGTGCCCCAGCTCTCTATAGGGTATCCCAGTGATGCTGACAGTGTCCCCATCCTTTGCAATGCACAGGATAGCTGCAGGAAGGCACACAGTTACAATAATGAATGAAACCCAAGGCTGGGATGTGCTCTCCCCATGTACTCACCATGCCTGCAGCAGATAGAGGGGGGGAATCTCACGGTACGGCCACCAAGCACACTGAGAGCTGTCCAGGGTATCCGGCTCGGCGCTGCTGCCGCTCAGCGCTCTGCTGATCACTAGTAGACCTGCAGAGTAAGAGGCCGGCCTACGTCACAATGGGAGGCAAGCGGCTCTGAGTCTGGTGACGTGAGGAGGGGGCGCTGCCCCGGCGGGTGAAGTTGTAACGAGCGTAGAGTACATCAATGGGTGCAGTTTATCCTTTAACCGCTAGATGGCGCAGCCAGAATTTGTGCTATTTCAGGGCACCTGCTGTTATTTGTGTGGAGAATCAACCGTTTGACAACAAGGAATTCTCATTTGTTACAAATAGCAATGTATTCGAGCTGCCAGAGGAGCTTCAATAGTTATACATTAGTTGTACAGTTTGGGGTTTGGGATCCATTGCTGGAATTAAACTATATTTCCCAACATTCCAAAGAGGGTTTTAGTTATGTATATAAATGGAAACAAAATGTGGCTTAGAAGATGATTGAAGTATATTACACAAAATAATTTATAAAGTTGTTTTAAAAAAAAAAAAAAATGCCATGCAGACAGCTAGTTCAACTTTTTGAGGATCATAATGGCGACCAGTTAGTTGGTTAGCAGGTTCATCACAATACCAGAACAACAGGCATGCCTAGGTTATCTGATGGTAATTTGGCACCTGGGGTGGAACTGTGTGTTAGTACCCTGCACCTCTGCAGTTGTAAGTTGTGTTATGCCCTTTGATGTCTTTTCAGAAATTCCTCAACCCCTTGTGTGTCTCTTAAAGGACCATTATAGGCACCCAGACCACTTCAGTTCAATTAAGTGGTCTGGGTGCCAGGTCCATCTAGGGTTAACCCTGCCTGCTGTAAACATAGCAGTTTCAGAGCCTGCATAACTCACCTGCTCTGCACGCCCATGCCACCGCACATCAAGCGGTTATGTTGTCAACAGGGGTCTTTGTAAAATATGAAAAACCCCATGTGATGGAATTTTGGTGAAATTTAAATTTAGTAGGCCAAGATTTCCACGTGGCATATGTGTATGTTGTATCAGTAAGTTAGTTACACATAGCTAAGATACTGTCATCAATGTACTGAGCATGTGCAGGAATGCAGGAACTGAAATTACACTCCTTTCTCCTTTGTTTCGGATGAGCCATGTGGTCTGCCCATATAAGGAAATCCAAATCCTGTCCACTGATTGGTTAAGGGTATGTGCGGGTGGAGCTATTAATAGGAGGAGTTATAGTTCTATAAAAAGCATGTACTCCATGTGTTCGGCCCTCAGACCTGTTTTGGAACGTTAGGTCATCTGAGGCCCGATCGGTATGTTAATAAAGACCTCTTACTTCCTGAAAACCTGCAACCATCTCTCTGTGTCTGGCTTCTGCAAATTTACTCGGTTACACCCAGAAGATGACAGGGCTTCATTAGAGCCCTGGAGTTTAGTAGTTCTGCTCTCAGAGGTAGTGGGTACTATGACACAACACAAGTATTCTCAAAGAAGTACGTTTAATACGAAATGTGTTGCTTTCCAGTGCACTGTGTTCCTCCATCTATGTGGTATCTCTGTGTGATTCTATAGCCACTATACTGTTTAGCGAGTTTTGACAATGTGATGTTTTTTTTTTTAAAGAGTTTGGAATGAAGAAGAAAATAGTTTTATGACTTAACAACAGTATTTCTTTAATTATGGGACGTCTGATTTTTATTTTGTGATTCACTTCTGAATGTGGGGTCGGACCACCCTGGTATAATATCCTGGATAAGGGCTAACAATTGATACAATGTTTATATAATGGTTAAAACTGTTGCCATTGAGGTATACTCTGGATAGTGTACTGAGAAAGCATTAGTGATTTTGCAGAGTGCTTCTGAATTTTTTATAACACGAGCATAGCCTATGCACACACCAAACTTGTACTCTTAAGGGGAATCAAATGTCTACAGTTATAATATGCAGGTAGAAACAGAGTTCCTTGCACCAAAACTTATGCAAGAGACAAATACCAAGTTATAATACTTGGAGTGTCACTTTACTCTGATTTTTTTTGCAACGGAGCGTTGCTCAGCTGTTAGACTTTCACTCACTACACCTCCAATATGACAGTGTATAGGGAGCCTCTAATAATGATGATGCCGATGCATTCCAAATTACTTTTTATTAGAAAACTCACAGAGATGAGTAAAAGGGTGCTCTATAACCAGATCTATCCATTTAAAGCCTATATGCTTTTAAAGGGTTATTTATACAATCACCATTTAGCTTGCACCCAGAAGCATGCACACCACCATTCATTGTGTACCAAACATTTTATTTTTCTCTACATTAAATTTTATTGTTTTGATCCTATTAATATTACAAAAGAGAAGCAATTAAAATGAAAATATTTCAGTAAGAGATATAACATGAGATAAAGTAGAAACTATATAGATTACTATACTGTTTTTTTTTGTCTTCTTTTGGATCAACAGCAAAAACCTATGTGAGGAAGGCTGAACTTGATGGACGCAAGTCTCTTTTCAGATATCTAACTATGTAATTATGTAAACAATTCATAGGCATGCGCACGGGGTGTACCCAGGGACGTATTAGCCGCAAGGCAAACAAGGCATTTGCCTTGGGCGGCATTTTCCAGGGGGCGGCAAAAAAAGCCACCCCCCAAATGCCCAGGGCAAATGCCTAGTTAGCCTTGCGGCTAACAGACATGCTGGGCTCTGGGCGGCCGGCTGGTGAGGGAGCTCTTCCTCTGAGCGGTCTGCTCAGCTCCCTTGCGCGCCGCAGAGTGAGGCTGGGAGCTGGAATATGACGTCATATGCCGGCTCCCAGCCTCACTCTGCGGCGCGCGAGGGAGCTGAGCAGACAGCTCAGAGGAAGAGCTCCCTCGCCAGCCGCCCGCCCAGCAGCCACTGGACCCCCAGGGAGAAAGGACCCCCCCCCAGCATTCCCAAAGGTAAGGAGGCTGGAGGGGGGGTTTAAAAAAAATAAGTGTTAATGTGAGTGAGTGTGTGAGTGTGTCTGTTAGTGAGTGAGTGTGTCTGTTAGTGAGTGTGTCTGTTAGTGAGTGTGTGTGTCTGTGATTGAGTGTGTGTGTGTGTTAGTGAGTGTGTGTGTCTGACTGTTAGTGTGTTTGCCTGTGAGTGTGTGTGTCTGCTAGTGTGTGTGTCTGCTAGTGAGTGTGTGTGTCTGCTAGTGAGTGTGTGTATTTAGAAGGCGGGGCGGGGGGAAGGGATGGGTGGGGGTCGCGCGCACGCGGTGGGGGATTAGGGGGCGCCTGAGTTTTGTCCTGCCTAGGGCAGCACAAAACCAGGATACACCACTGGGTGTGCCGCACGGGGTGTGCATGGAGTGAGACCGTCAGGGGAAATCTCAGGATCTCCCCTGTCGGCTCATGCAGAGCCGGCGCTATCCGATCGCCGGCTCTACTCTAAGCCCCCATGGGCCAGTGGGGAGATCACAGATCTACCTCACCGGCCCACATGCAGGGAGGGAGGCAGGAGAGGACCCGGGGAGCTCTAGCCAGCAGCTCCGCTGGGTTCCTCTTGCAAGATCTGAGCGTTGCCGCGGCAACGCTCAGATCTCGTGAGAGTGAACTCTAGCCCCGCAGGCTAGAGTTCACTCTCCACTGGACCACCAGGGAATGGATGGCAGCAAGGATCCCCCCTCCCTACATAAGGTAAGAAGGGAGGGGGGATATTAAGTAATCTGCCCCCACCTCCACCCCCACAAATCACCCAAACATATAGCACATACACACACAGCACACACACACATACACACACACAGCACACACACACACACACACACACATACACAGCACCCACACACATACAGCACCCACACACACACAGCACCCACACACACACAGTACCCCCACACACACTGCACCCCCACACACACACAGCACCCACACACACATACACAGCACCCACACACATACAGCACCCACACACACACAGCACCCCCACACACACACACATACAGCACCCTCACACATACAGTACCCACATACACACACACACATACAGCACACACACACACACACAGCACCTACACACATACAGCGGCAAATGCCCGGTGGGCCGCGATGGCCGCGGGGCCGAGGCCGGCAGGGAACCCCTGCAGGGCCAGCACAACCCGAGTGCCAGCCCTGCTGTGTGCCTTCATGGGCCGGTGGGGAGATCAAAGATCCCCCTCACCGGCCCACAGGCACTGTTACAGGTGGCCGCAGATGGGAGGGAGTGAGAGAGGCAGGAGAGGACCAGCAGCTCCGCCGGGTCCTCTTGCGGGATTCTGAGTGTTGCCGCGGTTACCACAGCAATGCTCAGATCTCGCGAGAGTGAACTCTAGCCCCTCACACATACAATACGTCCAAATAAATATAAATATATATATATACACACACACTACAGCACCCCTGACACTACACACATTACACTCCAGATACACGCTAGATCCCTTACCCTATACGCACTCTTAATCCTCTACACACACACACTCTGGGTCCTTTACACACTAGATCTCCTACACACACACACTGCACCACCTACACACACTACATTCCTTGTCAGCAAACACATACAACATTCTCTGAACACACCTTCTCTACAACCCCTACACACACTACGTCACATATTCACACACACTACAGCCCGTATGCACACACTCGCTACATCCCCTATAACACTATGCCCCCTATACACACACTCTCTACAGCCCCTAGCCACGCATATTACACCACAAACACAAATTAAACTGACCTATTTACACAATACCACACCACACATTACACACACGCAATCCCACAAGCAGGCTCCAAACACATGCACCATACACTTTCCTGGCCCTTTTGTCCTCTGGTATCCCACTTGTGGAGACACCAGAGACAATTTAAAAGCAAACACAGCACAAGCATGTTATTAAATTTGCTTGTGCTGCGCAGAACAAATTCATGACCTTTTTTTAATGCCAGAGCTCTTCAGCAGGGCTCTGTGCATTGAACCAACATGCTCACTTTGAGAGGGGGCGTGCTTGTCATTAGTGATGACAAAACACACCCTCTCTGACCCCGCCCCCTTCTTAGGGGGCCACTCTGACTCATTGGCGGATCAGGGGGGGGGCAACGGGGCAATTGCCCCCCCCCCCGAGATTCCCCCCTGCCGGCTAAAGCAGGGCTGGCATTCCCCAAGTGCCAGCCCTGCAATGTGCATGCGGACCGGGGAGGAAGATCAGAGCTCTCCCTCCCCGGTCCACAGGCACCGTGCTGACAGCCGGCAGCGGAGGGAGGGAGTGAGAGAGAGGACCCGGAGCTCAGTCTGCAGCTCCTCCGGGTCCTCCTCGCTCGAGATTTGGAGCGTTGCCGCGGTTACCACGGCAACGC
>OW240915.1:198211911-198329337 GCA_933207985.1 Pelobates cultripes
ACACACACTGCCCCACAAACACTGTCCCCATACACACACTGCCCCACAAACACACACTGCCCCACAAACACTGTCCCCATACACACACACTGCCCCACAAACACTGTCCCCATACACACACTGTCCCCCATACACACACTGCCTCAAAAACACATACAGTGCCCCCATACATACACTGCCCCCTAACATACACACTACAACCCTGACATACACTGCCGCACTCACACACTTCACCCTTAACACACACCACTGCTCCTATACCCTATATCCCAGCAGACCCCAGGTAAGTTGTCAAACGGTTCTTAAACGGTATGACTACTTACTCTGGGGTGGAATCCTGGCACTACTGACACCATAACTACTACACTGAGCTGTAGTGGTTATTGTGCCTGGATTATTTAATTAAATAACCTACAAGTGCCCCTCCCGAGATCAGGCTCTGGAATCCGCCACTGCTCTGACTGAAAAATGCCCGGGCCTAATTTTTTTTCCCAGTCCGGCCCTGTGTGTGTGTATATAGTAGTGTATGTTTGTGCTTTAGGGTGCACACCCTAATGCAATAGGCTGTGCATGCCTATGAAACAATTATAGATATAAACAAATGGCACAATATGATTCCTCCAAACAAAATCAAACCTAATTTTAGAGGTGATAAAGTCACACAGTGCTGCATTTGTCCCCCAGACAAGAGGCACAACATGTTCCCCTCGAGAAGGTGAAATCCCCGGCGTGGACTATAATTTTCTAACTGTACAGGAGTTTTTGGATCTTGAACAAAGCGGAATACTACTTTAAATTGGCACATATGATGCAACAGGAGAAATCCAAAGATACCATCAAACATTTTATGAAGGCTTGAACTTGGCATTCAAAGTGTGAGTGGCCCATTGTATCTAACACTAATTTTAAAATCAACACAGTTGAGCACTATGTTGTGCCTTTCTTCTCATTCTCCCTAGCAGATTCCAGAAACACCTGAGCGCTTGAGCACAGACAGGAACCAATACACGCTGAGCAGTCAGGTAGGCTCTATAATTAGGTGATTTAGGCGGCCGCCTAAGGCCTTGCGATGACAGGGGCCTCGCAGCTGCCTAAATCGCTTTGGGGCAGTGTCACATGTCAAGCCCTCGGTCAGAGACTGAGGGCCAGACATAGGAGGGAGCCCGGTGGTTTACCCTTTATGCCGCCGGGTGCGAGGCCCCTCTACACTGCCTGCCCGAGAAGGAGCCAGCCTCCTGTCTTCAGCTCTGCCAGGTGCAGAGCTGCAAACTGAGGGGTCTTGCGACCTCAGCCAATCAGAGTGTTTCCGTGGGTTACCACGGCAATGCTCTGACTGGAGATCGCAAGACTTAAAATGTGGTCTTCAGCTCTGCACCCGGCGGAGCTGCAGACCAGAGAGGGAGCCCACCGGACCACCAGGGATACAGCCTGCCCACCGAACCACCAGGGATACAGCCTGCCCACAGGATCACCAGGGATTCAGTTTATTGTAAAGGTATTTATCACCCCCTGCCCTGTCACAGTCTCAGCTCCCCACCCCCAAGCCCAGACACCATACCACCCCTACCCTGTCACTGCCCCCCTACCACCTCCTACCCAGTCACTGCCCCCCTACCACTCCCAGCCTCCCTACCACCCTATGCCACAGCCACCCTACCATCCACTGCCCCCCTACTACACCCTGTCCCAGCCTCTCTACCACAGCCGCCCTTCCATTCTCTGCCACCCTACCACCCTCAACCCTGTCACTGCCCCCCTTTGCCCCAGCCACCCTACCATCCTCTACCCCCTACCTCTCACTGCCCCCCTTTGCCCCAGCCATCCTACCTCCCTCTGCCTCTTACCTCCCTCTGCCTCCTACCACCTTCTACCCTGTCACTGCCCCCCTACCACCCTTTGCCCCATCTCCCTCTGCCCCCCTACCATCCCCTACCCTGTCACTGCCCCTACCACCTTCTGCCCCAGCCACCCTACCACCCTCTACCCCCTGCCCTCCTAACACACCCTTCCCTGTCATTGCCCTCTTAGCACCCTTTGCCCCCCTACCATGCCCTACCCTGTCACTGTGCCCCCTACCACCTCCTGCCCCAACCATCCTTCCATCCTCTGCCTCACTATCACCTCCTATCCTGTCACTGCCCGCTACCATCCTCTGCCCCAGCCACCCTACCACCCTTTGCCCCCTACCTCCCTCTGCCCCTACCACCCCTACCCTGCAACTGCCCTCCTACTTCCCTCTGCTCCCTGACCACCCTCTGCCCCAGCCACCCTACCACTCTCTGCCCCCCTACCATCCCCTGCAAATACCTGTCCAGTGCCCATCCTATCACTTGCCCCCTACCAGCCTCCTGCCCCTCTACCAGCCTCTACCCTGTCACAGCCCCTCCTGCCACCCCCCTACCCTGTCATTTGCCCTCTTAGCACCCTTACCTTTACCACGTCACTGTCTACCACCCCTGCCCAAAACCATCATTCCATCCTCTGCCCCCCTACCACCCCCTGCCTGTCTACCAGGGTCACCTACCACAGCCACCCCTACCACCCTCTTCCCCTACCCTGTCTGCCCTCCTAACACCTTCCTGTCATTTGCCACTCTTAGCGCCCTTGCCCCCTACCATGCCCTACCCTGTCACTGTGCCCCCTACCACCTCCTGCCCCAACCATCCTTCCATCCTCTGCCCTCCTACCATCCCCTACCATGTCACTGCCCTCCTACCACCCTATGCCCCCCTACCCTGTCACTGCCCCTCCTACCACCCCCTGCCCAAGCCATCATTCCATCCTCTGCCCCCTACCACCCCCTACCCTGTCACAGTCCCCCTACCACAGCCACCCTACCACCCTTTCCCCCTACCCTGTCACTGCCCTCCTAACACACCCTTCCCTGTCATTGCCCTCTTAGCACCCTTTGCCCCCCTACCATGCCCTACCCTGTCACTGTGCCCCCTACCACCTCCTGCCCCAACCATCCTTCCATCCTCTGCCCTCCTACCATCCCCTACCATGTCACTGCCCTCCTACCACCCTCTGCCCCCCTACCCTGTCACTGCCCTCCTACCACCCCCTACCCTGTCACTGCCCTCCTACCACCCTCTGTCCCCTGGCAACCCCTGCCCTGTAACAGACCCCTACCACCCCCTGCCCCAGCCACCCTACCACCCTCTGCCTCCCAACCACCCCCTACCTTGTTTATTGCAAATTAAGTTAATTTGCAAATTATGCCATAACTACAGTCAGAGAGATCACAATGCTGCTGCACAGGGAGCCATGACACTGCAAGCCTCTGAACAATATCCAGCACTGCAAGTTTGTCCTTCAAAACAATTACAGCACCTTATACATACAATGCAACACCTATTTTTTTTTTTTTACTTTGGGTGTTAGTGGAGGCCTCATGTTTGAGTTTCGTCTAAGGCCTCACAAAGTCTAGAGCCGCCACTGCAGTCAGGTATTTAATGGAATCCCACCACTAGTGGAGGGATGTGCAGTCACGTTCTGCTCCCCAGTACCCTTCCTGACAGTCATCTGTGGAACATCCCCCACCCCCTTAAGTGGCCTGGCAGAGCACTATACTAATAATCTTTGTTGTTATAATAAACAGCTGCATTAAAATGAAGCTGCCTGATTGAAAAAACAAACAAACAAAAAAAAAAAAACGAATCCCTTGCCTCCTCCAACAGCTGTGGAGAGCCAATGCTAAACCACTTATTAGGATTAGTGCACATAAATGCCCAACCCCAGAGGACAGTGCCCCTTCCACAAAAACTAATATTAAAGCCTCATTGCATGTCATACGGGCAATGTTCCAAGCTGCCATGGCAGTGGTCAGAAGGAGGTAGTCACACCGATAGGCACATTAGAACTGACAAAGAATAAATAGAATCCACTAGAATGGCGCAAACAGTCACTGATTTTGAATTAAACTCCTAGCAGATGAAGTATATAGAATTAAATACTCAAATGGCAACAACAAAAGACAGTGCCAGAGTTCGAAATAGAGGAATTCCAGAAACTGTCTCCAATAAAGAACTGCCCCACTCCTTCATTGATTTCTCTCCATACTTTTGCCAAGCAGCGTTCATTGGAGGGTTGCTTAAAGCTACCCAGGGCCACAAAAGCACCTCAGACCCTCGGGTACATTCTTGCTAAGTTTCTGAAAGACTCATAGAGGGTTTCCTTATCCTTTAAATAAGAATATAGGTATCTCTCCAAGCAGACGGTTCTCTAGTGTCAATCTCTTTGAGCACTTACTACACTACTACGAGACAAGGATATCTCCAATAGGTTGGAACCACAGCAGTTGCTGGTGTAAAAGAATGTCACAACCTACTACCTCACTAATGTGGCTGAGGCAACTATCATTCTTTGGTAGGATTCTGACTGGATTCTTTGCTAATACAGGTGCAACATAGTTGGAACATTGATGCCATAGTGCCCTTTGTCCTGGGTCCTATCGCCTCAAGGGCATCAGAGCATCTAACCTAGAACCATTGGGTCATAAGTTCTCAAAATCATTTATATAGTTAGTCTGGCTCCATAGGTTTATGCTCAATTTTTTGGTGGATTGCCACCCCCACCCCTTCCTTCTTTCCTTCCTATTTATGACAAATGCCTTGTTTTTCTTTTCTTTTTTACATTTTAATTTAGAGTATTGCTGTAGCTAAATTCTGTTTTGCCCTTTTTAGCGTGTGATTGAGCCTGTCAAATCTCATGAATCTCCAGTCCAATCCAGCATATAAAATGCTATGTCATCATCCATGGCTAAAACTCCTAAAGCTCCTAGGGCTTCCAATATCATTTCTATGCAGATGACACGCAAATCTACCTGTCCTCTCCTGATCTCTCCCCGTCCCTCTTGACTAGTGTCTCTGACTGCCTCACGTCTATCTTGTGTCCGTACTCCCACCTCTGATGCTCGCTTCAAGATTTCTCGAGGGCTGCACCGTTCCTGTGGAACTCGCTTCCCTTCTCCGTTAGATGCTCACCCAGTCTCCACTCCTTCAAAATATCGTTAAAAACCCACTTCTTCATAAAAGCGTATGAATTAAACTGTTAATAGCTCCTGACTGATTCCTCTTGTGCAACTGTCACTAGTCAAATACTATCCTTACCTTTTTGTGTCATTTTACCCCACTCCCTCTAGCAAGTAAGCTTATTGAGCAGGGCCCTCAACCCCTCTGTTCCTTTGTGTCCAACTTGTCTGGTTACAACTACATGTCTGTTCGTCCACCCACTGTAAAGCTCTACGGAGTTTGACAGCGCTCTATAAATATCGTAATAATAATAATAATGGCTAAAAGGAGGACTGTGGTTGTCAATAAATGAGTCCTAAAGATAAGACTGTAAACTCAAATTGTATTTTCAAGTCTAAAAACAAAGCAGTATGTAAAACCTGCAGATCTCCACTGCCTTTGCAAACCCTAACCTTCTAACCTAGCTCAGAATTTCTGTGGCCATCCAATCACAGGCTTCCCAATGCAACTCAATGAGAAGTCTTTGACTGAAAGCCAGAGGGTGTAACAAGGTTAATTTATTAAAGTGCAAATTTATATTGAAATCTGCACTTTTTGTAAAATGAACAGAGGACACACTGTTTTAGATCTAATACTTTAATGACATAACTTGAAGGTGTTGGATAAAAATTTCTTACAGTACATAAAAAGAATACTTTCAGGTCCAGGACCTCTATTCATGTCAGCATTTGTTTGTGATTACGTGTTACAATATTACATGTTATGATCAAAGTAAAATACATTCAGTTTGCAAATAGGTAAAATTTAGATAGAAGGGTTATTTTAAGCAACAAAACAACTTAAGGTTAATGTAGCCGTTTTCGTGTATAGATCATGTCCCCTCAGTCTCACTGCTCAATTCTCTGCCATTTACGAGTCAGATCACTTTGTTTATGCAGCCCTAGCCACACCTCCTGGCTGTGACTCACAGCACATTGTGTTTACTTTATGAGTTCTTTTTTCCTGTTCTATTAATTGAACTTTAATCACAAATAGGAGGCTCCTGTAAGATCTAACATCCGATTAAAAGGAGACAAGAGCTTCTAAATCAAACACAATGTGCAATAAGGAAAGCTAAACAATTTAAACACTGTTTCATGAAGTGTGAATAGAGGCTGTGCAAGACTCACCCGTGGATGTATGGTTAGATCTATACACCAAAACTACTTAATTAAGCTTAATATGTTTTGATGCTTAGAGTCCCCCTTTAACAGTAAACTTTTCTTTCAGACAGCTTCAGAATGAGTGGTTGGAAAACATTAGAATTATATATACTCACCAAAGACTATTTACACAAGTAGTTAGTGTTCATTATTTGTTACTCTCATGGTTTATAAAGAAGCCCCTAAGATTTCCCTATCATCTTTCCCTAGCAGGGGATATCCAATGTAAAGTTCCCTCTGGAACGTAGTAGACATATTCAAGACTAATTTGTTATTAAAAATATATATAAAGTTCACAGACATTTTTGCATAGGTACATACACTTATTATAGATGTAACCGAAAACATCAAAATACTGAACTTTTTTGATTAATAAACAAGATAGAACACTGTGCTAAGAGTCTAGTAGATTATCATAGCATAATCTGAGGCAAAGCACAGGTTGTGTAAACTAATAGAGAGTAAATAATCATTTCAAGGCAAAAAGGAATATTCTGGATGCTGGAAAACCACTGATTGCCTATAACAGAATACACAAATCAGCTGTTAACACTGCCATACCAGATGTGTGGAAAAACACTCTTAAAAATAACAAAAAAATAAAATAACACACATAAAATATAAATTGAGAACGCTTGCAGTAAAGCTAAAACATAATTGTAGCAGAGCTCCAATACTCCAAGTGAGTATCTCAGCTGAAGTCCTCTCAGATTGGAAGAAATGCTGCTGTAAGGATTATAGTCTACCACCACAAGCACTGGACAACACGTAGTGAAGGGGAGAACAACAACCTTTATTTAAACAACCTTTATTCCTATACTACCAACAGCCTCATTTACTTACAATAGGGTTACAGTGGTACCCAATGGCAGTATGGGCTTTAGACAGAACCAATCACACTACATATCCCAAGACAACCAATAACAGTATGAACTTGGGGTAGCAACCAATCACGCTACAACACTTACAACCAGTGTGAATGGAGTCCTGTAATTACCAGGAAGGGTGGGGACAGATAATAACAATGGCTGAGGACCACATCATAGATTTAAAGGAGTGGCACGGCAGTCAGTTGGAACTGGTCTGGAAATGTCCCTGGAACAACGGGACAAAGCCCTGCTGGTAGAACAATAGGACATGAAAAGGAGGGGGGAGGGGAAAGCACATACAACCTGGACAATCAATACATGCAATTTAGTACATAGGACCAAATCATATGGGGGAACATTTAGGCACTCATAACAACACAACATAAAACAGCAAAATCCGAACCTCACCTGGCTGGGAGATTTAAGAGGTGAATACGTGGTGCCCATTTTTGCTTAAGGTTTTCCGCTGATGCTGTTGGTGCTGTGGGTCAAGCACTCTTTGTCCCTCAGCCTAAGTGGGTATACAGATTGAGGAACAGTTGCTTGTTGGATACAGTCGCCCTGAGGGGGCCCATCAGACCCTATAGGTCAGTTTCCTGAAGCTGCAGTGGAAGAGCTGTCGATCGTATCTCCAGCCAGGCCCAGAAGTAATTGAAGATCGCCATAAGTTAAGCAGAGAACGCCCAATGAAGTTGTGTGTCTCTCTGCAGGCCAGTGGCAGGCTCAGTCGCACTGGAGAAGGCCCATACACCATCTTAGTGAGTGTGTTGCACCCCCCTCCTCCCTCCCCGATATAAAAACCTTATTTTAACTCTATTGTCCATAATTTGAAACATACGTTCCCTTTATACCTGTAAAGTTCTTGTTATAGAAAAGGTCTTCTTATTAGACTTACTCATTTGCATCTTTCGTCAACAGTGAAAGTTGAAACAAGTATGTCTCCTATACAACATAAATGTTATGTCCCTGCCAGGTACTTTATTGCAACATTTATTAACATAAGTATTAAAGGAACACTCTAATGTTACGAAAACATTTTTACCTAATGCCGGAATGTTTTTCCAACAGTTTAGGTTAAATCCCTCCTACACCTTTGAAAAAATAAAAGGGAATATTTATTTACCTTTAGTCCTCCAGCATTATGGTCTCATTACAGATGATCTCAGCCAATCAAATGCTTCCCTATAGGGAAGCATGGGGATGGCAGTGCACATGCACATCAATTGCTATGCTGTGTCAATCAGCATCTACTCATACAAATGCAATTAATCATTGTATTTCTATAGGCAGTGTTCAGTGTCTTCTTTTAGTGCTGTTGATCCAAAGGAAGGTAAGAAAAAAAATTTTTTTTACATAGAAACATAGAATGTGACGGCAGATAAGAACCATTCGGCCCATCTAGTCTGCCCAATTTTCTAAATTCCACAAATTTTAGCCATTTCCAATTATGCCACAAAAGGGGAAACATCCTTTATGACCCCATGATGGCAATCACATTTCTCCTTGAATCAACAGCCTGTTCACACATATTACATACTATTAGATTTTTGAATATTCTGTATTTACAAAATGTCCAGGACCATTTAAAAATATTTATAGAATCTGATAAGACAACCTCTTTAGGTAGTTAATTCCACATATTTATTATTCTTACTGTAAGTAACCCTTTTCTCTGCTGTAAGCGAAAATGTGTTTCTTCAAGTCTCAATGGGTGATCTCTTGTTTGTTGTATATCCCTGATAATGAACATGTTAGCACGTAGCGGTTTGTACTGACTCTGTATATATTGTATAGTGCTATCACATCCTCTCTGAGGTGCCTTTCTTTTCTGATATCCTTCTTTAAAAGTGGTGCACAAAATTGCACCACATATTCAAGGTGGGGTGTTACAAATTTATGCACTAATACCCCTTTTATCCATGAAAGAATCTTACTAGCTTTTACAATTTCAGACTGGCATTGCATGCTACTGCCTAATTTGTTATCTATAATTGTTCAAGTCCTTTTCATTTGATGTTATCCCTAACTCAACCCCAATTAATGAATAAGTGGCTTGTAGGTTCCTTTGCATTTATCTGTATTGAATCACATCTGTCACTTGCATGCCAGTCTCCCAAGAGAATTTGCATCATGTTTAGACTGTATTAACTTACTAACCTGGTTTTGTGTCATCTGCAAACACTAACACATGACTTTCAATGCCTGCTACAAGATAATTTTCAAACAAATTAGAAAGAAGTGGACCAAGGACAGATTGGAAAATGTTCCATTTACAACTACTCTCTGCACTCTATCTTTAAACTTGGAACATTTTCCATTTACAACTACTCTCTGCACTCTATCTTTAAATGGACACTATAGTCACCAAAACAACTTGTGAGTGAATCTCTTTGTATTTTTGCAAAAATGTAGATTGCAATATATTTTCATTATTAAAAATTAGGTCTTGAATAGTAACACTTAACAGCGCTTTAAATAATTTCCCAACCACAGGTGATATGCTCACAGGTCTGTAGGTTTTGAACCCTTTATAAACATAGACACCACATTTGCTTTTCGCCAATCTTCCTGAAAATCTTCAGATTCCTGAAAGAAATTAACCCTAACAGATTAAAAACAGTTGTATGGATTTTTCTACACTAAATTCCATAAGTACTCGTGGGTGAATACCATCTGGCACTAGGGCTTTGTTTACATTAGCATTATTTAATTGCTGGAGAACTTTATCCTGTGTTAATTAATTACCTGTTTGCTGTAAGGCTTTTCTAACAGGAATTAGAAAATGTACAGCCATAGATTCTTTTTTGCTATATGCTGAAGAAAACCATTATTTAAAATGTATCCTCCTTGATTAACACACCCATCTCAGATTCCATGTCAACAACTTTACTCTTAACCTTGTTGGTATTAATGTACTTAAAAAAAATATGGGTTTATCTTGCTCTCTTAGCTTTTCATTTTTTAGTTTAACCCATCCAATTGCCTTTATGCAAGCCCTGTTACTATAAATCAGGGGAGATTTGGCAGCCTTAGGCCTGGGGGACAAATGCAGTCAAGAGGCCCATTGCACCAAGAGGAAAGTAAAAACACCTTTCTGATGTGATTGAAAGGGCGACAGTCACCTAATCAGACACACTCAATGACAGGCACAGACACACTTGCTGATTTGACACACACTAACAAACACACACTCACTGACAGGCACACGCACACACACAGACACACTATTAGCAGGGGGACAGGTCTGAAGAAGGGGGACGGGGCTAAAGAAGGGGGACAGGGGATAAGCAAAGGGGACAGGGCCTGAGGAAGGGTGATATGGGTTGAGGAAGAGGAACAGGAGAAGGGGGACAGGGCTGGGGAGGAAGGACAGGGGGTGAGCAAGGGGACAGGGCTGAAGAAGAGGGACAGGGGATGAGAAAGGCGACAGGGGCTGAGCAAAGGGGACATGGGCTGAGGAAAGGGGACAGGGGCTGAGGAAGGGGACAGGGGCTGAGGAAAGGTGATAGGGGCTGAGGAAGGGTGATAGGGGCTGAGGAAGGGGATATGGGCTGAGGAAGGGAATAGGATTGCTATTGCTATTTCCAAACCATTTTTTTTTTCAAAATTAAAGCAAGTTACATTGTAACACTGATATATGTCAGGAATCCCTGAATAACCCTTCACATGTATATATTTTTTTAAAAGAAGATATCCTAAAGTATTAAACTTGGGGTATTTTGATTCTTTTCATGCAACCATTTTACCACCAATCTGTGCCAAAATAATAAAAAAAAATAATTGGTGATTTTTTTGACACACATAGCAATCTAAGAATACATGTACTGAGAACGTTAAGGGTTTCTGCCAAAGAACAGCCCAATATGTGCTCGGCAACATCTCCCGAGTACAGTTATACCACCCATGTACAGTTGTGTCAGGTTCTCTGGGGGCTAAAAGACCTTATTTGGAGGGTGCCCATTCCAATTTTCCAACTTGGAATTTTCACAGCTGGTCATCATGCACCCATTTCCTATTTGGGACATTTTTGAAGCCAGCCAATGTAATTTACCCCGATCAAACCATGTATTTTTGAAAAGTAGACACCCTAGGGCAGGTGTAGGCAACCTACGGCACTAGTGCCATGCACGGCACTCAAGATGTATTTGCACGGCACTCCAGGCTGCTAGAGCCAAACAGGCCCTGGCCTATCAGGAGTCCCAGTAAAACTTCAGATATCAGCTAATACGAAGAGGTGGTGAAGGACAATCCTCAATTTAAGCATTGCAGTACATAGAGTAAAGTGATCACAGATCACTTCCTCCCAGCACTTGTGAATGGGAATCCACACTGTAGTAGAGCAGCCCGCAGCTGCTGTTGCAGCTCCTGTCCTTGACCTGTATCTGGCCAGCCTGGAACCCAGGGAAGCTGCTAGATATACACAGAAATGCAGAATAACCCTCCCCTCATAAAAATAATATGAACAGCCCACACACACACACACACACACAACCCCCACAAACGCAACACCACTAACAATATACATACATGCACAAAACCCCACATGCAGCCTCTCACATGCAATACCCCAAACAGCCCCCACACACTACCAAGCACACAATGTGACATATCCATCCACACACAATTCCACAAGCAGCCCTCATACACAGCCCACATTCATATGTATCATACACAATACCATAAACTACTAATGAACATATACAATATAATAGCTTATATACGCACAAATACAACGATGCAAAGCAACTGCAATAAAAATAACACAAGCAGAATACGGCAGCATACACACCTCAGTTTAAAAAAATAGGACAGGCACGCTACAGGACATCACCATCCTGTATCGGCACAGTGCTGCTAAAAGGTTGCCTACCCCTGCCCTAGGGTATTTCAAATGGTGGTATTTTAACACTTTCAATACACTAATTCTACATCCAGTCTTTGTCAAACCTTTGTGTAGTCATTTTTTGTGTGTTATCGTTCTCTCACATTGTACTTTAGGAATGAATTCTCAGTTCCTGTTATGTTTTACTGACATAGAACACCCCAATATGTGTTCATCAACATCTCCTGAGTACAACAGTGCCCCCAATGTACAGGTTTTATATGGTTTTGCAAACTTAGAGTGGTCAAATGTAGGGCTTTCCCCTTTTCCATGTTTGCACATTGAAATTTTCCAGATTGGTTTGCTGGGCCTATGTTGCCTTTGAGACAGTATAGCAGCCCAGGAATGAAAGTTAACCCCATCATGGCATACCATTTGTAAAAGTAGACAACCTACGGTATTCAAAATGGGGTATGTCCAGTCTTTCTTAGTAGCCACTTAGTCACAATCCCTGGCCAAAATTAGCATTTATATTTGTTGGGGTTTTTTTGCATTCTTCACACACTGCCATTTTGCCAATGATATTATCAGTGTAATACATTTTACTGCTCTAAAACACTCATATGTGTGTCTCACAAGTACAACAGTACCCCTCAAGTACAGGATTTGGAAAGTTACAGGGTCAAACATAAGATTTGCCCATTTCTGTTTTTGTAAATTGCTATTTGCCAAATTGGCTATGTTTGAGATCGTATGGCAGCCCAGAAATGAAAATTAACCCCACCATGACATACCATTTGCAAAGGTAGACAATCCGACCCAAGGTATTCAAAATGGGGTATGTCCAGTCTTTTGTAGTAGCCACGTAGCTACAAACGCTTGCCAAAGTTAACGTTCATATTAGTTTTTTGCATTTTTTTTACACAAAAACTGCACTTTTACTGATAATTTCATTAGTGTGATAAGTTTTACTGTTTTAAACACTCATATTTGGGTTCAGCAAAAAGTCTCCAGAGTATAACAATACCCAACTAAAGGTTTTATGGTGTTTTGGAAAGTTAAATATAGGGCTTGCCAATTAAATTCTCTGGACTGTCTGCCTGGGTTGTCAGACAGGTCCCTCAAATTATAATTAATAAAATCAAATAATAATGTAGTTAATAGTTTAATATATATGTAGAATGTGTGTGTGTGTGTATATATACACACACACATATTTACATATACGTGTGTGTGTGTATATCTATATATATATATATATATAAAAATCCAACGAATAGCTGCACTCACGGTGAATAAAAATCCAAGTTTATTGAAAATAAATTAAAACATCTACGACCAACGTTTCAGTCCTATCAGGACTTTCCTCAGGATCAACACATATACACACACACTTTTATTTCCTATATTTCTATAATATATTATAATTAAAGCATTTTATTGAAATATTATACTTATATAATGCATATATATGATTTAATTATAAGTGTATTTTGAGATATATGTAAATCTCAAAATATATTATTTTATAATATATTATTATTATTATTGATATATTATATATGTATATATGTTTAATATCTTTATTTTTTTTTTCTTACTTTTTAGCAGCCTGAGGGACTGCCTGACAGCTCAGATAGTCCCACTACTGGCAGCTCCATAGACTCCTTTTGCGGCGGTGATCATGGTGATCACATGGCCCTGGAGGGCCAGTGTGGCTGGAGCTGCTGCAGGGGGACTGATGGGGTCTCCGGCAGTCCCCCCCCCCCGACCGTGATTGCCGCAGATCATCGGTTCAGGTAAGTCCAGGGCTCCTTTTTTCCGCGGACGTAGTCCTTAACAACCGCTTTTTGTCGGATGTACCTAGTACATCCGTCGTCATTAAGGGGATATGTATTTATAACGTCATTCTAAATGTAATTTGATTTAAATATATATATATTACTATCAAAATACAGTTAGAACAAATTTAACCCCTTAAGGACCAAAATTCTGGAATAAAAGGGAATCATGACATGTCACACATATCATGTGTCCTTAAGGGGTTAAACCTGTATATAATTTTTAAAAAGTTTAATTTAATTTTTTTATTTTAATTTTTCAATTTATTTATTATTTATATATATAAAACATATATATATATATATATAATTAACGTTATTCTAAGTGTATTTTAATATTATATAGATTAATATTAAAATATACTTTTAATAATGATTTATGAATGTGTATATAAAAGTACTTAGATAATATATATATATTAAAAAACCCAAAAGCCTTGAACTTACTATATATATATGTGATCTAAGTACTTTATATTTATTTACTTTTTAAACTTTTTTAAACTATTATTTAACTTTTAAAACTTTTGTACCGGCATTAGGGGTACTGCCTGAGAGCTTAGGCAGGCCCCCTGCAGGCACTGCACAAGCCGGCTATTCCGGCCATGTGATCGCGAGGACCCCGTGATCACATGGCACGAGAGGACCGGATCGGCAGAAGGAGTCTGCCTGAGCTCCCAGGCAGACCACAGGATCGCGATCGCCAGTGGCAGATCACCAGTGATCAGGTAAGTGGGGATTTACTATCGGACATACCAGGTACGTCCATGGTCATTAATGGCCATTTTTTGTCAGACGTACTTGGTATGTCCGAGATCGGGAAGGGGTTAAAGACCAATTCTCTGTGCTTTTGCCAGTAAATAGTTCCTGCCAGTCAATTTGTTTTAAAGATGTCATTATCTTATTGAAATTAGCCATTGTAAAATTAAGCATTTTTGTAAAGCCATTATACAATTCCTTTTAGTAAATATCAAATTATACGATATTATAGTAACTATTTCCTAAGTACTCCCTAACTTTCTTGAAAATAAGTCATTATTATTAGTTATTAAAAGATCCAGACAAGCATATCTTCTAGTTCCTCTGGCTCAGTCAGTGTCTGGATAATTAAAGTCTCCCACGATTAACAAATGACCCAGTTGTGCCGCGTTATTAATTTGAGATAGCATTTGCTCTTTCCCATCAGAATTAAGGTTTGCGGGCTTGTTACATATTCCTACTATTAATGGGTATCTCCCGTTTCCTCCTATGCATATTTCTACCAATAAGGCTTCTACATCTTCACCTGTATCATCACATACAATTTCTTCAACACTTGGCTTCAAATCAGGTTTAATATAAAGACATACCCTTGCATCTTTGCTATTTTTTTTTCTATCCTTCCTAAATAAAGTATCCATTTAAATTAATATCCCAATCAAGTGTTTCATCCCTCCGAGACTCAGTAATTCCAATTAAGCCATACTGTTCTTTGTATGTCAGCTGTTGTATGTGTTTATGCAGGGGCGGACTGACCACTAGGGTAGGGGGGCCGGCAGCACAGCCATGCTTCTGTTGTGGAAATCAGAGATCTCCTTAGCCAGAAGGAAGTTATGCAAAGAAAGTCCAGTGAAAGGTTGTAAGGGGTCCATAATGACTTGAAGGGCCCCTGCAACCCATCACACTGCAAATACTCCCTCCCCCCCATTCAGTGTGAGACCTGGCAGCATACCTGCTCTCACTGCCTGGTCTTCTCTCTCTCCCTGCTCAGTGCTCGGTGTGAGGATGGGAGGCAGGACAGGAAGTGACATTACAACCCCTGCTCCCCTCTCACAGGAGCCAACAGCGTGGATGAATAGTAAGAACAGGAGCCTGGCCTCCTTGGAGATGGAGGGAGGAAAGAAATCGGATTGGTACAGGTAAGCAGGCTAGGGGTGAAAGGAGCATATGTGGGATGAAGGGGGGAGACAGGGCAGGAGCACACAGGCAGGGCCGGATTAACATAGGGGCTGATGGAGCTGCAGCTCCAGGCCCAGACCCAGGCCCAGACCCAGGCCCATATATTTTTATTTTTATTTATTTTTTTACACACTACTCTTAGGTTTGCCACCTGACTGGTATTTTACTGGCACAGCCAGTATTTAAGGCTGCCTGGCCGTGCCGGTATTGCAGTAATACCGGCAATACAACTGCAGATATTTTTCTCAGTATAAACGGAGATTATGCTGCAATACCAGCACCGACCAGTAGGGGTCACTGTGTATGGAGAGAGGCAGGAATAGGAAGTAAAGGCATATCCCTGCCTCTCTCTATTACTCACTGATCCGTGGGGGAGCAGCTACACAGCACAGAGAGTCCAGACAGCAGCTGTACAGCTCAGGTAAGTGAGGGATGGGGGGAAAGGCAGCAGGGAGACATGGGGACACTGAGACACTAGGGGACACTGGGAGACCTGGGGACACTGAGACACTTGGGGACACTGGGAGACCTGGGGACACTGAGACACTTGGGGACACTGAGACACTTGGGGACACTGGGAGACATGGGGACACTGAGACACTAGGGGACACTGTGAGACATGGGGATGCTGAGACACATGGGACGCTGTGAGACATAGCGACATTGGGAGACACTGAGACATTGGGACACGGTGACCCCATGTCTCCCAGTGTCCCCATGTCCCCCAGCAAGTGTCCCTAGTATATAAGTGTCCCCATGTCTCCCAGTGTCCCCAAGTCTCCCAGTGTCTGTGTCCCCATGTCTCTCAGTGTGTCTAGTGTCCCCATGTCTCCCAGTGTCCCCATGTCTATGTCCACAAGTGTCCCCATGTCTCCCAGTGTCTCCAAGTGTCTGTCTCCCAACCAGTGTCCCTCAGTGTCCCCATGTCTCCCAGTGTCCCCATGTCTCCCAGTGTCTATGTTCCGATGTCTCTTAGTGTCCCCAAATGTTTCAGTGTCCCCATGTCTTCCAGTGTCTGTGTCCCCATGTCTCTGTGTCCCTAGTGTCTCAGTGTCCCCATTTCTCCCAGTGTCCCCAAATATCTCAGTGTCCCCATTTCTCCCAGGGTCTCCATGTCTCCCAGTGTCAATATGTCTGTATCCACAAGTTCCCCCATGTCTGTATCCACAAGTGCCCCCATGTCTCCCAGTGTCCCCAAGTGTCTCAGTGTCCCCGGGTCTCTGTGTCCCCATGTTTCACTGTGTCCCCTAGTGTGACAGATCCAATCTTTATAGACTGGGATTGCTGGTTCGTCTGCTTTGCCTTTTTCGTGGAATTACCTGTTTGTATGCCCTTGTTTGTTTATTTGACTTTTCTGCCGAACAAAACTACAGAAGAGAAGTGTGCTGCTGGTTAACCTCTTGATCCCAATTAGAACGTTGTGGTTAACCGCAGACACCTCTCAATTAAAACCGAATGCAGGGTGGTTGTCGTTCGTATGTCGACCACGAGGCGGCGGCCATTTTAAACTGGCGAAAAACCAGCGGTGTTCGGCCCAGATTCTATGGAACTGAAAACGGACACTTTTTCCGCCGAACACCGCTGAAGCCACCGACCTCCCTTCTCAATCGACAAAAGTGTATGAACACCGGCCGTTCGGGAGTTTGAAACGCATGAATGGACTTAACCCAGATAGCCTTCCCATGGAGTCAATCGCATACCGAAAGACTGTAATAGACTTTGACTCCATGGCGATTGAACTATGCTTATGGGATCTGAGCGCTATTCGCTAATAATATGCACTCAGATCCAGGCTATCTGGGGATGTGTTACACGAATGAGAAATGTTCAGCAATTGTAAAGTTATGTATTTTTATGTGTTTTTTGTGTTGTATTTAAAATGGCGATTTGCCTCTGTCCTGGGAGATAATTGAATTACTTCTCAATTATCTCCAGGGCAGAGAGGAGGAAACCATGATGCATGCTGGGAATATTATGTGCCTATATGTCCTAACAAGCCATATGTCTGTCTGCCATTCCAGTCTCCCATTTAGTCCCCTAGGGGAGTGTCTACCAAGTGGGAGTCCTGCATAAATACGGGCGGGTAGCCCACAGTAAATCCAGTTCATGTTTTACCCTCAATGCGGAGCTTGGCCTCGTTATTGGAGTGGAATTTACTACACGAATAGCGACTGCCGGATGGAATTATTAGCCGCTTGGGAGATATATGGTTTCGGCTGTTAGCGGCGATTCGTGAGTTTACTGATTGGGAAGTGAAGTACCCGCACAGGTCCCGTTCGGGAGATTGGAATATTCCCCTGCTTGCGGTTCGTATGATTGGAGTTGGTACGAATGCAGCTTGCGTGATGGTGAGAGGGGAGGATTAACTAAACGGCGGTTTTGACTATTTGATGCCGAGGGTGCCGTTACACCTAGTATCTTAGTGACATGGGGAAGCACTGAGACATGGGGACACTGGGAGAAATGGGTACACAGACACTGGGAGACTAGGGGACTGGGTGACATGGGACACTGACACTGTAAAACATAGGGACACTGAGACACAGGGTGACTTGCGAGACTGAGACACTGGTAGACAGGGAGACATTGGGAGAAATCCATCTATACAGCAGAATCAAACTGTGAGTAGTTTGTTGGGGATTTTACAGAATTTTCTCTTATGTCACTCCTTGTGATTTACATCATGTGATATCATGCATACATAATTAATTGTGCAAATTATTTAAGGCTGGTATTTTTTTCCAAGAAAGGTGGCAACCCTAACTACTCTTCACATACTCTTGCTTAAAGGAACACTTTAGGGTCAGGAACACAATCATGTATTTCTGACCCTATTATGTTAAAACCACCATCTAGCCCCCCTGATCCCCTCTTGCCTCCCTAAATATAGTAAAATCTTACTTAGATTCAAGTCTGCAGCTGCTGGGTCTGCCTCTGAACTGACTCTGTCTGCTGGCATCATCAGACGTGGTGGTCTGAGCAAATTACAATACTTCCACATAGGATTGGCTGAGACTGTCAACTAGGCAGATCAGGAGCAGAGCCAGCACAAATCGAACATAGGCCTGGCCAACCGGCATCTCCTCATACAGAGAAATTGAATCAATGCATCTCTGTGAGGAGAGTTCAGTGTCTGCATGCAGAGGGTGGAGTCACTGGATGGCAGTGCTGCACACTAGGCAGTACTGCCCCAAGAAACATCTCTAGCGGCATTTTAAGGAGTGGCCAGTGGAGTTATTTTCTCTGAAAAGACTGTGTTTACTGCAAAAAGCCTGAAGGGAATGATTCTACTTACCAGAACAAATACAATAAGCTGTAGTTGTTCTGGTGACTATAGTGTCCCTTTAAGTTTGAAAGCTTAAAGGGGATGTATGGGAACAAAACTTGTGTGGACTGGCTGACAATAAAAATTAGTTTAGGTAATGCAGACTTTGGTCTCTCCAACACTGTGGCATGTCCCCTTTCTTCTACACTCACTACAGACACATTTTCTCTATCTCAGACTATATACCAGGAGCTTCTGCCTGCTAGTAAGAAGGTAAGGAGAGAAGTGGACATATGAGTGTTAGGGAACAGTCCTTAGAAAGCTTGGAGTAGGCTCATCATTTGATGCATTTATGCATGCAAGCTCAGGGTGATGTCTGCATAGTATGCCCTTAGTTGGACAGCCTGCATGATTGGCAGGCAGCTTGACATGCATTCATGCCAGGCTGGCCTTCCAATTCTTTGGACAAACATGCCCCCTTTTTGGGCATGTTCACCCCTTTTGGCAGGTCTGGTCACGTGATTCACACCAGTGGCACACCCTTTTACCCTAATCATTGACTTCCTGCTTCACTGGACACTGCTGTTAGGGGGTATGGATTTACTTGAAAGATGAAAGCATACATTAGAGAGAGATTAGCATAGAGTATGTGTTTTATTATAGCTGCATCCTATGAGTTTCCCTCCAACACCAACTCCATCAGATACATGAAGCTTGGGAGGTATGGTTGTTTTAGTGTTTTTTGTCGATAAGATTCTGTAATTAGGCCAATCATAATTCTCAGCACCAGGCCCACTGGGCTCTTAATCTGGCCCTGACCACAGCCACTTTTAGAGAACATTTCTAACAGCTGTTTAAGCCTGTACTTTAAAATTCACTTTTCCCAGCAATTCTCACTTCAGGGAATAACCCTGAACATGTTTTTTTAAAGTTATATTTAACATTTATTAATACTTAATATTTTGTCTTCGAAGGGCACCGATCTAAGGCTGTTTTTCTGTCCCTGTGCGTATGTATGATATACTGTTGTGTGTATGTGTGTTAATATGATTTACTGTGGTATATATGTGGATATGTGTTAAAGTATGTTGGAATGTATTTCAAAGTTAGCCAGGATGGAGGACTGTAATGGCAGTTAATTTAATATCATTATTTTAGGTTTCTGCAATTGGTTATTCTATGTGCAAGAAGGTCAATCCTCACAGTAAGCAATATGTAAATTTCACACCAGGAGTAGAGCCTATTTCAAAGGCTGACGCTTTGCTTTAATGATGATCCAATATACTACACTTAAGAGGATTACAATAATCTCTGACCATTTATCAACTCGAAAGCAACATAAAACATAACAAGATGTATGCTTCAAAATCATTGCTCTTTCTACAGCTACTTCTTTATATATTAATAAAATAACATTGTGGATTCCAGCTCTATTTAATGTCGGCTATAAACAAAATATTTCCCTTTTATTTCTATGATTATTAAAGGTCATACACTTTAAGTCCTGTGTCCCATTATACCTAATAGAAATACACTGCACTCATATTTTCATAGTTTTATATAAGAAATTGGGCCATTCAAAAAAAATCTGCAAATGTTGGGCAAAAAAAAAAAAAAGGAATCATCTGGATCTGAAAAATCTAGCTACATAGGCAGTCAATCTGCAGATACTCTCAAGTAATAGTAAAGTAAGCTGAAATCATAGTAACTCAAATTTAACACAGCTTGATTAACCTCTTAAGGACCAAAACTATTGTCAATTGTGTGGCTCTAAAGACCAGAGGTATTTAGTAATTTTTTTGAATGTAGTTATTCAACCATAATTTTAGTTATTCAATCATAATTTCCCTCTTTCTCTTTTAATGCACCCACAAATAAATTGATCAGCCACAACATTAAAACCACTGACAGGTAAAATGAATAGGATTTATTATATTGTTACAATGGCATATAGGTGCTGTGTGTGTTTGTGAGGGGTGCAGTGTGTGAAGGGTGCTGTGCCATTGGTCAAAGGGTGGGATATATTATGCAGCAAGTGAACAGCCAGTTCTTGAATTTTATGTGTTGAAATCTGGAAAAATGGGCAGGTCTGAATGACTTTGACAAGAGCAAAGAGTGGTGGCTAGATCAGAGCATCTCCAAAATGTCATGTCTTCTGGGGTGTTCCAGGTATGCAGTGGTTAGTAAATACCAAAAGTGGTGCAAGGAATGAAAACCAGTGAACCAGGGTCATGGGCACTAAAGGATCTTTGATACATTGATGATGTAGGGTTAGCTCATCTGGTCCGATCACACAGTACAGGCCATGATAGAAAGGTGCCAGAACACGCAGTGCTTCGCAGTTTGTGGCATATGAGACTGCATAGCTGCGGACCAGTCAGAAAGCGCCTTCAACGGGGCTGTGTGTGTCAGAACTGAACCATTTTCAATGGAAGAAGGTTCCTTGGTCTGATGAATCAAATTTTCTAACAGATCAGGTTAATGGACAGGTGCATGTGTGTAGTTTACCTAGGAAAGAGATGGCAGATAATGCACTATGGAAAGAAGGCAGACAAGCGGAGGCAGTGTTATGCTCCAGGCTATGTTCTGCTGGGAAAACCGTGGGTCCTGGCCTTCATGTGGATGTTACTTTGGTACGTACCACCTACCTAGAGATTGTTCCAGACCATGAACATTGTTCAGGAATGATTTATGGAACATGACAAACAGTTCACATTGTTTCCTTGGCCCCAAATTCCCCAGATCTTAATCCAATTGAGCATATGTGGGCTGTGCTGGAAAAACAATGGAAGTCCCACTTCACAACTTGCACAATTTAAAGGATCTGCTGCTAATGTCTTGGTGCCAGATTCCACAGGACATATTCAGAGATCAATGTATTACATATTTTTTTTTTAAAAGAAGAGATATGGCTTCCATTAGATGTGACATATCAAAATAACTTCTTATTTAGCCTCGATTTACTATTTAAGGGAAGCTTTTTAAATAATATAAATTCTTTCATAATCTTTTTAAATTATTTCTTTCAAAATATTACAATTTCAGAAAGAAAAAAATATATATACATACAGTATGTAATAACAATATTACAAAATTCTAATGTTTTTTCATCATATTAAGTCATATTAAAAGTTTATCCAAAAATATGAAATCATTTGAGAAGTGTATCCAACAATATTAAATCAAGGCCTTAGTGTGAAAAAAAAAAATCCCCAAAATGTACGAAAAAACTTCAAAAGAAAACCTCCCCACAGTTTTTCCCAGTTTTCCCTATAATAATGAATACATAATTAGATCACCTAAAGAAAGGTGTTTCTTTGTTTGCTCTTTTTTGCTTTGTGAGGCATTTTAGCAGCTTAGGAATCTAAATAACCCTATAGAAACATAACATTTGCAAAAGCTGTATCTCAACGTCTGTTGTAGGGGCGTTTTTAATACTGGGCATCATAATGGCAAACGTGTAATCTTATGTTAGTCCCAAGTGATTACAGCAGGTTTCAAGGATGCTCTAGGATGCCCACTTTAAATATACAGTGGACTGCAATTCCCATCTATCTCAGCCAGACTTTGCCCTACTATGAGCAATGGGAGTTGCAGTATTTTGAATGTTATGTTATTCTGACTCTTAATTAAACCAAACCCTAAATCTCCACTAATCCTATTCCTAACCTTAACACTAACTCTAACACTAGCTCTACAGAATCTGCAGACCTCAGCAGAGGGATTCCCTGCTCTAAGGGAGTGTTCTGTTGGATTCTCCCTCATATTGAGGGATCAACTTGTGATGTTACCTGTAAACTCACTGTAGAAGTCCCTTTGCTGTGCTGTCAAACAGGAGACCCAAGTACTAATATATAGCTGTATCTTCTTAGCAACAACAGGATTATTTAGCCCTTAGTGTTTGAAACACAGACATATTATTATGTGACCGTAATCCGTAAGGACTCTTTTTATCATGTAATACTTCTTTTAAATTCAGATGTAGATGTAACTACAGAACAAGGACCACCCTATGGCTCATTAAACATCAAAGTCTGGTGAAATTGCTACCTCTGTCTGTGCGGCCAGAGTTCGTACAGTGGAACGCCACGTTGCAGAGAAAACCACGGCCATCTTTGTTCATGCGAACAAAAGCAGCGGGACCTGGTTGTCGAGTGCATGGAACTGAAAACGGACACTTGACTTCCTGAACACCGGTCCCAAACAGACGAACGCTGGAACTCTATTTACCGAATAGCTAGAAGAGCGCTATTCGGTACTTTGGTGTATTCGACACAGGGGCACGAACGCTGCTAGGAGCCAGAGGGATCCATTCGGTACTTTGTTAGTTTTTCTGCTATTTCTAAAGTGACCGGCAAAACCCGGTTTCATGGAACTGTTTTGGGCATGCAGCCCAATGTGAGCCGGTCACAGGAGACCTCCATAGTTTTTGCGAACCCCTGAACCGATCTGGGTGAAATTCGGAAATGTTGGTCACCCAGATCAGGGCTATCAGGGGACATGTGAATTGTGGGGATACCCCAAGTATAAAGGGGTGTTCCAGTTATTGGGGAAAAAGGTGATTTTTCAGCCCGGAGATAATTAAGTTATTCTTTTATCAGACTGAATTATCTCCTGGGCTAGGGGAGGAAACTGTGGTTGTGTGTTGAAGTTTTACTGTATGTGATTGATTAATGTTTGTCCCTCCCTGAGGACTGTCTCCTTGCATGGGGACTTGCATAAAAGCTGTGTGCACCCATTAAAGGCTAGTTCATTTTGTACCCTTCTTCTTGACTTTGGCTGATGTTTGGGGATTCGTGTGTTTCACTAAGGGAATCATCTTGTGAAGCTATTGGAATTGCTATAGGATTCGTCTAATCTATCTACCGAACGGTGGGCTATAATCACTAAGGCTCTGGCGGTTCGGGAGGAAACTGCTGAATGAGGTTTAAATATACTTGGTGTCCTTACAACTGGTGGCAAGCGGCGGGATTCGAATCCCGAACGGACGTTCTGAACAAGCAAAGGAATGAATGGCTCAGCAGTATCAGCTACTTAAGAGAACCACGCTATAGGATTTACTGGAAGCTCGAGGCGTATAGGCAAGTAATAAGACAAAAGCCACGTTAATTGCAGAGCTAATACAGAGCGACGGAACCAGTAATATAGAAATGGAGCATGAGGAAGAAACCGAGATGCAGAAGGACATCAGATGGATGCTCAGTATATTGGGACCCAATCCATCAACAGAGGCGGTTCTGTAGGTCATGGCACAAGCCTGGCAATCACAGAAAGAGCGAGATGATCGAGACAGACCGCTACAGGGGGATTTGCTACACTCCCCGGGAAGTACAAATGACCTACCAAAGAAGGTAAATTATGCTGCATTTAAAACTTTTAATGACAATGACATGGAGATTGATAGTTATCTACAGGATTTTGAAAGGCAATGTGCACTGGAGGGATTAGACACCACAAAATGGGCTGCAGTACTTAGCAGCAAGCTGTCAGGAAGAGCCGCAGAGGCATTGCGAGCAGTACCTGATGGGGACATACATAACTATGATAAAGTAAAAGACATTTTGTTGGCCAGATATGCTGTGACCCCAGAGGCATACAGAAAAAAATTCAGAGAATTGAGGAAAACGGGAAGGGATTCCCATACTGAATGGGCGTTCCGGCTAAACAGGGCAGCCCGGAATTGGATGCAGGGCTGCCAAGCAACTACCCTTGAGGATGCCTTACAGCTCATACTTTTGGAGCAGTTCTTTAACCACACAGCAGATGATATCAAAGACTGGGTAAAAGACAGGAAACCTAAAACTGTGGAGGAGGCAGCCAGATTGGCAGATGAGCACCAGGACAACAGGAGGCGAGAACAAGGGGTGAGCCAGCCCGCTTTTAAGCACCCCTACACGGCACCAACAGCAGCGGCACCTCCCAGACCCCCCATCAGTAACCCGCCACACAGCTCAGCAGCAACACCTCGACCCCCTGCCGTGTGCCATTAAAGCAAACAACCGGGACACTATAAAAACCAGTGCCCTCGTTTGAACCGGGGAAGCTGGGAAAGGCAACCTCCACAACAAACCAGGGCAGCTGCCCATTGTGTACAGCAGGAGAGTACATCTTACGTTCCTGGCCAAGAAGAACAGTGGAGTGTGTTACACGAGGTCAATCCAGTGCAAGCTGGGGGCGACAACCGGGACAACCACCGTCAGTGGATTACAGTAGGTGGTGTGGGGTCCCGAGCTTTGAGAGACTCTGGGGCCACGCTAACCGTGGTACAGCCACACACAGTCAAGGCCCAGACTCGCACCAGTCGCACTGTGGCTGTAAGAGTAGCTGGAGGTGCCATCCACAAATTGCCTACAGCAAAAGTCCTTGTGGATTGGGGTTCGGGATCGAAACAGCTGGAGGTTGGCATCATGCAGGAACTGCCAGACAAAGTATTATTGGCAAATGATGTGGGCTGTTTAACCTCCAAATTAGCATGAGACACTCCGTCCGAAGCCTATCCAGTTACCAGACGAGCTCAAGCCAGAATGGAAGCACCGCTGCACTCTGAGGAAACCCAGGTAGGAGTTGAAATACCCCCTTTACCCGACTGTCACGTATTCATCCGCTTATAGAAATGTGGTTAATGACATTTACTGTCCACACAGGAAAAGTTGTGCCGAGCAGCAACCTAATCCACAGAAGGTTTAATGCTGAGCAGCAATTATGCAAATGAAACCTGGTAATTGACTTTGGGGTTTGCGGTTACAGCCTATCAGAACTAGAGGAGGGGTATTTAGGCCCAGTTCTCAGCCTGCTCAGTGCCCTGTCGTGGTTTCCCTTGTGGTTGTCCGAGAGCGCGTTCCTGTTTATAGTTTTCTACCTGGTTTTTGACTTTGGCTTTGTTTATTGACTTCTCTATATTCTGGTATCCTGACTCCTGGCTTTCCTCATCGCTGTGTCCCTTTCTGTGTTCCCTGACCTCTAGTATTTTTGACTATTCTTTGTACGTTAAATCCAGCCATTCTAAGGACCGGTAATACGTTACTTATTTGTCATCCGTGCTGTACAGTTCTACGTGCTGGATCAAACAGTAATCCTGACATTACGACATGGCCATAGCTCCTATAGAACTGTGTCAGCACATAGCTGCTTGCGAGAGGAAATTAGAGGAGAATGATCACCGCATGGATCAATTCACTCAGGCTTTAAGTACGCTTCTCGCTAGAACGGAGCATCTGCAGCCTGCAGCATCTCCTCCTATAGCACCTCTACCCTGTGTACCTCCACCCACTGTTAATAGGACTCCTAGCATCTCCTTATCACCATCCCTACAGTTTGATGGCAATATCCAGGAATGCAGGGGTTTTCTTAATCAACCATTTTGAGGCCTCACGAGGGTCATTCCCCACGGACAGAGCAAGAATTGGTTATCTTATGAATCAATTAAAGGGCAAGGCCCTTGCCTGGGCTAATCCGTTGTGGGAGAGTAATCGGAGCATAGCTCATAATTACCAGGAATTCCTTGCCGAATTCAAGCTCACGTTTGAAAGAGGATGACGCCTCCACTGCCCTAATGCACATCAGACAAGGTAACCGGTCTATCTCGGATTATGCTATTGAATTCTGTACCTTAGCTTCCGAGGTAGACTGGACTAACAATGGGTTAATCTCAGCATTCAAAAAGGGTCTCTCAGAGACTATACTAGATGAGATAGCTGCTAAAGAATTACCTAAGAGTCTTAACGAATTTATTACATTTGTCATGCATATTGATAATAGGTTAAGACTCAGAGAAGTCATCAGAAGCAAGACCAGACGTACGGCTATGTCCCTAGCACCTCAATTCTCTAAACCTGTTTTGTCTAACCTCCCTGTACAGTCCGAACCCGAACCTATGCAGTTGGGGGTCACTAGACTGTCAGAGGCCGAAAAACAGTATAGGAGAAGGGAGGGGTTATGCCTATATTGCGGTAGAAAGGGACATATCATAACTAATTGTCCAGTGCGTCTGGAAAACTTCCGCACCTAAGAACCTTAAGGGGACCTTAAGGGGACAGATCTTAGGTGTGATGGAGTTGTCCTCTAACAAAAACAAAAGTAGATTCCTCCTTGAGGTATCTATTTCCCTTGATAACAAGAGGTTTGATAACAAGAGGTTTTCTTGCAGGGCCCTAATGGACTCAGGTGCTGCTGGAAATTTTATTGATGTCCAGTTTATTAGGGGTAATGAGATACCGGTCAGGAGAGACCTACGCCGATAGCTGTAGAGGCTATTGATGGTAGACCACTCACACAACTGCTTATAACCCCTATTACGATCTCCATTGGGGCCTCCCATAGGGAGGAGATAACGTTTCAGGTTATTACTTCTCCATCATGTCCTATCATATTAGGGTTTCCGTGGCTGAGTAAGCACAATCCCTATATTGACTGGGCTAATGGGGAGATATTAGAATGGGGTAAAGAGTGTATGGGGAGATGTATAAAACCAGTACTAAAGAGATTGGATACTATTGACCTTCCCAATACCGAGAACTTCAGGAGGTGTTTAACAAGGCTCAATCCGATGTATTGCCTCCCCACAGAGCATATGACTGTGCCATTAACCTGTTTCCAGGCGCTATGCCATCTAAGGGGGCAGTTTATGCTTTATCTCCCCAGGAAAGTAAAATAATGGAGGAATATATCAAAGAATCCTTGCGCAAAGGGCACATAAGAAAGTCATCCTCACCAGCTGGTGTAGGATTCTTTTTTGTTGAGAAAAAGGGTGGTGCGTTACGCCCTTGCATAGACTACAGCGCACTTAATAAAACCACTGTAAAAAATGCATACCCTATCCCACTCATTTCCGAATTGTTCGATAGACTTCAGGGAGCTAAAGTATTTACTAAGCTTGACCTTAGGAGCGCTTACAATTTGGTTAGAATTAAAGAGAATCATGAGTGGAAGACGGCATTTAATACCCGTAGTGGACACTATGAATATCTGGTAATGCCATTTGGGTTATGCAACGCCCCGGCCGTATTCCAAGACTTTATAAATGATGTACTCAGGGAATTTATTTACTCATTTGTCTTGGTTTATTTGGACGATATTTTAGTGTATTCCCCTGATCTTCAAACTCACCACTCCCATGTGAAACAGGTTCTGCAGACGTTGTTGAAAAAAATGTTTTATTGTAAATTAGAAAAGTGCATATTTGACCAACCTGAAGTCCACTTTTTGGGTTACAACATCTCTGCATCGGGATTTCAAATGGATCCTAAAAAACTAGAGGCTGTACTACACTGGCCATTACCTTCTGGTTTAAAAGCCATTCAAAGGTTTATTGGTTTTGCCAACTATTACAGAAGATTCATCAAGGGATTTTCTTCTGTAATAGCCCCAATCACAAATATGACTCGCAAAGGGGTTAGTAGCACGGTATGGTCCAAAGAGGCTGTGAATGCTTTTGAGACTCTTAAACAAAGATTTGCCTCTGCGGACATACTAAAACATCCCGACACTAGTAAACCTTTTATATTGGAGGTTGATGCATCCGAGACAGGGGTAGGGTCTGTTCTCTCTCAGAGAGAAAGCCAGGGAACACCATTGCATCCTTGTGGCTACTTCTCCAGAAAGATGTCTCCTGCTGAGCGCAACTACGATATTGGCAATAGAGAACTGCTGGCCATTATTCTTGCCCTCAAGGAGTGGCGACATCTTTTGGAGGGTTCCAAGGACCCCCTGTTGATCATAACCGACCACAAAAATCTGGCATATATAGGGGATGCCAAACGTTTGTTTTGCAGACAGGCTAGATGGTCACTGTTCCTTTCACGTTTTAACTTTCTCATTACTTATAGACCTGATGCCTTGTCCAGGCAATTTGATAATCAGTCAGCTCCGGAACAGGTGACATCTCCTATTATTCCACCAGAGTGTATTATTGCTACTACTGTCCTCTCACTCTCTTCTCCACTGCTTGGCACCATACTGGAGGCCCAGCCTCAGGCGCCCAGTGGTAAACCGTGTGATAAACTGTTCGTTCCCCTATGTGAAAGGGTTAATATCATGAAAGTGTTCCATGACAATATAACTGCTGGACACCCGGGCATCAATAAGTCCACTGCCGCGATCACTAGATCATTTTGGTGGGATTCACTCAGGAAAGATGTAAAGGAGTATGTGCAGGCATGTTCTGTGTGTGCAGTTTCTAAGGTGACTCATGCACTTCCTTGTGGCCTGTTGCAGCCTCTTCCTGTTCCTGAGATTCCATGGTCCCACTTATCCATGGACTTTATTGTTGATCTTCCTAGCTCTGCTGGGTTCACTACTATTCTCATGGTTGTAGACCGATTTTCTAAGATGGCTCACTTCATTCCTCTCAAGAAGTTGCCATCTTCGCAAGATTTGGTCCTAATTTTCATACGTGAAATTGTCCGTTTGCATGGCATCCCCCACAATATTGTGTCTGATAGGGGCTCTCAGTTTGTGTCCAGGTTCTGGAGGGCGTTCAGTAAACAATTGGGGATTGATCTCTCCTTCTCCTCCTCCTACCATCTACAGACCAATGGCACAGCTGAGAGGGCTAACCAGTCATTAGAAGTTTATTTGCGTTGTTTTATTAATAGCACACAAGACAATTGGTCCGAACTACTCCCGTGGGCCGAGTTCGCTAGAAACAATGCTGTTCATGACTCCTCTGGGCACAGTCCATTTTTTGTCAATAATGGTAGGCATCCTACGGTTCTCCCTGCGGTATTTTCTGATACTGCCATTCCTGCTCTGGATGAGCGTCTGGCCTCCATTCGGGATACCTGGGTTAAGGTTCAAACTGCTCTAGGGGCTGCTGCTGAACGCTTCAAACATTTTGCTGATAAGTGTAGGAGTGCCAACCCGGTGTACCAAGTGGGGGACCGGGTTTGGTTGTCATCTCACAACATCAAGCTTAAGGTCCCTAGCATGAAGTTTGCCCCCAGATTCCTTGGTCCCTATAGAGTGCTTCGTAGGATCAATCCAGTGTCTTACTCTCTGGCTCTTCCTGCATCTTTAGGGATTCCCAACACTTTTCATGTGTCCTTACTCAAACCTCTTGTCTGCAATAGATATACTGTTCCTTGTGTTCCTCCCCCTCCGGTGGTGGTGGGTGGTCAGGAAGAGTATGAGGTATCTTCTATCGTGGATTCTAGGTTTTCTCGGGGCACTTTACAGTACTTGGTTGTTTGGAAAGGTTACGGTCCTGCTGATCGTTCTTGGGTTTCGGCTCCTGACCTGCATGCGGGCCGTAAGATCCGCGCTTTTCACGCTAAATTTCCTCTCAAGCCTGGTCCTGTCCGCCCGGTGGGCGTTCTTCAGGTGGGGGGTAATGTCATGTATTCATCCGCTTATAGAAATGTGGTTAATGACATTTACTGTCCACACAGGAAAAGTTGTGCCGAGCAGCAACCTAATCCACAGAAGGGTTAATGCTGAGCAGCAATTATGCAAATGAAACCTGGTAACTGACTTTGGGGTCAAAGGCCGGTTACAGCCTATCAGAACTAAAGGAGGGGTATTTAGGCCCAGTTCTCAGCCTGCTCAGTGCCCTGTCGTGGTTTCCCTTGTGGTTGTCTGAGAGCGCGTTCCTGTTTATAGTTTTCTACCTGGTTTTTGACTTTGGCTTTGTTTATTGACTTCTCTATATTCTGGTATCCTGACTCCTGGCTTTCCTCATCGCTGTGTCCCTTTCTGTGTTCCCTGACCTCGGCTAGTATTTTTGACTATTCTTTGTACGTTAAATCCAGCCATTCTAAGGACCGGTAATACGTTACTTATTTGTCATCCGTGCTGTACAGTTGCTGGATCAAACAGTAATCCTGACACCGACCCCCCTTCCACTTTCTGGGATACGCCCCAGGGGTTTGAGCAGGAACAGAGAAAAGACCCCACTCTAGAAGGGTACAGGAAGGCAGTAGATACTACTAAGGGAGACAGCCCACACAGAGCCACTCAGGTCACCAAAAGACAGCTAATAGTATCCCGCAAGTTTAGGGCTGAGTTATTAAAGCTCAGCCATGATATTCCCCTGGCAGGACATCTGGGAGTTAAGAAAACCAGAGACCGGTTGACCCAAACATTCTTCTGGCCCAGAGTCACTCAAGATCTTAAATATTATTGTAGGACGTGTGACATCTGTCAAAAGATAGGGAAACGGGGTGATCAACAGAAAGCTAAACTCCACCCGTTTCCCATTATAGAAGAACCCTTTCACCGAGTAGCGGTGGACTTAATAGGACCCCTCAGCCGGCCCAGTCAGTCCGGCAAAAAGTTCATCCTCACCGTAGTGGACTATGCCCCGAAGCAGTAGCTCTTGCCAACATAGAGGCGGAGACCGTGGCAGAGGCCCTAGTCAAAATATTTTCCCGGGTAGGTTTTCCGCAGGAGATCCTATCCGATCGGGGGACCCAGTTCACAGCTCTCCTGACGCAGCAATTGTGGCAGAGCTGTGGAGTGAAAGCCCTATTTAGCGCTCCCTATCACCCCCAGACCAATGGACTCTGTAAACGTTTTAATGGCACGCTCAAACAAATGCTGAAGACGTTTGCAGAGTCCTGCAAGAATTGGGAAAAGTATCTTCCCCATCTTCTGTTTGCCTACCGCGAAGTGCCACAGGCATCCACTGGGTTTTCCCCCTTCGAACTCCTGTTTGGGAGAAAAGTTCGGGGCCCCCTGGATCTCATACGGGAGCACTGGGAGGGCAACACAGATGATGGAGGGATCCCTATCGTTCAGTATGTTCTGGAGTTCCGGGACCGACTGCGGACTCTCACTGAATCTGTTCGTGAGAATCTGCGGGCGGCTCAGGACTGCCAGAAGAAGTGGTATGATAGGGGCGCCAGATATAGGGTCTTAGAAATAGGCCAGAAAGTGTTAGCCTTAAGACCCGCAAAGAAAGACAAGCTGCAGGCGGCCTGGCAGGGACCCTTTAAGGTGGCAGAGCGGATAAGCGATACCACCTACATTGTGAGCAAGTGTTCAGAAGAAAGGCTGACCAAAGCCTTTCATGTCAAAATGCTCAAACCTTATTATGAAAGGACAGAAGATGTGGGTGCAGTATGTGCCCCCTCCTCGGAAGATAGTGAGGGACTCCCTCTCCCAGATCTATTAGACACCTCGCCCTGTACTATTGACCAAGTAAGCTTGGGTCAGAACCTTAACCCCTTAGAGAGAGGTGAAGCGTCACAACTGCTTCAGGAATACCAGGAAATGTTTTCAGCCATCCCAGGCTATACCTCCGCTGCGGTACACTGGGTAGAAACCCAGGGAGAAACGCTGTTACGGCAGCAGGCATATCGTATTCCTGAGGCAGTACGTGGAAATATGCTCGCTGAAATAAAGGATATGCTTAAGTTAGGGGTAATAGAACCCTCCCAAAGCCCTTGGGCTTCACCAGTATTGCTAGTACAGAAGCGCGACTGCACCACGCGCTTCTCTGTAGATTATCGGAGGCGCAACGATCGCACCATAACGGATGCCTACCCGATGCCCAGAATAGACGAGTTACTAGACCGTATGGCTGGGGGGAATTACTTGACTACACTGGACTTGTACAAGGGGTATTGGCAAATCCCCTTGGAGCCTGCGGCCATACCAAAGTCGGCCTTCGTCACTCCTTTTGGGCTATACCAATTTAAGGTTATGCCCTTTGGGATGAAGAATGCTCCGTCTACATTTGAGCGGATGGCCGACAGGCTCCTGGAGGGGTTCCAGGACTTCGCATGTGCGTATTTGGACGATATTGCCATCTACAGCCGCACATGGAGGGATCACCTGGGGCACGTGTCCAGGGTACTCAAGCGAATTCACCTGGCAGGGCTCACATTGAAGCCTGACAAATGTCATGTCGGCATGGCCGAGGTACAGTAGTCGGTAGGTTCAGGTAGGCAGCAGCGAGAGCCTGCCAAAGTAGAAGCCATAGTGAATTGGCCCAAACCCCGTACCAAAACCCAGGTCTTAGCCTTTTTAGGAACAGTCGGTTATTATCGGAAATTTGTCCCCGAGTATAACGCCCTGGCCAAACCTCTCACAGACCTCACCAAAAAGGCCCTCTCAAAACAAGTAAACTGGATCCCAGAGTGCGCGGAAGCTTTCCAGAAACTTAAATCGGCATTAAGTGAGGCTCCTGTGTTGGCAGCACCCGACCACACTAAACTATTTCTTGTCCACAGAGATGCCTCCATGTTTGGGCTGGGAGCCGTGTTAAGCCAGGTGGGAGACGATGGCATGGAACGCCAGGTGGGAGACGATGGCATGGAACACCCGGTGGCCTACCTCAGCTGTAAACTTTTGCCCAGAGAGGTCAGCTATGCCACCGTGGAGAAAGAGTGCTTAGCCCTGGTGTGGGCGCTCAAGAAACTACAACCATATCTGTATGGCTAAACAGAGTGGCTGGGGACAACCCCAGGCTATTACGGTGGAGCCTAGCCCTTCAGCCATACAATTTCACAATGCAATACCGTCCGGGCAAACAAAACGTAATGTGGACGGTCTGTCCTAACAGACTGACCTGGACGCTTAAAGACCCTTTCTCGGACATCCCCAAGCCAACCCGACAGGGTCTAGGCGGGTATGCCGACCTATGGACTTATAGGGGAGCAGTGTGAAGAAATCCCCTTTTGTTGTATTATGTATACCCATTGCATTCTCTTTTTGTTACACTATTTCTGTCCATTGTATTCGGTAGATGTAACTACCAAACAAGGACCACCCTCTGGCTCATTAAACATCAAAGTCTGGTGAAATTGCTACCTCTGTCTGTGCGGCCAGCGTTCGTACAGTGGAACACCACGTGGCAGAGAAAACCGCTGCCATCTTTGTTCATGCGAACAAAGGCAGCGGGACCTGGTCGTCGAGTGCATGGAACTGAAAACGGACACTCGACTTCCCGAACACCGGTCCCAAACAGACGAACGCTGGAACTCTATTTACCGAATAGCTAGAAGAGCACTATTCGGTACTTTGGTGTATTCGACAGAGGGGCACGAACGCTGCTAGGAGCCAGAGGGATCCATTCGGTACTTTGTTCGTTTTTCTGCTATTTCTAAAGTGACCGGCAAAACCCACCATGTTGGTCACCCAGATCAGGGCTATCAGGGGACATGTGAATTGTGGGGATACCCCAAGTATAAAGGGGTGTTCCAGTTATTGAGGAAAATGGTGATTTTTCTGCCTGGAGATAATTAAGTTATTCTTTTATCAGACTGAATTATCTACTGGGCTAGGGGAGGAAACTTTGGGTGTGTGTTGAAGTTTTACTGTATGTGATTGGTTAATGTTTGTCCCTCTTGCATGGGGACTTGCATAAAAGCTGTGTGCACCCATTAAATTCTAGTTCATTTTGTACCCTTCTTCTTGACTTCACTGTAAAAAAAAAGGCTTGGGGATTCGTGTGTTTCACTAAGGGAATCATCTTGTGAAGCTATTGGAATTGCTATAGGATTCGTCTACCTTATCTACCGAACGGAGGGCTATAATCACTAAGGCTCTGGCGGGTCGGGAGGAAACTGCCGAATGAGGTTTAAATATACTTGGTTTCCTTACAACACTGTTTTTCAGTTACTGCAAGGCTAACTAATGGACTTGATCCATTCGGAGTTTAACCTATCACTGAGTTAAAAGTAACGCAGTGAGAGAAAAGGCTTTTATAGTACAGAATAATGAAATGCAAAACATATGTAAACTATTAGGAAGCAATGAAGCATACACTGGGAGATCAGCCATAAAATATGGGGTTGGCTCCTATAAAGAATCACAAATCTCTGCAATTACTCCCTGCAGAGTTTATGCAGTTTGAGACTTAATATGACAATTTTATGAAAAGCAAATATAATAATTGCCAAAATTGTTGATGGAATAAGCAGCATTGAAACATATTTACAGAAAATTTTAGGAATTATCCAGGGAATTTCAAATTTTAATTCACATTTGCTAAACTGGGAAATACCAGAGTGTGAACTGAAAACAGAAATTCACAGCATTATAATGTGAATCCCACTCAAGGTTTTCGCTAAACTCTGAATTCGCTGAGCTCTAAATCTGACAATTCATGAAAAGAGCCAATGAAAAAAATCAGCTTTATGCTGTGCTATGTGTGCAGAGATTGGCACTTTTATAACTGGGCAAAATGGTGTAAAGACCTATTGGAAGTGGCAGGGGTACTGGTCAAGCGTGCAGGCTGCTGGTTTTCAGATACACCACAATGAAAATACGCAGAAAAAAAACCTCTTTATTTATTAAACAGGGAAAATAAAAAAATTAAACTTAATTAGGGGGTTCATTACAATGAGTTTAGTGAATAGCCCTAAATGTTCCTTGTAACTCGTAATATATCATTAATATAATATAAATGTTCCTAGAGTGTTTAATATTGATGGAAGCCTGAGCTACAGCTGCCCCTCTCTACACAATACAGTCTGCCATTAGCTGCTGGGGAGATCGAGACACTATGTTAGTAATTGGAAAGGAGCAAGATGATAATGGTAGCAGTGACCAAGCAGTAACTGCACCTAGTGAGTAGGGTTGCAGATACGACATGTTTATAATTATCATTCCGACATGCCGCTGGTCTGCACATGAAAATGATGCCCTGTAGCATTTAGGATACATTATTATTATTATTATTTTATTATTTATATAGCGCCAACAAATTCTGTAGCGCTGTACAATGGGTGGACTAACAGACACATAATTGAGATCAGACCACTGACGTACAGGAACAGAGGGGGTTGAGGGCCCTGCTCGAAGAGCTTACATGCTAGAGGGAGTGGGGTATAGTGACACAAAGGGTTAAAGTAGGGGAATTAAATAGTTTGTTACAGAAGGGTTTATTGAGTGCTTGGTAGGTCATTTTTGACATGCTGTGATCGAGAAAGCACCCCACTGTCTTGATCAATTAATATATTTCCTCATACAGCATATTATTTCTACATACTACAGGGATGCAAATGCAGAGCTATAAATCAGAGAAGTGATGCTTTCAAAAAATGTATTAAAGCTTACAGCAATGCAACAGTCAAACTGCTTTGGATGTTGTCCTTTAGCTCCCTCTTGTGGAAAAACCTTTTCTGATTATACTATATTTGTATGTATATAAAATTCATTGGTTACAATACACAGAAACATTTTAACAGGAAATACACTTTTGTTCTTTAAAGGAACACTATAGTCACCTAAATTACTTTAGCTAAATAAAGCAGTTTTAGTGTATAGATTATTCCCCTGCAATTTCACTGCTCAATTCACTGTCATTTAGGAGTTAAATCACTTTGTTTCTGTTTATGCAGCCCTAGCCACACCTCCCCTGGCTATGATTGACAGAGCCTGCATGAAAAAAAAACTGGTTTCACTTTCAAACAGATGTAATTTACCTTAAATAATTGTATCTCAATCTCTAAATTGAACTTTAATCACATACAGGAGGCTCTTGCAGGGTCTAGCAAGCTATTAACATAGCAGGGGATAAGAAAATCTTAATTAAACAGAACTTGCAATAAAGAAAGCCTAAATAGGGCTCTCTTTACAGGAAGTGTTTATGGAAGGCTGTGCAAGTCACATGCAGGGAGGTGTGACTAGGGTTCATAAACAAAGGGATTTAACTCCTAAATGGCAGAGGATTGAGCAGTGAGGCTGCAGGGGCATGTTCTATACATCAAAACTGCTTCATTAAGCCAAAGTTGTTCAGGTGACTATAGTGTCCCTTTAAAAACACAAAAGGGACAGGGGGACACCTTGGCCTTGCACATTGGACCTCTTGTGCACCCTTATGTCTGGATGTGTATATTTCCTACATTGCCCTCCATTAATATTGTTACCCTTGTTAAATATTAGCAAAGAAGGCTGTGAAAAACTGTTTTTATTGTTAAACCTTTTGATATTTTGTTAAAAAAGTACACTCTGCTCTCATGATTATCAAACAATTACAAATACAACACAGATTTAAAAAAACAATCTTTATTAAATATATGCATGGCACAATTGGCACTTTTTTAGTCCATACACTGTGCTACCTCCCTTGGCAACCTCCTACGATGCCTAATGATGTTGGAGAATATATGGCAAGGGATCGGAGACCAATTCTCCCATATTCTTCATATTTCCAGGTTGATGCTGGTGGACTCTCCTCATCAGTTCACCCCACACATTTTCTATGGGGTTCAAGTCAGCTGATTTGTGTTGATTTTTATGTATGTTTCGGATCTTTGCCCTTGTGGAAAATCCAGCCACGGTCCATTTTAAAGGGATACTATAGTGTTAGGAATACAAATCTGCTCCTACCCTCCTTTGAGGACCCCACTTTGGTACATATATAGTTAAAAAAAACATTATTTACTTATCAGATTCTAGCACTGGGTCAGCGCTCCGAGTTCTTTTACATCATCCTACAGGGGGGCCTGATACGCATGCGCAGCAAGCGCTGCAAATGCATTATGCCCTCTCCTTCGGAAAGCATTGTCTCAATGCTTTCCTATGGGACTTCACTGACGCAGGATGTTCTCATGCAGAACGTGAGGACATCCAGTGTCACTTAGGTGACTTGGAGTCCAGTAATCTCCCGGAAGTGCCTCTAGTGGCTGTCTGTGAAAGATGAGCTAGATTCCTGGTGATCCAGTAGGGAACTTCGCGATCTGCATCCAGATCAAGTTCAGATCACTGTAAGAGCTTCCTTGTGGTTCCGGTGTTCCCTCTTCTCTGGTGATCCTGTGGTTGAAGCATTTTCTGTCACCAACTATCACTCCCAAAGAGAAAGTCACAAAACAAAAATCCTACAGAGAATGCAGACTGCAAGCTGGCTGGGTCTATTTTTTTTTTTATAGCAGTCTGACCCTTGAAGGAAATCATTGCTCTCTGCACTGGCCATGTAGCTACCCCTCTAGGCTGCCACTCAGTCAGCAATGGAGATATTTTGATCTCCTCTTTTGGCCTCAGCTAATGGCCATGGTTGTATGGTGTTGATGTTTGTGTCTGTTTTTCTATTTCTGTGAACTGCACTAGGCTTCAACATACAACGGCAAATATTCCTGATCATGATATGACAGATATAATTTTCATACCCTTCATGGAAGAGAAGTAGGAGTCCAAGGAGAAATTTTGCCCAATCCTGCTTGTTTCATGGTTTTCAAAATTTTCCAGCAGATGACTATCCAGGAAACGATTCATAGAACCACCCTGGATTACACCAACAGATACCACAGGGTGGAGCCACTGCTTAAGTCTTTAGCAGCATTACACAATTTTGGAGAGCACTTCTGTCAGACAGAAACTGAATATTGGGTTTGGAGTGAGCGACCCTTTTCTGCTTGCTTTAAAGCTGCACTGTCTCCAAGAAGCTGTGTATGTACTTTGGATACTCACATTAGTAAATAACCCTGAAAGTGATTTTCACATTTTAGGCCAAAACAGCTGCATCAAAAACTGACTTTGGACTAAAATTAATTTTGAATCCCCAGCAGTTTACATGTTTGTGAATAACCTTTATCTTCCTGACATAAGTGAATGACAAATCTAGGCTGGAAAACAGGTTTGGGGAAAAGGAATTTAAATATTTATGTAATATACAGCAAAATATTTAATAAATAGTCTAATACCTAAAATATATGAGCTTTGACAGAAATGTAAGTTAACACATAGATTAGCATTAGCTTTTTTTAGATAACACATACAAACTAGGCATGTGCATGGGGAAAATATTTGGTTCGGCATTTCCGAAATTCTGGACTTCGTCAATTCTGGACTTTGGCACTTCGACACTTCGGCAACTTTGGCACCTCGGCACTTGAACACTTCGGCACTTCGGAACTTCGCCACTTCGGAACTTCGGCAACTTCGGAACTTTGGCAACTTCGGCACTGCGGAACTCCGGCATTTCGGGACTTTTCTTGCAGCCGCTTGGTAGATAACTCCCTAATTCCCACGGTATTAGGGAGTTATCTACCAAAAGTCTGAAAGACCTAAATTGGTCTTTCAGCCAAATTTACTAATACTAAGTAAAAATTACTTAGTATTAGTAAATTGTGCCCCTACTCGCTATACCACGAATAGGGGCATGTCTATTAAACAGTGAGCAGCCTGTGGCTGCTCACTGTAAAAAAAAAAAAAGGGTCCCCCCTCCCCGAGTGGTGGGTGGGGGCCCTAAAATAAAAAAAGGGGGGAGGACCTATTGTTGCGGGTCAGGTCAGTCAGGTGTTTGGCCAGGGCACTACAATTGGGTACGAATTTTCGGTAGTACCCTGCAGTACCCAGGAAGGCTAGCACTTGGGTTTTTGTCCGGGGGTAGGCCACTTAGCTACTGCTTCAATTTTTGCTGGTTCGGGCTTTTGCTGTCCACTCCCTACCCGGTGTCCCAGGTACTGCACCTCTGCCATCCCTATGTGACACTTGCTGGGCTTTAGCGTCAACCCTGCCTCTCCGATATGGTCAATGACTGCTCCAATATGTCGCATGTGGTCTGACCAAGTCTGGCTATAGATGGCGATATCATCCAGGTATGCACATGCATACTCCTGGAACCCATCCAGTAGCCGATCCACCATCCGTTGAAAGGTAGCCGGAGCGTTTTTCATCCCGAATGGGATGATGCGAAACTGATACAAGCCAAACAGGGTGACAAACGGCGACTTGGGGATGGCATCCTCGGCTAGTGGAATCTCCCAGTACCCTTTGCATAAATATATTGTAGTAAGGTACTGGCCTCATGCCATTTTGTCTAGCAGCTCGTCTATCCAGGGCATCGGGTAGGCATCAGACACTGTTTTGTCATTTAGCCTCCAGTAGTCTACACAAAAGCGTATTGTGCCATCCTTCTTGGGTACCAGCACTACTGGCGATGCCCAGGGGCTATCGGAATGTTCAATAACTCCTAGCTGCAACATTAACTCAAATTCCTTACTCATATGTTCCCTGATTGCTTCCGGGCTACGGTATGGGGTCTGCCGCATAGGTAGCTGTCCGGGGGTCTGAACTTGGTGAGTAGCTAGTGGGGTGTACCCTGGTAAATTGGAGAACGTGGCTCCGTTAGCCGCGATTAACTCCTGTACCCGGGCACGCTCCTGAGGACTTAGCCGCTCCCCCAGCTGAACAGCTGTGGAGGCCTCTGCCTGATCTTCCCACTCTAATAAGTCAGGTAGTGGAAGATTCTCCTGATCCTCAGAGGCTGAAGTTAATATCGCCTCCACGTTCTTTATCTTCTCATGGTAGGGTTTGAGCATATTCAGGTGGAACATGCGTCTCTTCCCTGTCTCTGAGCAGGGGCCAATCACATATGTGGTGTCACATCTCTGTTCCACCACCTGGTATGGGCCTTGCCAGATGGCCTGCAGCTTGTCATTGCGAACAGGTTTTAAAATCAAAACTTTCTGTCCCACGTGAAAGCTGCGGTCTCTGGCTCCCCTATCATACCATCGGCATTGGCGTTGTTGGGCTGCCTGGAGGTTGGCCTGTACGGTCTGGGTTAGTGCCTCCAAGCGGTCCCTGAACTCCAGCACATATGGTACAATGGGTGTCCCATCTGTACTACTTTCCCCCCACAAGTGCTCCCTAATCAAATCTAACCCTTCGCACCCTTGTCCCAAACAGTAGTTCCAAGGGAGAAAAGCCTGTGGACTCTTGGGGTACCTCTCTGTAGGCGAATAGCAGATGGGGTAGGAATCGCTCCCAGTCCTTATGGGCCTCTCCAAAGGTACGGAGCATCTGTTTTAACGTCCCATTAAACCTTTCACATAACCCATTAGACTGCGGGTGGTACGCAGAGTTCACGATAGGTTTAATGCCACATATTCTCCATAGTTGGTGGGTCACCTTGGCCGTGAACTGCGTACCCCTATCCAATATGATCTCCTGGGGGAACCCCACTTGGGAGAATACTTTCATTAAGGCCTCGGCCACTGTCTCAGCGTGGATCTTGGAGAGGGCTACTGCTTCGGGGTACCGGGTGGCGTAGTCTACTACGGTCGTAGTCTACTAAGGCCAAATTCTACTAAGGCCAAATTATGCCCACTGCCCATCATAGAAGAACCATTTAGTAGAGTGGCCATAGATATAGTAGGACCCCTACCAAAACCCAGGCCCTCTCCAAGATCCACGCTGAGACAGTGGCCGAGGCCTTAATGAAAGTATTGGTAGGGGTCCTACTATATCTATGGCCACTCTACTAAATGGTTCTTCTATGATGGGCAGTGGGCATAATTTGGCCTTGTGGCGGTCACCCCTCTTGCCTACTCGCTGACAGGTGTCACGTTTGGCAGTACTGCCACACATCCTTGGATATACCCAGCCAGAAAAAGGCGTGGGTCAAGCGGTATCGAGTGCGAGTCATCCCCAGATGCCCAGACAAGGGGATGTCATGAGCGATCTGAAGAAGTTCCTGTCTATATTTCTGGGGGACCACTAGCTGTCTAGTAGTCACATTCACAGATCCCCCCACTACCCTTTCAGAAATGCGGTACAGTAACCCCTTTTCCCAGGTATACCATTCTCCCTCTAATCCGGCCTGGTCGGAGATCACCCTATCCCTGTATACTTTTAACGTAGGGTCTATCTTAACCTCAGCCTCAAATTCAGTCGGGGTATATCAAGTAACACGGGTCATAGAAGGGTCACTGTCTCTTACCTGAGCCTCAGAGTGCGTTGATGGAGCCGTGGTGCGAGCCTGTTGCCTTGTGGTTACTGGGTGGGCCTCTTGGAGTGGAGCTTGAGGAATAAAGGTGGAAGTCATTTGACCCAGGTCGTTTCCTAATACGACATCCGCTGGCAGTTTCTGCATCAGGCCCACCTCTACCATGCCCTCCCCAACATCCCAATGCAAATGTACTTTTGAGGTGGGTAATCTGTATACCGCTCCCCCTGCTACTCGCACTGCTACAGATCCGCCGGTGTGTGCGGAGCCTGGAACCAAATGAGGGGCTACCAGAGTCAGAGTGGCTCCCGAATCCCGGAGCCCTTGGATCTCTTTCCCTTCCAGGGTTACTAGCTGGCGATGGTGTTGCCTGTTGTCTGTGGCTTGTACCGACATCACATCGTGTAGTATCCCCAGGGGCTCTTCGGTCTGATTAAAAAGGATCTCCTGGGCTGCCGTTTCAATGCAGTGTAGTCTGTCTCCATTCACCTCTGTGTTCGGTTCTTTGTTGTATCCGAATTGCTATTCACTTTCCTGTTCGGTAGTTTCAATTACCCGAACACCGCTTTTCGGCTGTAAAGTTGGATCCCGTCGCTTGCCACCAATTGTAGCGGAGCTGCAATGTTAAATCCCAATATCTCCGCTGGCACAGAAAGTAATCCAAGTAAAGCGCTGGAAAGGCAGGCAATATCCCAAATCCCCCAGTAACCAGATGAAACACAGTTCTGGGAGTCAACTTACAATTTTATTCACAGCTCCAGTATTTATGCAATTTCCCATGCAAGGGGTTTCCTTAGTCACTTTACAGGGGTATTACAGTAGAGGGCTACACGGGGAACTGAATATACAGAGCATTTCTCCCACCATGCATTGCTGTACATGAGGGATACTCCCACTAGAATATCCTGTTAAGTGGATTATCCCTCCGTACAGCAGAACCGTGTTTTAACATAAAAATGTATAACTTTAACATTATTCGTGGGATTATAATAAATGACCGTTTGGTAGATAGCTGGGGTCTGAGTGCACACTTTGTGAAAGTACCGTTCAGATCCCAGCATAAATAACCGAACGCCGCATGAAACATACTTTTATATCAAATGCCCCTAAAAGTACCGAACAACTATTGAGAACCCAAATACCGAAAGACCGGGGCTCCCGAACGGCTTGGAAGTCCAGTGGTGTTTGCGCCGTCGAGTAGCCGATTTTAGTTCCAGACAACCAAACACCGCTGGGCTAACAAAGGATCCAAGATGGCCGACCGCCGTGTGGTCGGTAGCCGAACGACGGCCACCTAGGAAAGCAATTAACTACCGATTGCAACAATGTTGCAATTAGTTAATGGGCGCCACACGACCCTATGCGGGTTGGCTCCCGTTCGGTACCTTATTCATTTCACGAACAGTGTTTAGAGTCACTGTTCATGAAACTACCATATGCATGCTAGCGGCTTTCGGCTGTTAGCCTATGCATGCTCTCTATTCTTAAACACACAAATACATTTTTACACCAGGTTAACACAGCTTTTTCAGACAACCTTTAAATGTTCTGCAATATGACCGAAAGTGGCTAGGTTTACCACAGAGGGGGATTACCACCACAGTCCTGGTACCTTCTCGGCAGAGGTGACTCTGTCCCTATGCGCAAGATATTACAAAACTTGGGTATGAAACCGTTATGAGAGCTGGCAGAAGGCGGCCCACCATAGAGTCTGCAAATATTCTAATACACATAAATTAAATATTTCTACCAGACATTCCCGAATAAGGATGCCATACACCGAGAACTAACTTGGTATGAAGACCTCTGTGACAACAAAACCACCCTCGACAAGGCTTCCTGTACCAGCACCTCGAGAATAAAAGACACTTTCCGGCGCCGCTGGGAATGTATACTTGCCAAGTCATTCATGAAGCCCAATGGGAAAAGATACTGATTCTACACCACAAATGCTCCTCGAGCTCCAAGTACCAGGAAACCAACTTCAAATTTTTGGCATTTTGGTACAGGACACCAGATGGCCTCCACAGAATCTTCCCGGAGGTGCCTAATGTGTGTTGGAGATGTGGAGCGGGTCCAGGAACGATAACACATATCTGCTGGGAATGCCCATGCATAGTACCATTCTGAGAAATGGTGAAGCGAAAAACGGGGGAAATCCTCGATGACACAGGATGTTTTGACATGGAAACGGCCCTCCTGCACTCCACACCAACCACCATTGGGGCCTACAGAAAATCTATCCTCTGTCATCTTCTGAATGCCGCCAAGGCATCCCATTACACTGGAAGCAAGACACAACACCCACAACGGGACAATGGGTTGAAAGAGTAGAGCAGATATACATGAGTCGGTGCAGGCATTGCTACTGGGAACCGAGGAGAGGCATGTGGAGCAATGGCGGCCGTGGTTGGCATACATAGCAGGGGCAAATCTGAAAAATCCTACCCTGTTAGCGGGTCACCCCCTGCACGGGACACCCCTGGTATAAAACCACAAAAAGGTCACATACGTAAATCTTTTTCACCTGCAGGTGCGGGGTTCTTTTTTGTATCCAAGAAAGATGGAGAGTTACAGCCATGTATTGATTATATGGTGTAACAGACCGTTTCAGCACACAAGGGGTTAAAACCATTTAGGCGATATTCCCCTTTTCAGATACACAGGCACAGCTACTGCAGAACACCAAACTCCCGAACTGCATACAAGGGAATGCTCCAAACACCCGAACTGCATACAAGGGAATGCTCCAAACACCTGAACTGGAACCTCACGAATAGCTGCTAGCAGACGAACAGGAAAAGCACCCAAGCGGCTTACACTCCTGGCAATCAGTCTCTAACAGAATACAGTAAATCCTCCCCCCAATAATGAGACAAGGCTCCGTGTTGAGGGTCAAGCAGTGGTCTGTTTAATGAGGGCTACCTGCCCAGTATTTATGCAGGTCTCCCACCTGGTGGACACTCCCCTAGGGGACCAATTGGGAGACTGTGACAAAGGACAGACATGAACCAATGACAGACACACAGAGGTAAAACCTCCCCACAATGCATCCCAACTTCCCTCCCTCTGTCCTGGAGATAATTGGGAAGTAATCCAATTATCTCCCAGCACAGAGGCAAAACTCCATTAACCACATGGCAGTAAAAGACAGTAAAAGACATAAAAATGTATAAAGTTACAACTGTTGCACAAAACATATACATTCTACCTATCCCCAGATAGCTTAGATCTGAGCACACAAAAGTACCGAATAGCGCTCAGATCCTATGCACACAGTCCAATCGCCGTGGAGTTAAAGTGTTCACAAAGTCTGTTCTCCATCCGAATAGACTCCACGGGATGGCTATCTGGGGTAATGCTGTTCATACGGTTTAAACTACCGAATGAACAGGCATCCGGTTAAATAAGCCTTTTCTGCAGGGGAAAAGAAGGCTTTTAACATGGGGCCATACTCCAAAGGCAACAGGCGAGCAACCAGGCTTCTCCAATGCAATGTGGTGAGATTGCTCTCGTCACATATGGCATTGAACAAGATCACCATCAAAATTGCTTATACCATTCCCCTTATCTCAGAATTGTTTGACAGACTCTAGGGGGCTACGTTGTTTACCAAACTCGACTTTAGTAGTGCTTAAAATTTGGTAAGGATTAAGGAGGGTCATGAATGGAGAACTGCATTTAACACGAGAAGTTTGGGGGGGGGGAGGTAATAAAGTAAGATTTGTTTGATTTAAACTCCTCATCTCATTAAAATGGCAGACTTAGTTCAGTATAATAGTTGTTGTGCATTTGTTTCACGTTCCACTTTTTGGAGGTTTGGTTGTTGTCTAATCTGTAGACAGTTCTCTATATTGCAGTAGGAGATTGCATTTTTGAAGTCGGAGATTTGTAAATTATCATTTAAACAATCTCAGGCTGGGACTGTTGCAAATCCACTGTCGCAGAGATGTCCTAGGAATGGCAGATGGATTACTGTAGGATCTGGTAGACTTAGAGATGTAGACAAAAGGCATACTGCACAGTCTGTGTCTTTACATAATTCATTTTCTTCAGATTTTAGTGGTGTTACGGAGAAAGGCTCAGGCACCAAGTTTGTGGAACCACCATCCTCTATGCCTAAGGTGATAAAGAGAGCACCCCAGGACAAAAAGGACAAGGTGAAGTCTGATAGAAAGCAGTTGTTGTTGGAGGATTCTATCTTAAGAGGTGTAGAGTTGAACAATAGTGGCTATGTGAGATGTCTTCCTGGAGCTACTGCTTACAGAGACAGACGTATTTGTAATATTGTTAAGTAAGCAAAGCAGGAAGGGAATTAGATGTACTTGTCCATCTTGGGACAAATGATTTGGCTTGTAATGAGGTTTCTGAGGTAAAGGAAGTGTTTTGTGTTCTTGCCAATGATATACGGCAGGTTGCTTCCACACTGTCATTCTCTGAAGTTCTGCCTGTGCATAACACTCAGAATGACAGGCGGATGCGTATTAGGGACTTTAACTTGTGGCTTGGGGAATGGTGTCAGAAGCAAGGATTTGGCTTTGTTTCTCATGGAAGCTCTATTTGGAATAGAAATTAACTGTACAAAAAAGATGGTTTTCATCTTTCTCAAAAGGGAACAAATGTTCTCAGCGAGCAGTTCAGAGGTTTTGCTAAGAAGTATTTAAATTAGGAGGGGGGACAAAAGGGTAATAAAACATCAATCCAATTGCCCCCCAAAACAAAAACAGAAAGTAACCGTAACGAGTGTGTTTAAAAAATGATAAGCTTAGAGTCATGTCTACAAATGCTCGCAGTTTAGGGAATAAGATCCATGAACTTGTGGCAATAATGGCAACTGAGAATGTAGATTTAGTGGCTGTTACTGAGACATGGTATAATGAGAAAAATGACTGGGATATATCAATACCAGGGTACTCTTTATATAGAAAAGACAGAGAAGGCAAGAAAGGTGGTCCTGTATGTGAAGGATAGCATAAAAGTTAGCCTAATAAAAGTTAGTGAGGCGAACATAGAGTCCATTTGGGTTACGTTAGAATTTGGTAATCACACAGTAACTCATGTAGGTGTGATTTACAGGCCCCCTGGACAAATAAAAGAGTTAGATAATCTACTAGTTGAGGAAATAGCTAAAATGACAATGAAGGAGGAAGTTATCATCATGGGTGACTTTAATCTTCCTGATGTTAACTGGAAATCCAAAATAGCTGCTTGTGCCAGGAGCACACATATTATAAACTCCCTACTGGGATTGTCTCTAAAACAACTCATTGAGGAACCAACTCGTAAGGAGGCCATACTATATTTAGTGTATACAAATAGAGATTTGGTATCAGATATTACTGTAGGTGAAAGTTTAGGATCCAGTGATCATCAGTCAGTGTGGTTTAATATAAGAAAGGTGACTGAGTCACATCACACAAAAAAAAAGTTTTAGACTTTAGAAAAGCAGACTTTTCTAAAATTAGAATATGCGTAAAGGAGTCCTTGTCAGACTGGAGCAGTTTAAATGGAGTCCAGAAGAAATAGGACGATTTACAAGTTGCACTGCCGAAGGCAACAGAAAATTGCATTAGGTTTGTTAGTAACATAGAAACATAGAAACATAGAATGTGACGGCAGATAAGAACCATTCGGCCCATCTAGTCTGCCCAATTTTCTAAAAACTTTCATTAGTCCCTAGACTTATCTTATAGTTAGGATAGCCTTATGCCTATCCCATGCATGCTTAAACTCCTTTACTGTGTTAACCTCTACCACTTCAGCTGGAAGGCTATTCCATGCATCCACTACCCTCTCAGTAAAGTAATACTTCCTGATATTATTTTTAAACCTTTGTCCTTCTAATTTAAGACTATGTCCTCTTGTTGTGGTAGTTTTTCTTCTTTTAAATATAGTCTCCTCCTTTACTGTGTTGATTCCTTTATATATTTAAATGTTTCTATCATATCCCCCCTGTCTCGTCTTTCCTCCAAGCTATACATGTTAAGATCCTTTAACCTTTCCTGGTAAGTTTATCCCGCAATCCATGAACCAGTTTAGTAGCCCTTCTCTGAACCCTCTCTAAGGTATCAATATCCTTCTGGAGATACGGTCTCCAGTACTGTGTACAATACTCCAAGTGAGGTCTCACCAGTGTTCTGTACAATGGCATGAGCACTTCCCTCTTTCTACTGCTAATACCTCTCCTATACAACCAAGCATTCTGCTAGTATTTCCTGCTGCTCTATTACATTGTCTGCCTACCTTTAAGTCATCAGAAATAATCACCCCTAAATCCCTTTCCTCATATGTTGAGGTTAGGACTCTATCAAATATTCTGTACTCTGCCCTTGGGTTTTTTCGTCCAAGATGCATTATCTTGCACTTATCCACATTAAATGTCAGTTGCCACAATTCTGACCATTTTCTAGTTTACCTAAATCATTTGTCATTTGGCTTATCCCTCCTGGAACATCAACCCTGTTACATATCTTAGTATCATCAGCAAAAAGACATACCTTACCATCAAGACCTTCTGCAATATCACTAATAAAAATATTAAAGAGAATGGGTCCAAGTACAGATCCCTGAGGTACCCCACTGGTGACAAGTCCAAGCTTCGAATATATTCCATTAACTACAACCCTCTGTTGCCTGTCACTCAGCCACTGCCTTACCCATTCAACAATATTGGAATCCAAACTTAGAGATTGCAGTTTATTGATAAACCTTCTATGTGCAACAGTGTCAAAAGCCTTACTGAAATCTAGGTAAGCAATGTCTACTGCACCACCCTGATCTATAATTTTAGTTACCCAATCAAAAATCAATAAGATTAGTTTGGCATGATCTCCCTGAAGTAAACCCATGTTGTCTCTGATCTTGAAATCCATGTGTTTTTAGATGTTCATCAATCCTATCCTTTAACATGGTTTCCATCACTTTCCCCACTACTGAAGTAAGGCTTACTGGCCTATAGTTGCCCGACTCCTTCCTATTACCTTTCTTGTAAATGGGCACAACATAAAAGCAGTAAAAGCAAAAAAATTAAGAAACCACTGTGGTACTCCGCAGATGTGGCCAAAATAGTAAAAAACAAAAAGTTAGCATTTAGTAATTATAAAAAAAAACAAAGTGAGGAAGACAGACAGATCTATAAGATTAGGCAGAAAGAGACTAAGCAAATTATAAGAGCCTCCAAAACACACACAGAAGAGATAATAGCACAGTCAGTAAAAAAGGGGGATAAAACATTTTTAGATACATAATAAAAACAAAATTAGTATCAGCGCTAAGTGAATATACCCCAATGTAGTAAACACAGGGTTCAACCCAAAAATGTCTTGTCCATCAAACAGTTCCAATTTCAGTCTTAATTGAGGGTACTTCCAAGCAATTTACAGGGATTAGTTGCTGCAACAGTAGCATATATGTAAAATCTGTGTCTTTATATGTATCCAAACCTTAAAATAGAAAAGATACTGACATAGCGTAATACTGTTACAATTTTATTACCTAAGTGAAAAAACCCCCATAAGAAAAACTCTTACAATATAATGTTGTGAAGCTTATCTCTAAGTTTCACAATAAAGCACAATTCACACAGAGTGTTAAATGGAAGAGTTACTTGCTGTCGCTCCGTGAATACAGATCTTTCTGAACCGTCCTGTGCACTTGGATTGGTCCCTCACAAGAACGCCGGCTTCCAGGCACTGCTGTGATTGTTGTAGATTTAAAAGTCCCACCAGACACACGATCTACATGTTTCGCTCGTTAAACCAAGCTTTTTCAAGCTTTTTTTTTTTTTTATAAAGCTTGGTTTAACGAGCGAAACATGCAGATAACTGTATTATTCTTGACGTGCGCTCTCTATACTGTGTTTTTTTATTTTTAGATACATAAATGAGAAAAGGAAAGTAAAACAAGGATTAGTTAAAAACAAAAGAAGGAATGTATGTAGAAGAGGATAAAGGCCTAGCTTATTGCCTCAATTAATATTTCTGTTCAGTATTTACAGATGAAAATGAAGGAAAGGGCCCTCAGGTAGGAAAAAGGACAAATGAGTCATTTGTTACATGTGAGTATTTCAACTGTCAAAAGTAAAGACAAATAAGTTGATGGGGCCTGATGCGATACACCCAAAGTTATTAAAAGCAGTTAGTGGTGTACCAGCAAAACCATTAACAGATTTATTTAACCAATCATTGTTAACATTAGTAGTCACAGAAGATTGGAAATTAGCAAATGTTGTACCCATTCACAAGAAAGGTGGTAGGGAGGAGTCGGGCAACTATAGGCCAGTAAGCCTTACTTCAGTAGTTGGGAAAGTGATGGAAACCATGTTAAAGGATAGGATTGTTGAACATCTAAAATCACATGGATTTCAAGATCAGAGACAACATGGGTTTACTTCAGGGAGATCATGCCAAACTAATCTAATTAATTTTTTTGATTGGGTTACTAAAATAATAAATCGGGATGGTGCAGTAGACATTGCTTACCTAGATTTCATGACAAAACAACACAATATAGACACTACTAGGGTGAATATCAAGTATAAGAATACGTAACTTAAAAATTACAATACAGCCTCCCAAGATCGCTACCCACAGAAGACGACCTTTTCAATGTATAGACAACAAGAACACAAATATGCGGGATACGGCTGAAACAAAACTAAAAGGAACATAAAACATATAGATAGTGCAGTACAGTTAGCACAATCAATTATCCTCTATACATAGGTGCACTCACGAGATTGTGTAGAATGTATCGCTCTGAGGGTGCCTCCCCCGATGTAGTGGGGGGCTAGTGCTCCCTTTCTTTGTTATGAAGTAGCCAGTTGTATTCAGGACTTTAAACGGGTGATGGTAGAAAAACGATTATTTTATTGATAAAAAAGGTGAACAATCACCATCAATATAAAATAGAATATGAAGGAAATATAAAGGGAATCAACACAGTAAAAGAGGAGACTATATTTAAAAGAAGAAAAACTACCACAACAAGAGGACATAGTCTTAAATTAGAGGGACAAAGGTTTAAAAATAATATCAGGAAGTATTACTTTACTGAGAGGTAGTGGATGCATGGAATAGCCTTCCAGCTGAAGTGGTAGAGGTTAACACAGTAAAGGAGTTTAAGCATGCGTGGGATAGGCATAAGGCTATCCTAACTATAAGATAAGGCCAGGGACTAATGAAAGTATTTAGAAAATTGAGCAGACTAGATGGGCCGAATGGTTCTTATCTGCCGTCACATTCTATGTTTCTATGTTTCTAAACGGTATGGTCCTACGCGTTTCGTTCTGCGAGGAACTTCATCAGGGGCCGCAGTAATCAATCAAATCAGTGAATGATGGAGATCTCTAATATATTTAGGAACATTTTTTTTAGATAAATGTAATGTCTTTTTTTTTTATTAATTATCTAACACTGGTCACTTTCAAATCACTGATGTTTATTTTAGTTTATATCATGGTTCACATAAAGTATTGTATAATTAAATACTGATACATGGTTCTTATATTAATTGTATTATTTTTCAATGCCTGTCACTTTAAATGATTATCGATGTTTTTCACTTTAAAATCTGACTCCTATGGAATCACTATATGAGTGACCATGGAGTATGAATATATATTGTGTATTTCACTATAAGCCTGTTATAAGAAATCCAATTCCTATATGGTCGTTAACATTCCTCTTTCTTTAGTAGATAAAAATTGTATTGCTTTGTATTGACTTCAACGATCATTTAACACCTTCCAATTTAACACCATTGAAGTGGAACGCAGATGGAATGCAGGTGGAACGCATCTGAAACGCGGAAGTATTGAATCATATGTACTTCCGGTTCCGGCAATCTGAACGCGCCAAATTCGATTACAACAAAACTATAGAGAGGACAAACAGCTTACAAGATTCCCTGCTGAACCAATGAGGTTATGGATGACCAGAGCCACCCACGAATCCACCAATGGACATAAGGATTAGCTCTATTTAAAGGGACTTGGGGATGGGGGGAATAGGATATGTTTTTTACATGTTGTGAATTTGTACACTGATTTTATTGATTACTGTGGTCCCTGATGAAGTTCCTCGCAGAACGAAACGCGTAGGACCATACCGTTTTTCCTTCATAGTCTATTTTATATTGATGGTGATTGTTCACCTTTTTTATCAATAAAATAATAATTTTTCTACCATCACACGTTTGAAGTCCTGAATACTACTGGTTACTTCATAACAAAGAAAATGATTACTAGAGCGATACATTCTACACAATCTCGTGAGTGCACCTATGTATAGCGCATAATTGATTGTGCTAACTGTACTTCACTATCTATATGTTTTATGTTCCTTCTAGATTTGTTTCAGCCGTATCCCGCATATTTATGTTCTGGTTACCCAGATTTCAGTAATGCTTTGACACTGTTCCACATAGAAGGCTCTTCAATAAACTGCAATCTTTAAGTTTGGATTGCAATATTGTTGAATGGGTTAGGCAGTGGCTAAATGATAGACAACAGAGGGTTGTAGTCAATGTATATATGCAAAGCAAGGTCTAGTTACCAGTGTTACCTCAGGGATCTGTACTTGGACCCATTCTCTTTAATATTCTATTAGTGATATTGCAGAAGGTCTTGATGGTAAGGTATGTCTTTTTGCTGATGATACTGAAATTTGCAACAGGGTTGATGTTCCAAGAGGGATAAGCCAAATGGCAAATGATTTAGAAAAATTAGAAAAATGGTCAGAGTTGTGGCAACTGACATTTAATGTGTATAAGTGCAAGATAATGCATCTTGGACGTAAAAATCCAAGGGCAGAGTATAGGATATTTGATACCCTACTAACCTCAACATCTGAGGAAAGGGATTTAGGGCTGATTCTTTCTGACGACTTAAAGGTAGGCAGAAAATGTAATAACCAAAGAAAAAAGTTACCTGCGCTCTCTCCTTAATCCCTATGTATATTTAAACAAATGGAGGTCATTTAGTTACTCCAATGGCCACTGGAGGGAATGCCCACCTGTCAACGTCAAGGCAGACCCCCCTTGACGGGTCCTACTCTGACCCTTTACCTTGCTTCCTTGAGCTTCTGGCAAAAATATCTCTAATAAGACAGAAAGGGGTATTTTTTTTATATATACACCCCTACTATATACTTGTTAACCCTTAATGTTAAAAATATTTTTAAATTAGAGGGCAAAGGTTTAAAAAAAATTTCAGGAAGTATTACTTTACTGAGAGGGTAGTGGATGCATGGAATAGCCTTCCAGCTGAAGTAGTAGAGGTTAACACCAGTGAGGGAGTTTAAGCATACGTGGGATAGGCATAAGGCTATCCTAGACTTAAGATAGGGCCAGGGACTAATTAAAAGTATTTTGAAATATTGGGCAGACTAGATGGGCCGAATGGTTCTTATCTGCCATCACATTCTATGTTTCTAAGGTCACTATGAGTATTTTGTCATGCCCTTCGGCCTATGTAATGCCCTGGCCGTATTTCAGGATTTCATTAACGATGTTCTCAGAGACTACATTTATACTTTTGTATTAGTATATCTGGATGATATTCTCAATTATTCCCCCGATTTTCAGACTCATCATAGGCATGTGAAGCAAGTATTGCAAACTTTGCTTAAAAATTGTGCTGTATTGCAAACTTGAGAAATACATACTTGATCAGACAGAGGTATAGTTCTTGGGATATAATATTTCAGCCTCTGGTTTTCAGATGGACTCTTGCAAACTAGAAGCCGTTCTACACTGGCCATTACCTAATGGGTTAAAAAGGTTTATTGGGTTTGCAAATTACTATAGGAGATTCAGCAAAGGTTTCTCTACTGTGATGGCCCCTATCACCAATATGACACGTAAGGGGGTTAACTGTACTATATGATCCAAAGACGCGAGATAAGCTTTTGAGCTTCTTAAGAAATTATTCACCTCTGCTGACATATTGGTACATCTTGACACTAGAAAACGCTTCATACTAGAGGTAGATGCCTCTGAGACAGGGGTAGGGGCGGTTCTTTCTCAGAGGGAGAGAAATCCTTGTGGGTTCTTTTCTAGAAAGTTGTCACCAGTGGAGTGTAACTATGATATTGGTAACAGAGAATTGTTGTCTATTATACTAGCTCTGAAAGAATGGCAACATCTTTTGGAAGGTTCCAAGGATCCCCTCCTGATCATAACTGATCACAAAAACTTGGCATACATTGGAGATACTAAAAGGCTCTCTTCTAGACAAGCCAGATTGTCATTGTTCTTGTCACGCTTTAACTTTATCATCACGTACAAACCAAGTCCTAACATTTTAAGGCTCATGCCCTATCTAGGCAATTTGACAGAGTCAGAACAAGAACAAGAGACTTCCCCTATTGTTCCACCTGAGTGTATCATTGCCTTAACTGTCCTTTCCTTGTCTTCTCCTCTTCTTTGTGCTATTATGGCGGCTCCGTCTCAGGCACCTATTGATAAACTTCAAGACAGATTGTTTATTCTGCTGCTAGAAAGAAAGGAGGTACTAAGAGTGTTTCACGATAATGTGACAGCTGGACATCCGGGTATTAATAAAACTGTATCCGCTGTATCAAGATCGTTTTGGTGGCCTTCTCTTAGAAAAGACATCAGAGAGTATGTGGAGGCCTGTACTGTTTGTGCGGTTTCTAAGGTTCCCCATAAACTACCATGTGGGTTATTACAACCACTTCCTATACCCAGTGTTCCATGGTCTCATTTGTCTATGGACTTCATTATGGAACTCCCAATTTCTAAAGGCTATACCACCATCCTTATGGTGGTTGATCACTTTTCAAAAATGGCACGCTTTGTTCCCCTCAAAGTTACCTTTTTCCCAAGATCTGGTTCTTATATTTATATGCGAAATTGTCAGATTACATGGTATTCCAAAAAATATTTTTAAAAAAATAATTATATTTGCGATGTTTCATTAATGGCATGCAGGAAAACTGATCTGACTTGCTACCTTGGGCCGAATTTGCCAGGAATAATGCTACCCATGACTCATCTGGACATAGTCCATTTTTTGTCAACAACGGTCGTCATCCTACTGTTCTTTCTCCGGTGTTCTCTGACACTGCTATTTCTGCTCTGGATGAACATCTCGCATGTATATGTGAGATTTGGACGAAGGTCCACATGGCTCCTGAAACTGCTGCAGCTTGTTTCAAATTTCATTCTGATAAGCGGCGTGGTGCCAACTCTGTTTACCGGGTAAATGATCAGGTATGGCTCACCTCGCGAAATATCAGACTCAAGGTTCTTGGCATGAAGTTTGCAGGTTTATTGGTCTCTTTTGAATTGTTCGGAGACTCAATCCTGTTTCATATTCTCTTGCACTTACTGCCTCCTTGCGTGTACCGAATTCATTTCATGTATCTTTGCTTAAGCCTCTTATCTGCAATAGGTATACTGTCCCTTTTGTCCCTCCTCCTCCTTTGGTTATTGCTGGACGGGAGGAGTACGAAGTCTCCTCCATAATTGATTCCAGATTTTTCTCATGGTTCTTTGCAGTACCTGACTGATTGGAAGGGTTATGGGCCTGCTGATCGTTCTTGGGTTCCTGTTTCTGATATAGAAGCAAAATCCGTTCTTTCCACGCCAAAATTACCTCTTAAAAATTACCTCTTAAACCTGGTCCGGTGGGCAGTCTTCAAGTGGGCGGTAATGTCACATATCCTTCGTATCCATATGGCAAAAACTGAGAAAATTACCTTCCGAAGATTGAGGGGAGTGGCGCTCGGTGGTCTTCTGCCATGATGCCTGGCTTGTGACCCACACAATTATATAGCCCCACATCCGTCCAGGGTAAAGATGCAGGTGACGTCGCTTGTCGAAAGTGCTACTCTATAAAGCCATGCCTCCTCCGTGATGTCGCAAACAGCCTCGGCACTCGAAAAATGTAAATAAACTTTTTTTTTTCTTTTTTTACATTTTAATGTACCCAGTGTGTGGTAGGAACCTGAATAAGAGTAGGAACACTGTAGTGTTAGAAATACAGATTTGTATTCCTAATGCTATAGTGTTCCTTTAAAACACATGATTTATTTTTTTTATTTTTTTTGGCAAAGAAAGCAGTAATGCTTGTCTGGGAGGAGTGAGAAATACACCTCCTTAAAAAATGATCATGCCTCATGCTGTAAAGTTAATTACTTTATATCACTATGGGCTGCTGTTAACCTCAAGTTTTATATGAATACTTCATTAAAATTAGCTTATATTCCTGAATATTAAAAGGTTATAGATAAATTATTACTACAGAATAAGATTATACCACATAGATCTAAACAATACTACTTACAGGTATTAAATATTTTCTGGTACAGCCAGAGGCTGTGTAACGTACAGAGCATTTAGAGATTGGTAGAATATACAAAATGTGTATCAATCTAATAACTGCAATAGCATGTGTAACCAGCTTACACTGCCTGGACCTCATGGCCCATTATAAAAGTATTAGGTCTGTGTTCCTTTTCTCAATTTTAATCAGTTTTATTTCTGCATGCTAGTACAAACTACTGATATAACATAACAAAAATATACACAAAAAGCAAGCAATAATCAGTAAATGGTGGTGAAATGATTTTATGAGCAGTGTCTGAATGCACCCAGGTTAATAGTCTAGGGGGTGCCAATTTCTATATATAGAATTTGGTGAAAATTATAAGACATTCAGTCTCAGCATACAAAATTTTGCAAGCGATAAAACCTTTAGTTTATATTAAAAAAAATACCTTTTGCGGAAAATAGCATACCGGGAACAGTGACATAAAACCACGCTAGACAAAGGCACATATAAACAACTGGTCACAGCCAGGGCAGACCTGAATTCACACCTCTCCCAAAAGATCGCCTTCCTATTCCGCTTGGCCCAAAAAGCATTCTATGAATATGGAAACAAAAGCGGCAGAATGCTAGCGAAAGCCTTGAGGAACCTGACCTGGACCAGATTGCTTCACCATCAAATACTACAGAACCTACTTCAAAACCCTTCAAAATCCCTTGACCCTAGCACGTCACTGGCACACATAATGGTGGTGCCGAAGGAGGGTAAAGACCCCACAGCGTGGCAAAGCTACAGGCCAATCTCCCTGTTGAATGCTGACCTGAAACTATTTGCAAAGATTCTAGCTCTCCGCATCCAACATATTTTACTGAAACTGATCCACCTGGACCAGGTGGGGTTGGTCAAAAAAAGGGAAGCCAGGGATAACACTACCAAAGTAATCAACTTGATACATGCAGCTCGGACGAGATCTTCGCTCTCACTCCTGGTATTCGTAGATGCGGAGAAGGCGTTCAACAGGGTAGATTGGACCTTCCTGTTTGTGACATTACAACAGCTGGGATTTGGCCCGAACATGCGGGCATAGATCGAGGCCTTGTACAATGATCCGTCGGCATGGGTATACATGAATAGCACACTGCCACGCCCATTCCCGATACGAAATGGCACCCGACCCTCTTTCGCCACTGCTGTTCGTGTTAAGCCTGGAACCCTTTCTAAATGCAGTGCGGGAATGGCCAGACATTGTCGGAATAGGCAGCAAGTGGGGACAAAGCAAGATCTCTTATGCTGACTACTTACTCTTCACAATTCAGAATCCACAATCTTCACTCTCTGCCATTATGCAGGAATTCAAAACATATAGCTCTCTCTCAAATCTCCGAATGAATTATACAAAATCCGAAATATTGCACCTTGGATGTGATCGCACCTTGATCACATCTCTGAAGACGCAATTCCCGTTCCAATGGTGTAAAGACGCGATCAAGTAGCTAGGCGTCTGATTCACCGCAGACATTTCTCATACATTCAGACACAACCCTCCTCTTCTTGAACGCGCACTTAAGAATCTGAAGGAATTGTCAGAGTGAATGTTCTTAAAATGAACGTACTCCCACGCATTTTATATTTGCAATAGACGCTCCCGATCTTCGTCCCCCAGACCTTTTTCACTCAGATACGCAGGGCTTTCACGAAATACGTATGGCGGAGTTGGATGGCCAGGATAAAATACGACATTCTAATAAAATACAAGGCAGCCTGTGGCTCCCCGACCTGGTCAAATACCACCAAGCTATCCACCTACAGCGCATTGCCGAATGGTCACTAGCACCAAAAGATAAACTTTGGATTGCCATAGAGGCCAACTTCTCAGCACTGCCGCTACACACACTTCCTTGGCAACCCCCACGAACGGAGAGTGGACAGGAGAGGGGCCACCCCACAATAACTACCACCCTAAATGTGGAGGAGGATATCAGCCTGTCCGGACCTTTCACCATCTGTCTACCCCCCGTACCCTATCTGTCACGATTCGGGGAACCAAACACGCCAACACACACACACACACAAAGTGCCGTACCGGACCTTAGAGTGGCCGGGCTAAGCACACAAAGAATAGTCAGGAAACAAGCCGAGTAAGGGGAACCAGAAGACAGAATAACGATAGACAAGCCGAGGTCAAAGGGTAGGAGAAAGTCACAAAGTCGGATAACAAGCCAGAGAGTACGTAACCAGAAGCACAAGTTCAGAATCAATACTAACAAGCAAAGACCACAACAGGGCGAAGAGGAACAGGAAAGGTAAGTATATAAATCCAAAGGTTAATTCTGATTGGATAATTTCCAATCAGAATTAACAATCACACGTGGGAGATATCTAAACCTCCCACTGTGATTGAGGCACTGTGCCTTTAACGCCGGGTCAGGTGACTGACCCCGGCGTTGGTTAAAGTGGGCGGTCTCCCAGCGTGCAGCGTCATGCATGCTGCCGCTGGGAGACACAGAGGAAGAGGCGGACGGCACCCGTGGGAGAGAGGGTGCCGCCCGCCGAGCACACGGCTGAAGGGGGACCGCGGACGGCTGGAGGGTGAGTGCCGCGAGCGGACTGCAGCCTCCCCTCGCAGCCGCCCGCGGGACCCTGACACTATCACAGGCAACCTGTCATTCCGCATCTTCGACTCGGCAGTCAGGAACTGCCTTGGACAGCCATCACCCTGCAGACTCTAGCATGTGATAGCAAATGGTAAAATCATGCCAATATTAATACTGCCTACACCTTCAAACTTGATGACAAACATCAGATACCACCAGTTAGTCTGCCTGCTGAAACAATTACCAAACCTATCATCAGCAACCACTAACCATATTTGAGGTAATATGCACCCCCACCGCACGCCATCTCACTGCTATATAGCCTTCTGAATACACCACAGGGAGATCAAAAACTCCCCAATTTTGTCAGGCACTAGGAGAGGGACCTCGGTCACCCATTGACCCAAGAACAATGGATCAATACTTAAATGCTGATGCACAAAGCCTCTATTAGTACAAGGTACCAAGAGACCGGCTACTCACTGGTTCAAAACACCTGAAAAACTTGCATCCATGCACAACTCGTGTGCACCAGAGTGCTGGAGATGTGGCACTGAACTGGGCACATTGTTCCATATCTGGACTTGCACCCGGATCCAGCCCTTCTGGAAGGAGGTACACTGGGTAGTGTCCACAGTCACGGACAATTTGGTCGAGCTCTCTCCAGAAAGCTACCTGCTCCTTCTGACACCCCTTCCGCTGGCTACATAAAAGAAGACCAATGTGGCATGTAGCCTTATCCCGACATACTGGAAACAGACCACAGCTCCCTCCACAAAACAACTGGATTAATCGAGTGGGGGACATAAGGAACATAGAAGAACGTATCATGACGGCAGATGGAAGAAGCCAAAGGTACCAGAAGATCTGGTTTCATTGGATCTTCTGGCTGACAACCAGATGACTACACCTTGAACTCTATAAGATCATAAAAGATCGGAATGGGTCCCCCTTCACTGGGTGAATAACGAAAAGCGGCGGTGGTGGCTGTGGGGCGGCGGACAACACTCACCGAACTACCCACTCCTTATCCCCCCTGTATTTTATTTTTTTTATCTCTTATTTCTTTCCCCCTCACTTACGCTCTCCCTACCACCAACTCCCTGCACCCTTATTATCCTTACCTCTATTACCCACCTTACCCTCTCCCTCTTCCCCCTCTCCCTTACACTAATCTCACCAGAGCTAACCTATACTCATTGAACACTCAACCCTCCGACATCAGACCCCCCGACAATGCCAACACAGGCGGAAGGACTAGACCACACACCATAATAGAGCCCAAGATTGCCTCCTCCATTAACTTGTAATTGGTAACTTTTACTATATGACTTCTCGATCCCTATTGTCCCCTACCACAGCCTACCTGCTAACGAGCAACCAATGGGCTATACAAAAGAATGGGGTAACACCCACATACCCTGTATCAACAAACATGCTCATAAGGTTTACTATGCAAGCCTGTTTATCAACTATGTAAAATATGGTAATTAAGAAATTAAACAATGAGAGGCTCTTGTTGCCTAATTACTTCAATCTGTGAAGTGAAAGTGACCGGGGGGAAAGGGTGTCCAGAAAGGGCCCAATTATAGTGCAAAATATTTTTGTAAATGGAAGGTTTATTTGCCATACACTCCACTCAACAACCAAGAATATGATAAGACTGTAGCTTTGACAACAGATATGTCAAACCAGAGGTTCCTATTCTGAGGTGCAAAGTAATGGGTCAATTACTAAATTAAAGTGAAATAGTTATAGGGGGTATCACATATGGTTGAGAACTGGGATTGGCTTGTACAATGCTATTTAGCCTGGAGAGGATTTTATTTTCTGGTCTGATTAAAAAAAAAAAATATATATATATATATATATATATATCAATAACATATTGAATAACAGAGCTGGGGGGTTACAGAACCTTTTGTTCTGTGATGGGGAATCATACTATTTTCCATCAATGTTTTTTCTATGGGGGAAGGGAAGAGCTTGCCATTTGTTGATTGAAGACCATTAACCCCTTAAGGACTGGACTGTTTTTGCGATGTTGTACTTTTGCGACCAGGCATTGTTTTTTTCAGGACAAAAGGGGCTTTCTTTACATACCATTATTTATATAATCTCATGTATTTTAAATAAAAAAAAATAAAAAAATATGATGAAAAATTGAAAAAAATACATATTTTTTTACTTTTACTTGAAAAATCTTTTACTCATCTACAAAAGCGAATTAAAAAAACTGCTAAATAGATTCAAAATTTTGTCCTGAGTTTAAAAATACCCCGTGTTTATGTGCTTTTTTGCTTTTTTTTGCATGTTATAGGGCTATAGGTACAAGTAGAATATTGCGGTTTCAAAACATAAATTTTTTAAATTTATCAATAGTGACATTGTAACACTATTATCTGTCATAAATCTCTGAATAACACCCCACATGTACATATTTTTTTTAAAGTAGACAACCCAGGGTATTCAATATGGGGTATGTCCAGTCTTTTTTAGTAGCCACTTAGTCGAAAACACTGGCCAAAGTAAGCATTCATATTTGTTTGTGTGTGAAAAAAGTAAAAAAAACTAAATTGAACGCTAATTTTGGCCAGTGTTTGTGACCAAGTGGTTACTAAAAAAGACTGGACATACCCCATTTGCAATACCTTGGGTTGTCTTCTTTTGCAAATGGTATACCATCATGGGGGTAATTCTCATTCCTGGGCTACCATACGCTCTCAAAGGCAGCGTAACCAACCTGGCCATTTTCAATGTAAAAATATTTGACCCATATATTTGACCTTGTAACTTTCAAAAATACTATAAAACCTGTACATGGGGGGTACTGTTTTACTGGGAGACATCGCTGAACACAAATATTAGTGTTTAAAAACTGGAAAACTTATCACAACAATTATATCATCAGTAAAAGTGCTGTTTGTGTGTGAAAAATGCAAAAAAAGTCACTTTCACTGACAATATCATCGCTGTGATATGTTTTACTGTTTTGAATCACTAATATTTATGTACAGGTTTTAGGGTATCGTAGAACGTTACAGGGTAAAATACAGTGCTAGCAAATTCAATTCTCTGGAATTTCGGCCTGGGTTGGCAGGCAGGTCCCTTAAATTGCAATCAATAAAATTACTGAATTATGTAAAACTATTACATAAATACGCACGTAGAATTTAAATATATATGCATATTTATATATTTGAAGTCTACATGTATATTTATATAATTTTTTATGTAATTTTGTATATGGACATATGTATATTTCTTATTATTTTTATTTATTTTTATATACATAGATATATATACAAATTTATTCTAAGTGTATTTTGATATAAATATATATATATTAATTTTAAAATACAGTTAGAATAAAATTTCATATAGCTATATAATTTTTTTAAATTTTTTTTATTATTTTAAAATTTTTTTATTTAATTTAAATTACTTATTATTTATATTTTATAATAATATATATATACAATATATATAGTTATTATATATATTATATATATACGTGTGTAATTTAATTATAAGTGTATTTTTATATTAATATAAGTACATATTAATATAAAAATACACTTAGTATGACATTATATAGATGATATATGGACATATATTATATAGATATATTATATGTCTATATATCATATTTATATACACATATATAATTTTTTTTATTTTTAATTAACATTAACTTTATTTTTTTTAATGATTTTACACTAGCAGGGAGACTGCCTGTCAGCACAGACAGTCACCCTGCAGGCAGCACTATGGACACCTATTGTGACCATGTGATCGCTGTGTTAAGCGATCACATGGCCACAGGGGTCCTAAATCAGTGTGGGGAGACTGTCTGGGCTGCAGGCAGTCTCCCCACAACCGGAGCCACGCTGATCGCCGCCGGGGGAACGGCGGCGATCAGGTAAGTACCCCCAGACCGTTAGGACGGTTCAGGACCGTCATCGGTCCTCAAGGCAAAAATGCCGATGACGGTCCTGAACCGTCCTCGGTCGCTAAGGGGTTAACATGGTTGTCTGTGTAGTACAGGGTAAATAAAACATTGGAGATTGAAAAACATAAAATAATAAGTTCAACTGCTTGTTTATCAGCTGCTGTTTTGTCTAGCTATAGCAACTGGATATTTATGTTGAGTGGGATACTTTTAAAGCTTCTTATAAAATGTTTGAAATGATTCATTCGTTCTTTGTGGAAATTAGATAAATAGGAACGAATATGTCTGCGCAGGTTTTGAGGTTACTCACGTGTTCAGTGACCTAGACTTGGGATTATTTATGTCTTACTGACGTGTGTGTGCGCGTGCGTACATGTGTGCATGCGCGCGTGTTGCAAATCTTTCATTTCATTTTTAATTAACCCCTTAAGGACGGAGCCAAATGTACACGTTGTGAACAAAACAAAATGTAAACAAAACCTGGCATTTGCGCTACATGTCTGTCCAACCTTAATTCACCTCTTTCATAGTAAATGCACCCACCCTTATTATATATCATTTTATTCAGGGGAAACAGGGCTTTCATTTAATATCAAATATTTAGCTGTGAAACATAATTTAATGTGAAAAAAATGGGAGAAAATAAGAATTTTTTTTATTTTTTTTGTTCTACATGACATTTTAACTGTCAATGTCATTATACTGTTTGCTTTTACGCAATAAAATACACATATTTGTATTCAACAAAGTCTCACTTGTAAAACAGTACGCCCTATGTACAGGTTTTATGGCGTTTTGTGAAGTTACAGGGTCAAATATAGCATATTACATTTGATATTGAAATTCACCAGATAGGTTATGTTGCCTTTGAGACTGTATAGTAGCCCAGGAATGAAATTTACACCCATAATGTTATTTATTTTTAATTATTTTTTTTAATTTATTTTTTAACGTATTTACATATTTTTTTTATATTATATATAAATATATATATAACAATAATTATATATATATTTAATCAGTATCAGTCTACGTGTAATTTGATATTAATATATATATATATAATTATATATATATTAATAATAAAATACACCTAGACAGTGTATGTGTGTGTATGTATATGTGTATATATATACTTAGATCATATATATATAATATATATATGATCTAAGTATATAATTTATTTTTTTACACTTTATTAATTTAACTTTATTATTTTATTTCCAGCCAGCAGGGGGACTGCCTGTCATTACAGGCAGCCCCCTGCTGGCAATGCAGCAGGCAGCTAACCCTGCCATGTGATTGTGAGGTCCTCGCAAGGACCTCACTCTCACATCGCCGGGGGGCTGCAGGAGGTCGGACATGCTGCGGGGGGCTCCCTGGGAGTCCCCCCAACCGCGATCGCCAGCGACCGGGTAAGTAACAAAAAATTGGAGGGCGTACTATTACGCCCGGCGGCATTTAGAGCCGCCTAAAATAGGACGTAATAGTACACCCTCCGGTGTTAAGGGGTTAATAAACAACTGTGCTGAGTGTCCCTTTTCTCAATACCTTCTGGGTGCCGATCATCTGGCTTATGTAGATCTGCAGAAGGTGGATGCCTCTCCTGCCATCCATCCATTCATTTACTGAGAGTGTCGGATAAGAACTCTCACACAACAAATAAATCTTTGTACACAAAAATTACATTAGCCAGCCTGGAACTCTTGTTGGAGTTACACAGCTAGCCTAAATATATGCATCGTGTATGTGCTGCATTTCATACTGTTTCACTGCATACATGAGCTCCTTGCAACAAGACCGTTTTAAAAACCAAAAACCTGTTCTTGGTTCTTGAAGTAGCCTTGTTTTGCACTATAACACCCACGATTGGTTGGACTGAACTGCATTTGGCAATTCAAGCCTTATTTTCTTACCAATGCGATTATGATATAGGACGATGCTGGCTATATCTTATTGTAATTTCCCATGACTCCAGATGTAATAAAGGTAAATAAGATGGGACAATGTGGGGTGGATTATTTTACACAAATTTTTGTATGGCTATTATTTAATGTGGATTCACATCAATTATAGCTACATTGTCTGGCTTGATGTGTTTCCTTTATGCAGTCCCTCCGATGGGACTATTTATTTTATAATTTGGCTACCCTCCCTTGAGAAAGGCATTTTGACCTAAATGTTGGGGTGTATAGTTGTCTTTTGGTATCCTCTCTCATAACATCGTGCTATTGGGTGCTTCATGCCTCTGGTATATAATCCTGTTTATTTATTTTCCAGAGGCAGGTGTCTACTCTGCTTTCTTGTCGGGAGGACCCGGAAGCAGGGGGAGGGATCTAGGAAGCAGCTCTCCTGTCCTCCCGCGAGCAATCTGTGTGGAGTGTTGCTGCGAGTTACCATGGCAACGCTCCACACAGCATCGCATGGAAGGACAGGAGAGCTGCTTCGCAGACATATACTTACCATCACTGGACCACCATGAATGGACGTGTCCCCCCTCCTTCACCAAAGGTAAGTAAAAGGGAGGGGGGATACAGATTTAATATCTTTTTTAAATGTATCTTCACCCCTACACCCCCCCACACAGCACCCACAGGACCCCTAACCTCCCCCACACAGTACCCCTATCCCCCCACATCCTCACTCACAGCACCTCTACCCCCCACAAACAGCACCTCTACCTCCCCCACACACAGCACATCTACCCCCCCACACAACACCCTACACCCCACACACACACAGCACCCCTCAGACACAGCACTCCACACCCTTACACACAAACACATACACTGCACCCCTCAATGCAGTATGTGTGTGTGTAAACAGCAGTCTGTATGTATTCAGTAGTCTGTATCTGTGTATGTATTCAGCAGACTGTGTGTATGTACTCAGCAGTCTGTGTGTGGGTATTCTGCAGTCTCTCTGTATGTGTATTCAGTGGACTCTGTGTGTATTCAGCAGTTGGTGTATGAATGTGTTCAGCAGTCTGTGTGTATGTATTGCATTTGTTGGAGATACTAATAAATATAAGCTTCATTTTATCTATTTATATAATTGTTTAAAATTTGTATCATTTAACTCTCTGTTGTGTTCTTTTAAAACAAAAGATGTTAATTAGTTCGGACAACTGTACTTGTTGTTTTTTCTAAACTTAAACCTCAGTATTCAGATTTAATTGCCGTGTTGGCACTTTGAGGAAAAAAAAGTTGGCATGTATTGCGGTTTGGGCACTCTGGCTCAAAAAGGTTCGCCATCACTGCCTTAGCCCAACATCCAGGGTTTGTGATGTCTACTTTATATAAATATATACTTTTGTGTGGCAATTTTGTTTTCTGTGATGGCTACTAAATGTACAAGACAAACATACCAACTTCTAAAATTGTTTCACATTAACTTTTTTATTTTAGTCCTTGTATTTTGTGACCTGTGACTTTCAAAATAAGCTGAAATCCTACACATTTCATGTACTCTATAAATCAAGACACATAAATTAATTTATTTTTAATTACTTTTCCTAAGCTGGACATATTATGCACACGCTATTATTGCCAAAACCGTGAAATATATATTTTTTTCCAATTTTTTATAATTAATGAGATTTTATCTATGTATATGTGACATCAAATTAAAGCCCTTTTTGCCTTCTAAAAACAGTATATAATATGTGTTGGTGCAATGAATGACAGAGATGGAAATTTTAAGACAGGAGGCTTCATATTTGCTTTACTTTCTTTACTGTAACTCCCAGCAGCAAAGAAATAGTTAACAGTAAGCAAAAAATGTAACCAATCAAAGTGTACAATAGAGTATGTCCAGTCATCAGGCTCCTCCCAGCTCCTCCTTCTGTGCTGCTTAGCCTCCCAGGTGAGTCTATTCCAATAACAGCTTGTAATCAATTTTAAATATATATATTAACATGGTGTAAATTTTACTTCTAAACTACCATTCACATACCTATAGTACTTAATAGTTACTTTATCCTTTATATCAATAAATTGCAGGACGTTTTTCCCTCCTTTAAGCCACAACTACTGTTTTGCCACTGTTTCTTTAAAATAAACGAATCCGTCTGCACCCATCTATACACTAACGTACAATCAGGATTACTGGCAGAGCCGCGTCAGTAACCTGATCGCGGCTTCTGGCCGGCTGCCATCCACTGGCGCTATCACCGCCTGCATTGCCGCGATCATCCCCCCTACCATCACCATAGCGACGGGTCCGTCCTCTCGCGGCCATTTCCTTCCCCCTGTATTGCGCAGGCTTTTTCCCCGCGCTTCATCTCCTCCATTCCAGAACGTCTGTTGCAGCTCGGTGTTCTCCACGGCTCTCCAGCGCCTTCTACTGGTTATTCAGGTTACATTTAAACCAAAAAAAAAAGTAATAAATAAATCTAATTAAACAGCACTTTGCTGGTAGATTACTATTATTAAAGTATCTTCAATTTGTTTTATTTTCAGATTGCCAATCTAAAACTAAAAATCCTTGCATAAGAGGGTGACCCCCTCTATACTGAATAATATTGTCTCATTACAGAGGGTGACCCCCTCCATATTATATTTACCTGCTTCATTATAGAGGGTGATCCCCTCTAAAAGTATATTTATATTGCCTCACTGTCTCCTGAGGGTGACCCCCTCATTACTCTTTCTAGCGCATTTTATTTGTGGGTGACCCCACGTTCAATTGGTGACTGACACCACTCTTGATACAATGCTTTGCGTTACTTTGCCCTAAAAAGCCACCGCCTATTGAATTATTATTAAAAAATAAATTAAAATTTATATATTTTATATATTACTGTGGTGACCCCACTTTATCGCTATTATGTCAGATTGACCTGAACCAGCAGTCCCTGCGGAGCTAAAAGCTTGGCTGTATAACGCCATTGCGGACTCCATTCCAAAAGCCTTAGCAGCTTTCCACGACCAGTCAAAATCCACCTCCAGGGCTCCTATTGTACATCTGTCAGACTAGGAAGAGTCAAAAGGCTCAGACCACGAGGAAACCCCTCGCAAACGCCCCTGGAAGGGCGATAGTGCTACTGCCGGTAAAGGCAAAGCACCAGCTAAAACATCTAGATTATCCATCCCAGATACTCGGGATAATAATCCCAATTATAATCTGGACCCATTAGAGGGTTCTACCTCCAACCTGCAACTTCAAGTGGTTGACGAATACTGTGCAGGGTATTCGGACAAGGATTTTCCTTCTCATGAACTAAATAAATCCCCCTCTGAATCTAATCCCATTTCTGATTATATTTTACTGGATACCCTTGGCCGTCCCCTGTTCGACCCTAGATACAAGCCTTTGGAAAAGGAAGTGAGAGCTAAGTTAAGAGCAGAATCCCCACGGCCTTTTATCCCAGAAAAGGTAGCTGTTACCCCAGAATTTGATCCCTTGCTCGTCACCTTCCTAAACAAATCAAGAAAAGATCCCCGTAAGGGTTTGGAACAAGGCCTGAAGGCAACTCAAGATAAAATGATGGATATGGCGGGACAGTTTGTCCAAATATTCAGTATTGCGGATGAGGCTTTGGCAGGTGGCACTTTAGATGCGCACATGGTGCGTGAATGGGTACAAAGGGCATTATGCCTACTTGGCAATGCCAATGCAGCCATGTCAACTGAAAGGCGGAAAGCCGCCCTATACAAAATTGACTCAAAGCTCGCCGAACTAAGCACTAAAGAGCTTGGCCCTCAGGCACAAGGCATGCTTTTTGGAGAAAAAATTATTAAGGAATTAAGCAAACACGTTGCTGTGTTTACAACGCTTACCAAAGCACAATCCTCACTACGCAAGGTGTTTAGGACCCAGCGTTTTTCCGGGAGAGCCAGCCATTACAGAGGCCGGTCGGCTGGCAGAGCTGCCATTACAGGCTACAGGCCTCGACCTTCAGAGCACTGGAATTTGGGCAATACCTGTTTCCACCACAAACACTTCTTCCCATCTCGTGGCTCTATTAGAGGACGTGGATCTGCTTCCCTCCATGGTCGCACTCCTACAGGTAATGGACTCTCATTTTTCTCATATACCTATAGCAGGCCGATTAATCAATTTTTCCCAACAGTGGTCTCGACTCACACAGGACCCGTGGATCCTTCAGACCGTGTCTGGCTTCCACCTAGAATTTACAGAGAACCCAGTTCAAATGTCTTTACCTACTCCCCTCAGAATGTCTCAAATAGACGGCATGTCCCTTCAGGTCGAACATGACGGCCTAGTCACCAAGGATGCCATTGAGCAGTCCCTCAGCCCACAAGGTTTCGTGAGCAACATCTTTTTAGTCAAGAAATAGTCGGGAGAGTTCCGACCAGTCATCAACCTAAGAGAATTGAACAGATTCATCAAATACAGACATTTAAAGATGGAAGGCATCCATCTACTTCGAGACCTCCTCTGCGAGGAAGACTGGTTCTCCTGCTTCGACCTCAAAGATGCATATCTCACGGTACCAATCACGCCAGAACACCGCACCTTCCTCCAGTTCCATTGGCACAAAACACTTTGGCAGTTCACCTGTCTCCCCTTTGGACTATGTTTCACCAAGCTAATGAAACTGATGATGGCACTATTCCGTTCACAAGGGATTCGGTCCATCATATACTTGGACGATATCCTCCTTATGGCTCAAGACGAGGAGACACTATGTCTCCATACAGATATGACTTCGGCTCTCCTCCAGAATTTGGGTTTTGTCATCAACCTTCAAAAATCATCTCTAACCCTATCCCAGACGGTACAGTTTCTGGGATTTCAGATAAATTTGATTCAGGCAGTTCTACAACTTCCTGCTACAAAAATCAAAACCATAAAAAAGGACATCCGGAGATTGCTGGCTTCACCATATATCCGACTCAGGGATTTAACCCGCACAATCGGGCTACTCTCCGCCTCAATCCAGGCAATATTTCCAGCCCCACTACACTATCGGGCAATGCAACGTTTGAAAACACACTACTTGCAGCGTTCAAAATCCTACGAACAACAAATTTTTGTCACAGACGAAGTCCAATTGGAACTCCACTGGTGGCTTCAACATATGGAAGCCTGGAACGGAAGGGCTAACTTTGGTCGACAACCCGATTTCATTCTGGAATCGGATGCCAGCCTCCTCGGATGGGGTGCCACCTGCTCGGAACGTTCTACCGGAGGCCTCTGGTCCCCATCAGAACAGGCACTACACATCAATTGCCTCAAACTGATTGCTGGTTCCTTCGCGATTCAGAGTTTTGCCAAAAAAAAATACAACTGCTGCCTTATCCTGAGAATGGACAATGTCTCAGCAGTATGATACGTGAACCGCCTAGGTGGCTCCCAATCAAAGATGCTATCAGATCTGACAAAGGAATTGTACCAATTCTGCCTGGACAGGAACATCTCCCTTCGTGCAGAATATCTCCCGGGCTCCGACAACCTCGTCGCAGAATGGTTCTCCCGCTACTGGAGGGATTCCAGCGACTGGCAACTGGATCCACACATTTTCCACCATCTACAGGTTCTGAGGGGGCCACTCTTATCGGTCAATCAATGTTTTCCGTTCTGCCATTTCGGCAGCTCATAGCCCTGTTGGCAAACATCCCTCCATATGCAGACTCTTGCGGGGCATCCGCCTCTCGAGACCTCCAGCTCCCAAATATAATCAATTTTGGGATGTCGCTATTGTGCTATTCTTCTTAGAGACCTGGCCCTCTAATGAAGAGCTCACTCTCCAACAACTGCCAGCCAAACTGGCACTGCTGTTCTGTCTGGTATCTTTTAGAAGAGTTTCGGACATCAGAGCATTTGACGTCCATGCCGTTGATTTTACCCCTGAGGGAGTACACTTCTCCATTACCCGACGCACCAAAACCAACTCATCTACGGTAAACTACCCTTACTTCCACAACAAATCCATGCTTTGAGTCGCTAGTTGCGTCCGACAGTACATCTTTCGCACTAATGCCCTTAGAACGCAAACAGGCCCCCTACTGGTGTCATACGTTCGACCTCACACACCAGTGTCATGCCCCATGATTGCCTGTTGGATCAAGTGGCTACTGGCCCTAGCAGGAATCGACCTATGTTTTGGTGCTCATTCAGTGAGAGGCGCATCTGACTCTTTTGCATTTACGTCTGGGGGCTCCCTAGCGGAGATCCTCACCTCGGCAGATTGGTCCAGAGAATCCACATTCAGAACCTTCTATTTCAGACAATCTTCTCATGTATCTAATTCCATCTTATTATCGCTTTAAAACAGCAAATATGAAGCCTCCTGTCCATAAAATTCGGGATTATTCTAACTTTAGTGACTGACTAATCTAAATTTTATAACCAAAATTGCAAAATTGGCTTGCATCCTTAAGGGTAAGACAGGCTTTTGAAGCTGTGTGCTTAAGGGGTTAAAAATTAAAGACAGTCTGAGCTGCAAAAAATAGGCAATGTCGATGCACTGCAAAAATATATAAACCAATGTTACTCTTTTGAGGACTCGGCTCTGATTGACTGATTTTGAGTCTTCAGGCAAATCTCTGGTTGGTCCTGAACAGGTTAATAGATTGGCTGAGCACTTGGCTTCCCCAGTCATGCGGGCTCCAGGTCGCAGTGGCAGAAGTGATATTCACCCCAGTCATAGCGCCACCTGCTGGCCTCTCCTGCTTTGCTCGCAAGCTGCAGACGTCTCGAAACCTGAAGGATAGCTGCCGCAGTGCCGTGTAGCCCCTCCTACTCCGGCAATGAAGAGGTGCCGGTGGGCGTTCTTTTGTGTGCGTCAGAGCGATGTAGGGGGAAAAAGCGTTTCTGATTGGCCGCCGTGTCGGTCGGAACCAATCTGTGCAGTTTGGGGGAGAGGAGTCTTGTGGTGACCGTGAGATGAGCGGCCCTGGGATAAGGTTCCATTACATTGTCTGCGGGTCCCGGGGGCTGGAGGACGGCAGGTAACTACCACAGCAACCCGGGGGTGGGGGGAGACACAATCACCGGCCTATCAGACGGACGGAGTGAGGCTGGTCACTGCTTGCTATTACCCGGACTGCAGTCAGTGTGTGCTGCAATGCCTGCACTGTGACCTCCCACCATTGTGCTGGAAGTTTTGCAGTGAATCAGTGCAGGAGCCTTCCTTCCCACCCAGTAATAAAGCACACCGACAGACTGCATGCCAGGCTGTGCCATGCTAGCTGTGTGTGCCAGGCTGTGCCAAGCTAGCTGTGTGCGCCAGGCTGTGCCAAGCTAGCTGTGTGCGCCAGGCTGTGCCAAGCTAGCTGTGTGCGCCAGGCTGTGCCATGCTAGCTGTGTGCGCCAGGCAGTGCCAAGCTAGCTGTGTGTGCCAGGCTGTGCCAAGCTAGCTGTGTGCGCCAGGCTGTGCCATGCTAGCTGTGTGCGCCAGGCTGTGCCATGCTAGCTGTGTGCGCCAGGCTGTGCCATGCTAGCTGTGTGCGCCAGGCTGTGCCATGCTAGCTGTGTGCGCCAGGCTGTGCCATGCTAGCTGTGTGCGCCAGGCTGTGCCATGCTAGCTGTGTGCGCCAGGCTGTGCCATGCTAGCTGTGTGCGCCAGGCTGTGCCATGCTAGCTGTGTGCGCCAGGCTGTGCCATGCTAGCTGTGTGCGCGCCAGGCTGTGCCATGCTAGCTGTGTGCGTGCCTGGCTGTGCCATGCTAGCTGTGTGCGTGCCAGGCTGTGCCATGCTAGCTGTGTGCGCGCCAGGCTGTGCCATGCTAGCTGTGTGCGCCCCAGGCTGTTCCATGCTAGCTGTGTGCGCGCCAGGCTGTGCCATGCTAGCTGTGTGTGCCATGCTAGCTGTGTGTGCACCAGGCTGTGCCATGCTAGCTGTGTGTGCGCCAGGCTGTGCCATGCTAGCTGTGTGTGCCATGCTAGCTGTGTGCGCCAGGCTGTGCCATGCTAGCTGTGTGTGCGCCAGGCTGTGCCATGCTAGCTGTGTGTGCCATGCTAGCTGTGTGTGCGCTAGGCTGTGCCATGCTAGCTCTGTGCGCTAGGCTGTGCCATGCTAGCTCTGTGCGCTAGGCTGTGCCATGCTAGCTCTGTGCGCTAGGCTGTGCCATGCTAGCTCTGTGCGCTAGGCTGTGCCATGCTAGCTCTGTGCGCTAGGCTGTGCCATGCTAGCTCTGTGCGCCAGGCTGTGCCATGCTAGCTCTGTGTGACATGCTAGCTGTGTGTCTCGGGCTGTGCCATGCTAGCTCTGTGCGCCAGGCTGTGCCATGCTAGCTGTGTGTGACATGCTAGCTGTGTGTCTCGGGTTGTGCCATGCTAGCTCTGGGTCTCTGGCTGCGCCGTGCTGTGCCAGTCTGCCCATGGAGGCTGTGCATAATGATTATAATGAGGTTGCCCATTGCAGTAAATGTGATCAGGTTGTGTTCTGGGCAGATAGAGCTCCTCACTCAGAGTCCCTCAGCTGCTCTCTGACTCACAGCTTCAGCCCCTGGTAAACAAAGGAACTATGTTTTTTCCAAGACTGGGGTCAGCTGTTGTGAAAGGGTCATTATGTAATCTGGAACTATCACAGTCAGGGTAGGAGCCTTTACACTGTGCTGGCTAATCTGCAATGGACAACCTCATTATAATCGTTGTAATCATTATGTGCTAAACACAAGTGTACACACTAGCAAGCCATAAGACTTTCTTATCCCACAGAAATCTAACTTTAACAGTGCTCTCACTGCTGCAAGGGATTCTGGGTAGGCATATGCAAATGAGCTTGACAAAGAAACACATTTTTGCCTTATAAATAAATATTATATCTCTAGATTTGTATTTGTATTTCTCATTGAAATACATTTTGTCAGAGATAAATGCTTTGTATGGTTTGAAAGATCATGTTGGGATGCTGAATTATGTTGGATAGGTTAAATGATTAACCCAGTTTAAAAGTTATTTACAGCTCAGACGTGTAAATTATGCTTCACTTTTTCCCTTCATTAATAGGACACTCCACTGTCCAAATCTGAAAAAATGAAAATCACTGTTTATTAGATCTACCCCATTAAAGATATGCATGACTTTAATTATGCATTTTCCATTGAGGTATAAAAACATTGTGGAAAATGCATCTCAATGAGAAGTCTTTGCTTGGCACTCTGAGCAGTTGCTGCGTCTTAAGGTTAGCTCCACGGAGCTAACCAAACTAGGAAGTTACATGACCAGTTGTTTGACAACCACCGGGGTGTAACATGGTTTATTTATAAAAGTCATTATTTCTATTTAAAGGAACACTATAGGGTCAGGAACACAAACATGCATTCCTTACCCTACTGTGTTACAACTACCAATGAGTCCACCCCCGCCCTCCTAAATATAGTAAAATCTTACTTTAATTCAAGTCTGCAGCTGCTAGCTCTGCCCCTAATCTGCCTGCTTGGCAGACATCATCAGAAGTGATTCTCTAAACCAATCACAATGCTTTCACATTGGATTGGCTGAGACTGTCAAGGAGACAGATCGGGGCAGAGCCAGCTCAAGCCAAACACAGCACTGGCCAATCAGCATCTCCTCATAGAGATACATTGAATTAATGTATTTCTACATAGGTGTGCGCAGCCTATTGCATTAGGGTGTGCACCCTAAAGCACAAACACACACCGCGTGTATATGTATGTATGCGTGTATATGTGTGTATGTATGTATGTATGTGTGTGTGTGTGTATATATATAAATAATGTGTGTATGTGTGCTGTGTGTGTGAGGGTGCTGTATGTTTCTAGGGATTGTGGGGGTGGAGATGGGGGCAAATTATTAAATAGCCCCCCTTCCTTCTTACCTTATGTAGGGAGCGGGGGATCCTTCCTTGCTGCCTTGTTTCCTTGCTGCCTGGTGGTCCAGTGGAGAATGAACGCTAGCCTGCGGGGCTAGCGTTCACTCTCGCGAGATCTAAGCGTTGCCGCGGCAATGCTCAGATCTCGCAAGAGGAATCCGGCGGAGCTGCTGGCTAGAGCTCCCCGGGTCCTCTCTTGCCTCCCTCCATGCTGCTGTGGGCCGGTGAGGGAGATCTTTGAGAGGGAGATCCAGCACTCGGATAGCACGGGCTCTGCATGAGCAGACACGGGAGATCTCCCCTGCTGGTCTCAATCCATAGGCGTGCCGGGGGGATTAGGGTGTGCCCAGACACACCCCGTGCGCAGGCCTATGCATTTCTATGAGGTACGTTCAGTGTCTCCATGCAGAGGGTTCCCCAGTAAGCATCCCCAGTAGGCAACTGAGGCATGGCTACTGGAGGTATCCCTAGGCTGTAATAATGTAGACACTGCATTTTCTCTGAAAAGACAGTGTTTACAGCAAAAAGCCTGAAGGGAATAATTTTACTCACCAGAACAAATACAGTAAGCTGTAGTTCTGGTGATTATAGTGTCCCTTTAAGCCTGTACTTTTTGTAAAATAAAAAGATGGGGACACACTATTCATACATAAAGATCTTTTTCAGAAAGCTGAAGTGTTTTTGAGATCCAGAGTGTCCCTCTAACTGTAACTCTGCCAATAGAAGAGTACCAAATTAACACACATCTCTTATACTGGATCTCTGTAATTGTACTTATTAAAAATGTTCATCATTGCTGGGCAAACCTCAGTTGTCACATGTTTTCCCTTTTTGAACCTATCCCTAGACTTTTCATTAGTGTGTCAGATTTTGCCATTGCTGCTAAGCAACCTAAAAAATGCTAAATGGAGACTTACACCGTCAGCTGCAAGGTTCTCTTGTTTAGTTGCTAAGATGCTCCCTAGCCACCTGAGAAAGAAACACATCTGCCTTGTTTTCATAATGAGTGGCTTTACCATCATGTCCCATGCCGGGTAAGCTAAAATGTGTTGTAATCTGAATTGCTTTGGTAAAACAACACATTAAACATGTAAACAGTTTTCAGTGCTCAATGTGAGTACATTTTTTATTTTTTGATTTTACCCTTAATAATACCGGGTGCAAAGTTTCAGCAAATCATTTTTGCCTTATCATAAAATAGGCAGTAAAAAGCAAGTTACACTTCACATTTTTAGTAGTGCGGATTAGTGTACGATCAGACAAGAATGCACTCGGTTACTGCTTCTTGAGTACTACAAGGAATTTTAAGTTTGTTGTTGTGTAATATCTATAGAGGGTGTGTTAGAAAGTGCAGGATGAGGTCTGGCAACTTACAAAAATAAAGGTTGACGTTTGGCCTCTGGTTAGCCCAATAAGAGAGAACGTCAGTCTGTCAGAAATATAGATTGGTGATCAGCCAAGATGTACAACAGTGTTCCCATTGATTATTCTCTTCTGTAGTAAATAATGTGGTTGCTATGTGCTAGCACTTCATTAACCCCTTAAGGACACATGACACGTGTGACATGTCATGATTCCCTTTTTATTCCAGAAGTTTGGTCCTTAAAGGGTTAAAAGTTTTAGTTCAGACACCTTATGCAATCTCAAAAGTGGCAACAAATAGCACACCTAGAATAGCTGAATTGGTAAAACTCACAGACAAGAGTAAACCATTCCAGTGTAGGCATAAACCATCAATAATTAAATCAGGATGTCCCAACTATGACCCCGATTCTATAATATCGGTAAAACCCAGTTACAAATTATCGCTTGGATTTGGCCAATATTTTTGTAATGAATTTTGACTGGATTCAATACCAGCTGAAATTCTAGCAGCCAACCTCAATAAACGGGTCAACTGCTTCCGAAAAACATTTCAGACTTGAATGACTAACCCATGCCATGAGTGGAGGTATTTCCACTGAACCAGTGAGCAGTATTAATTGGAAACGCCATTGACCTGATAAATTATTTTTTTTAGTTTTTTATTATTATTATTATTATTACTTTTACTTACTACCTATGTTTAAAAAATGTGATTGTTGGGTGTAAAATTATTCAAATGTAGAAATCCACACCACTGTATCTCTGTCTTGGAATGGAGTTCTTGCATCTTGCCTCTCTATCAGTCATTGCTAGAAGCTCCTCCTTTTACTTTCGCCAGTCAGTATAGAAGGTAGAAATTGAATTCCTACTCCAATGCAGTGTGCTTGATTGTGCCAGGAGTACGGCTGCATTTTCATAATCGATTAATTTGCTGATTTATTTATTTTTATTTTTTTCCTGATTAATCAGATTTAATAAATTGAATTTGTATTTAAAGATGCTAGTCTGTGTCCATTATTCCTCTGACAGACCATTAATGGCTAGTTTGCTAGAATTACGGACACAAGACTGGAAACAGAGACCCCCAAATTGCGAGAATGTGTCCGTTTTGCCATCATTGTATAGAACTGCTTTGTTGCCCATTTTTCTAAAATTGTGAGAAGGAAAACATGAAAGCTGGGGTTCAAAGATATAGATCTAGTTTTCCCTCCTCTATCTTCTCACACATTCAATCTACTTGTCTTGACACAAAATAATTTCAGATTCAAAAGTTTGGCCCCAACTCTTTGCAATATTATAATGGGGGATATTTAACAATAAATGAGACAATTGAAAAATGGTACAGGAATAATAGGTAGATGACAACCCTGCTCAAAACAAGCTTACAATCTAGAGTAGTGAAGTATAAATCCACAATAGAAAGGGCATCAAGGGGGACAGCAAACAAACAAGGTGGAAAAGTAATAGAACTGGACGTTAGTGGATTTTGGCCCTCTAGGTGAGAGCCAAAGACAGATTGTGACCTAGAAGTTAGTCTGGTAGGCCATAAGCAATTCTAAACAGATGGGTTTTGAGAGACTTCTTAAATGATTGAAGACTAGGGGTGAGTCTGATGGTGGTAGGCAGGGTGTTCCAAAAGAAAATAATGCTCTGTGAAAAGTACTGCAAGCTTGTGTTAGCAATGAGGGTGCAAGCAACTGACAGAAGGTCACTGACAGAGCAGAGAGACTGAGAAGGGGCTAGAGTTGTTTAGAACTTTATAGGTAAGGGTTAGTATTTTTAATTGACACCGATAGGAAGCCTGTGTAAGTTTTAACAGAAGACGAGGTATGAGAGGAGAGAGAGATCAGCCTGGCGGCAACATTAATTACTGGTTGTAGTGGGGCAGTACTGCTATTGGGGAGACCAATTAGGAGAGAATTACAGTAATCCATGCGAGAGATTACTAGAGCATGAACAAACTCCTTGGCAGCATCTTGCGTAAAAAGGGGCAGAAGCAGGCAAAAAATTTTTAAGGTGGAAGCGACAGGTTTTAGCAAAAGACAAGATATGAGAGGCAAAGGTGAGGCCAGGATCAAAGATAACACCAACAGAGTGTGGTGCCTGTCTTGGGTACTACCATAGCATGTTTATGGTAAGCAGGGACAACACCAGAACAAAGCTCTGATAAGGTCAGAAGAAACAGGATCAGGTGCACAAGTGGTGGGACGAGAGGAGAGGAGAAGTGCAGCCACCTTCTGTGCAGTAGCTGGGGAGAAGGCTTAAAGCATAGGTCCCCAAACTCCGGCCCCCCAGATGTTGCTGAACTGCAACTCCCATGATTCTCTGACTAGCTATTTAATTCAAAGAATCATGGGAATGTAGTTCAGCAACATCTGGGGGGCTGGAGTTTGAGGACCCATGGCTTAAAGGGTAGGGAAGATATGGTCCAGGTGCTGGAGAGAGAGAGGATCAAAGGGGGGGGGGGGAGAAATCTTTGCTTAAATGTTTAATCTTGTCAGTAAAGTAGCATTCAAAACTCTTGGCTACCATGCTTAAACCATCACATTGGTTATTCACTATGCACTCTGAATTTACCTAAATGAAATCTGACTAGCAAACCAGAGATAAAAATGGCCATTCTTGGAAACTTCTCATCTCGGATGGCAAAACAGAGGTCAAATTTGTAGTGTAACATCTTGGCCTATGCCCTCCCCTATAATGTGTTTGTATGGTGGCTAGCTGTAATGTGTGTGTGTGTGTGTGTTTTTGTTGGGTGTAATGTGTATGTGTTGGCTATATGTGTGTCTGTGGGGTGTGCTGGCTGTACGTTGTGTGTGTGTGTGTATGTGCTGGCTATATAATATTTATTGTAATGTTGCTGTGACCTCCACTTTATAGGGTTTAGTGGGGGTCCTGGATCCTTGGTGGTTCAGTGCTGGGTCCAGGATCCTTGTTGGACTAGTGTGGGAGTATAAGATTTTCACCCTCGGTGAGTGCACACATCAGAAATAACTCTTTGTGATCTGGCACGTAGTGAATGCTGGAAATCACAGAGGCTTCTCTCTGACTCACTAGAGCAGTGGTTTCCATACCAGTCCTCAAGGCACGCATTCCAGTCCAGGATTTAGGGATTTCCCAGTTGTCTATTGTGTTTTTAGGAAGAAAGAAAAAAAAACACCTTGACACAAGTGGGTAATCCTTAAATCTTGGACTGGGAGGTGTGCCTTGAGGACTGGTTTGGAAACTACTGCACTATGGATTGCCATACCTGATATGTACACCCATGGAGGTGTACACCCATTTATCCACAGCAGGGCTAATATTTATAAAAAGGCCTCCTACCTGGCGCCCAGAACTACAAGTACTTGGCATCAGACTATACTATTCTTCATGGTACAAACGATTGAGCACTGTGACAAACTCCCCTTTTCCTGTGAGTTTGCCACGAGTTTTTGGAGGGGCTTGTTTGCCAGCCTCTTGACCCAGGACTATGGCCCATGTATTAGACCTGGCTTCAGCACTGTGGACAGGCTTTGTTCATGCCTTTTCCCCTCGGCGGTTCGGTATATGGGGCTACCGAATGGATTCTACTTATGGTGTTCATTTACCGAACAGTCGGACCACACACACAAGTGGAGTGTGCAGCCCATTTACCCCCCAGGCTGGGAGTTAACCACAGCCAAATTGAAGAACAGCTGGGTGGTCTCCGTTCGTATAGTCGAAAACGTGGCTGCAGCCATCTTGTTTAATCAAACGCGGTCGAGTTCAATGATGCATACTGTATTTAGCTTACAAGTGAAATTTACTCCTAAATCCTTTTATTCAATACAACTTTAAATCATATGTAAATGCAAAACCAAACAAAAGAAAATCAAAGCACGTGTACAAATGTAATTACCACCAATAATCCAGCCTAACACGAGTCACCAATCCTCCTACGTTTCGGAAACTCTCCTGCTGCCTTTCTCAAGGGTGTCTGTGAAATCAGCACTGCAGAGCCCTTTAACTTCATTAATAATACAGCAAGTTCTAGGCTGTGGGCTTGTAAAGGGAGATACAACAGGATATGAATAGGTGTCAGGCTCTCCCTGCATGTTCTCAGTCAATTGTGATTGGTGTTGGACCTTGCCAGCTAGCTAGCACTGATCACAGTGTCACTAGACGGCAGTCATAGACCATTATCTACTGTTTTAATTAGAAAACCCATCTTCTGATGTCAGAATTGATATTGGTTTTCCTTGGGGTTAGGTTAGAGTTATCTTTAAGGTTCAATGTAGGGTTAGAGCTAGTGTCCGGGTGGGGTTAGGTAAGGATTAATTCTGCTTTAGGGTTAAGGATAGTGTAGGCTTAAGGGTAATATTAAGGTAGGTACACGGTTAGCATTGGAATAAGCATTGTGTAAGGGGTATGGTTGGCATAGCATTATTGGTATATTATTAGCCAAAAAATATTCTAAATATATTAGGGCACTTAAAAATCAGGGCTAATATATGAATCTATTTTGAGTTGTTTTTATTTAATTGCACTGCATGTGTAAAATGACACCCCACGCCCACACATTTTTATTCACACATAATGTTGTGTTGGGTATACATATAGGATATTAAATTCAAGCCGTGGCTGTCCTTTAGAAAACAATGTATAATCTTTTTGGGTGCACTTAAAGAGAAACCCTCAAATTGTGGTGGAACAAACACAAATCACTAATTCTTGGTTTTGTTTTAGTTCAGAACTTGGATAATTTCTTCTGACCTTTTAAAGGGACATTATACTCACTAGAAAAACTACAGAAAAATAGAAAATATACTGGATAGCGCACTAAAAATCCAGAAATGTGTATTACAGTGTTTATACACAAATTTAGAATGAGAAAGGTATATACCAGAACATACTATACAGAAGATCTTTGTCCAGTTGCCCCTGAAAACATAAAGCTCACATAGGGCAATATAGTACTGGTAAATATCCCAATTTTCAAATCTGTGTATATATAAGTAGTAGAAAATTCTACTCACATTTTAATGAGCCTGTGTTCAAACTGGCTCAAGTATATAAGCATGAGTAGGATATGTGGATTAGATTTCTTCAATTGATGTATTCCTCCCCAGTGTATATGAATGTTGAGGAGCAAAAATAGATGTTAGAAAAAATTGTAACATTTATTATAAAAAACAAATGGTAAAATCTTACATTCAAGAAGCATAAGGTCAGCATAGATCAGCACAACGCGTTTCGGCTAAAGGCCTTCATCAGGTGCATACAATTACTATTTGTTTTTTATAATAAATGTTACAATTTTTTCTAACTTCTATTTTTGCTGATTTTATTTTAGTGCGCTATCCACTTTATTTTCTGTTTTCCTGTTTTTTGCTTGTTTGTGAAATTGTGTGGTTGATTTCACTGTGGGTTTAGCAGCACACTATAGCGCCGTATTACCACCACTCTCTTTTTGTTACTAGAAAAACGACAGCTTAACCCCTTAAGGACACATGACGTGTAACATGTCATGATTCCCTTTTATTCCAGAAGTTTGGTCCTTAAGGGGTTAAAGGGACACTATAGTCACCAGAACAACTACAGCTTATTGAATTTGTTGTGGTGAGTAGAATAATTACCTTCAGTTTTTTTGCTGTAAACACTGTCTTTTCAGAGAAAATGCAATGTTTACATTACAGCCTAGTGATAACATCACTGGCCACTCCTCAGATGGCTGTTCGAATGCAACCAAATATTCAGTATCTCCTCCCTCTGCATGCAGACACTGAACTTTCCTCGTAGAGATTCATTGATTCAGTTCATCTCTATGAGGAGATGTTGATTGGCCAGAGCTGTGTGAATTGTGCTGGCTCTGCCTCTGATCTGCCTCCTTGGCAGTCTCAGCCAATCCTATGGGGAAGCATTGTGATTGGATCAGGCTACCACTTCTGATGATGTCAGAGGAAGTTCACAGGCAGCAGCTTCAGACTTGAATACAAGTAAGATTTGACTAGCTTTAGGGAGGCCAAGGGGGCTAGATAGTGGTTTTTAACACTATAGGGTCAGGAATAAATTTGTGTTCCCGACCCTATAGTGCTCCTTTAATATAGTTGTTCTGGTGTGTATAGTATGTTTCTGCAGGCTTTTTCTATGTAAGCAAAGAAACTATAATATTTTCTTCTTTGTTTTACAGAAATTAGTAAAATGTGGCAGAGTGTGGGATTAACTTTTCTGGTCTTTGTAGCCACTCTAATCTGTGTCCTGCTGTTCATGTTGTGCGGTGAGTAACTGTTCATTATTCTATTTTTCAATTTACAAGATTGTAGATTAGATGGGCGGCCATAGTACACTGCATGTTTAAGAGAACACTCAAAGCACCATAAACACTACAGTGTATTCTAGTACCCCAGTTGTACCATGATGCCCCTATAGTATGTTTTCAAACCATTTAGTCACAGTAGGACTTCTAATTTGTGAAACGCTGGGCGCTGCTCCACGCCTCCACTGGCATTGCAAAGTCTAACTCAGGAGAGCTAACGTTTAAAAATGGTTTGATTGCTTACATTGGGGGGCAGCCTGGGCACACCTGGTACCATAACTTGTCATAGTGCTTGGAGTTTTTCTTTAAATGTTTGTAGTAGGGATCGACCGATTATCGGTTTTACCGATATTCATTATTTTCGGCAATATCAGTATCAGCCAATAGAGATACCGATATTGCCGATAATACCTCCTAGGACCGCCGGGCTCATTACAACCCCGGCGATCCTGGGGGCCCGCATCAAGCTTTTACTTACCTTCCCAGCAGCTCCCTGTGTAAATCTCGCGAGTCCCGCGGCTGGCAGAGTGTTGCCACGGGTTACCATTGCGACGCTTTGCGCGGCACGCTGGCAGCGAGATTTACACAGGGAGCTGCTGGGAAGGTAACAGCTTGCTGGCTCCCCACTGCTCAGTACATGCCACTGGACCACCATGGAATGCCATATCCCCCCTCCCTGGCCAGGTAATAAGCAGGGAGGGGGGACAAAAAAAACCACAAAAAGCGTATATTAAAAATAAAATTTAAAATAATTTTACACAAATTACATCCCTTCAGAAACACACACACTCCGCATTATACACACACTCTGCATTCATTATATACACAACTATACAAACACACGCTCTAAATCATATACACACACTACACAAACACACACACACACACTTCATTCATTATATACAGACACTATACACACACAGCATTCACTTTACGCACACTACACACACACTCTTCATTATATACAGACACTACACAAGCACACTGCATTGACTTTACGCACACTGCATTGACTTTACGCACACTGCATTGACTTTACGCACACTGCATTGACTTTACGCACACTGCATTGACTTTACGCACACTGCATTGACTTTACGCACACTGCATTGACTTTACGCACACTGCATTGACTTTACGCACACTGCATTCACTTTACGCACACTGCATTCACTTTACGCACACCGCATTCACTTTACGCACACCGCATTCACTTTACGCACACCGCATTCACTTTACGCACACCGCATTCACTTTACGCACACCGCATTCACTTTACGCACACCGCATTCACTTTACGCACACCACACACTACAATCACTATACACTACACAAACACACCCTGCATTCATTATATACACACTACACAAATACACACTGCATCCACCAGACAAACACACACGGCAATAATTGTTCATATTTCATCTCTTAGAAAGAAAACCTGCATTCCTGACAATGTAGTGCCCTATTTGCAGATTTTTATTCCAGCGCCATGAGGCATACCTTCACTGCCCTGCCTTCTGCATTGTCCTCCTTCTGTCAAGCTGATGGCCAATGTGCACTGCACACGACCAAATGCTTATCATGCTTCCTTATGAGCTTTCACATCACCGAGTTTTATTTGGCCAGCGGAGAGGAAGCACCCATTACTGATGGCCACTACAGGTGGATTTAGCCATGCAATGTAAACTTCTAAAAAAGGGGAAACAAAATCAATATTTTAAATAGGATCAAAACTAAAGGACCGTTGTACCCAGACCACCTCATTGAGATGAAATGATCTGGGCGATTTTAATGGTCTTTTACTTCCCCACTAAGATAGTGTATGTGGATTAACCTCTTATTGTCATTGGGACATGCTATCCCTACAAAATAGCTTTAATGCTGTTAGGGCACCACTTTCCGGATCTGCAGACAATCCTGCCAATCCGAGCCATGTGATTGCAATGACACCGTGATCACATGATTCTGATCGATGTAAATGACCGACTGACTAGATTGTCAGGCAGATTACCCAATATATAACCAATGAAATAACATAATTATGTGAAAATGGTATATAAATACATTTAGAATGATATTTAGTATATATACTAAGCATAGGCGTGCGCAGCCTATTGCATTAGGGTGTGCACCCTAAAGCACAAGCCGCATATATATGTATGTATGTGTGTGTATGTATGTATGTATGTATGTATATATGTGTGTGTGTGTGTGTGTGTGTGTGTGTATGTGTGTGTATGTATATATATATATATATATATATATATATATATATATATATATATACACACATACACACACACTGCTCTGTGTGTGACGGTGCTGGTAGTGTGCTATGTGGGTGAGGGTGTTTGTGTGTGCGTGCTTGTGAGGATGCTGTTAATGTACTGTGTGCTGTGTGTGTGTGTGAGGGTGCTGTTTGTGTGCTGTGTGTGTTTGTAAGGGTGCTGTGTATGTCTGTGTGGGTGCTGTGTATGTCTGTGTGGGTGCTGTATGTGTGTGTGCTGTGTATGTCTGTGTGGGTGATTGTGGGGGTGGAGGTGGGGGTACATTAATTGCTATCCCCCCTCCCTTCTTACCTTTTGTAGGGAGGGGGGATCGTGCTGCTGATTCCATCCCTGGTGGTCCAGTGGAGAGTGAACTCTAGCCCCCTGTGGGGCTCGAGTTCACTCTCGCGTGATTTGAGCGTTGCCGTGGCAACGCTCATATCTCGCGAGAGGAACCCGGCGGAGCTGCCGGCAATAGCTCCGCCGGTCCTCTCCTGCCTCCCTCCCTGCATGTGGGTCAGTGGGGAGGGAGGCTGAGAGCAGAGCCGGTGCTCGGGTAGCGCCGGCTCTGCATGAGCCAGCAGGGGAGATCCTGAGATCTCCCTTGCCGGTCTCACTGCTAGGCGTGCCACGGGGATTAGGGTGTGCCCAGGCACACCCGGCACACCCCGTGCGCACGCCTATGATGCTAAGTGCACAAAACAAAAAAATAATTAAAGGGACACTATAGTCACCAAAACAACTTTAGCTTAATGAAACAGTTTTGGTGCATAGATCATGCACCTGCAATCTTAATGCTCAATTATCTGCCATTTCGGAGTTAAATCACTTTGTTTATGAATCCTAGTCACACCTCCCTGCATGTGACTTGTACAGCCTTCCTAAACACTTCCTGTAAAGAGTCAGCTAATGTTTATCCTTCCTTTATTGCAAGTTCTATTTAATTTAGATTTTCTTATCCCCTGCTATATTAATAGCTTGCTAGACCCTGCAATAGCCTCCTGTATGTGATTAATGTTCAATTTACAGAGAAAGAGATACAATTGTTTAAGGTAAATTACATCTGATTGAAAGTGAAACCAGTTTTTATTCATGCAGGCTGTGTCAGTCAGAGCCAGGGGAGGCGTGGCAAGGGCTGCATAAACAGAAACAAAGTGATTTAACTCCTAAATGGCAGTGAATTGAGCAGTGAAACCTGAGAGGCATGATCTACACACTAAAACTGCTACAGTTGTTAAAGTTGTTTAGGTGACTATAGTGTTCCTTTAAGGTTTGCTCTTCCACCACCACGCATCAAAACAGCAGCAATTAAAGGGGCACTCTCAACATCATAACCATTGCAGCTCACTGTCAGATGTTCCCTGGCATTTTTCAATGATTATCTGGGTTGCCATGGTGCCTGTGGTATGGCTTTGTTTTGGATGGCACTTTAATGATTATGGTGATTAGTTGCATTTGGAGTATGTGTTAACATGATTTGCATGACCGCCTTTTTGTTTGGTTCTTAAGTGTAGACAGCAAGAGATCTAACAAGCAATAAGTTTATGTTCTAATACAGGGATTACCAACCTCCACCATTCCAGATCCGTGGCTTGCATATCTGGATGCTTGCACAGCATCTGGAATGGTAAATGTTAGCAACCACTACTCTAATAAACGTGAAGGATATTATACTTTAAAAAAAAAAAAAAATATATAAATTTGCTGTTGTTTTTAGGGTGGTACGTGGTATGGCATCTCTTCCTGTCCAAATTTAAATTCCTACGAGAACTTGTCTGCGACAGCGGCTCTTTACAGGGAGAAGGGGAGTCCACAGAACCACTCGCAGAGCCTGACGCTCCACCTACACCTCAGCGATCAAGACCCAAGTCCGCACGACAAAGGAGAGTTTTAGAAGAGGCGACCTAAAGCCAGTTGCATTGCTTGGAATTCATCCTTGAAGATATCACACCCCATATTTTCAGCATCTGCACTAGGAATCAACACTATAATTTAATGGATATACTGGCTGTGAGAAAAGGTGATAGGGGAATAGAATGGATACATAGATCTTACCATGGCACTGCTTTTATTGTACTTTAAAAATCTATTTGCTGTTTCTTCACTGGCTAGGAAGCAATAATTGCATGGCATCTGAATGAAAATGGAGCAAAAATCATCTTGTAATCTGCATCCAGTAGAGTCTGAATTTAGTGGCTTCAGAAAAACAGCGATTGTACTTTTAAACTCTGCTCAAATGGGGATGGGGGAATTATTCCCTTTCATTCTAGAAAGCCTCTCTGACCATAAATACAGATCTTGGTGTGAGGTAACATGCTAAATTAGACCATACCAAGGCTCTGTTATTGTCTACCATCTATGAATTGAAATACTTGCCATGGACTTCTTGTATCTGCCTCCAGAATGCCTTTTTCAAGGCAGCAGCCTTACCTCCTAAATCATTACACTTATCACCATCCTATATGAATGAGTGTGCTTTACTTATTAGACTACTCAGACATTACCAGTCTATTTTAATTTACAGGAGGAAAATTATATCTTCGTTAAAATATTTATACATATATATCTAAAGTAATGTTTTTTTTCTAACATTTATGTTACTGTTTTACAAGCAGAAGATATCTCCTCTGCTCAGCCTCAAGGAAATATCTTTCTTGCCTTGTTCCCGGGCTTAATTGCTCTTTAGTGGCTGTGTCAGATCGCACTGTGGACGTCACACATTGAAGTATCTAAAGAGGATTGTTTTATCCTGCAGACTCAAGGTACTTGGTAGCAGTCCTCTTCTGTGCTTCGTTATTTGGTCCTATTTTAGATCTTAGATTGTCGTTCGCTAGTGACTAAGAAAAGTGTTACTTTTTATACTGTTTACTTTATTACTTTTTCGTTGCCTGCATTAGTTATCAGACGTTTCACACATATCTACATATCTAAGTTAAAATGATCATGCTACCTTTGTTTGACAAGCAGTTTCATTTTTATCTCTTACATTATGTAGATTAGAAGAGTATTTTTTTAATTTTTTTTTTACAAATAACATTTTAGTTAGATTTTTTTTTTTTTTTTTTTTTACTGGGGAACTAACCAAATTCTTTAAGTTTTTGTAAACATTTGTAACCCACAATTTGCCCACATATTTTGGAAATTTAGTGGTTAGTCCTAAATCATGTATTGTCACAACCTGATAGGTAACATAATTTTTTTGGCCAAAATTATATGTTGCTTTGTCTGGCAACATTCTTTGATCAAAGCCCTATTGTCAGCTCACTATTAAGTTTATTAATCTCCTGAATTCCATAATTAGCAATGACACTTAACAAATATATCGTTACATCAGGGGTTATATTATTATTTTTGTAAATATCTTGATTTAGAATATTTTTAAGGGCCACTTATCATTTATTAGTGCTATAGTAAATTTTGGTATGTAGACTGTAGAAGCTGTATTCCTAACACTATAGTGTCCCTCTGCCCCACACATGGCAGTTAAATAGTTAAAAAAAAAATTACATTCTTAGTTACCTTATCACAGTGCCGAAGTCCCTCGGCTCTAACTCCAGATCCGCCTCCTCTGACGTCAGCTCCAAGGTGGAATTTAATGCACATGTGGGCGCATTTGGCCTTCTCCATCGGAAGGCATTAAATCAATGTTTTTCTCTGGGGGGGTTTGATAACTCTGAACAGCACGAGGATGTCCAATGTAATATCACTGAGTCAAACTCCGTGAAACAGCTGGAAGCGCCTTTATTGGCTGTCTGGTAGGCAGCCTTTAGAGACAGTCTTAGCACTACAATCTAAAAATTCCCAGATTTTACTATTAACATGACATAAAGTCATGATTTTATTAATGACACGGAGGCTACTATTATGCTTTCTCTTTCCTTTTAATTTCCCTCAGCAGCAAAGAGAGAGATGTATACAGAAGAGAAAAATAAACATAACCTTGCATAGTAACAGTGTAACCAATGAGCACTCAACAACTAGTATATAATGTGTAGCACTCCACAACTCTTCCTCTTTCCCTAACGATCCGAATACCAGCAGAAACCGAAAACTGTAGAACCGAATTGAACTGTAAAAACTGGATAGCAGACGTATGTCCTCCTTCCGTGGGATAACAATATAACCCCCTCTCAAAGCTTCTGAACGTTGGCGTAAGAAAATAGGGTATGTGTGTGTGTGCGTGTGCATATATATATATATATATCTCTCAATATGTGATGTATTTTCACGAAAACAATTCAAAATTAATCATATAACATTGCAAACCAAATGTCCTTTACCTGAGATTCATGTCATGAACCTATTACTTGTACTTACCAACACAGACCTAATACCGTATATACTCGAGTATAAGTTGAGTTTTTCAGCACATTTTTTGTGCTGAAAAACCTCCACTCGACTTATACTCGAGTCACTGTCTCTGTATTATGGCAACTTACATTGCCATAATACAGACCAGGACCGCCGGGCTCATTACAAGCCCGGCGGTCCTGTTGGGGGCTGGCAGAGAGCTGTTACTTACCTTTCCTGCAGCTCCTGTCATCTCCCTTCTTTCTCCTCCGTTCCGGTCAGCTCCACTGTAAGACTCGCGAGAGCCGCAGGGAACGCTCCGCGCGGCCGCGAGACTTACAGTGGAGGAGAAGGGAGCTGACCGGACCTGAGGAGAGAGAAGGGAGCTGACAGGAGCTGCAGGAAAGGTAAGTAACAGCTCTCTGCCAGCCCCCCTCCTACACAGTGCACACCACTGGACCACCAGGGAATGAGAGCCCCCCTTCCTGGCCAGCTAACAAGCAGGGAGGGGGGACGAAAAAAAATATAAATAACATTTTTTATAATATTAAAATAAAAAAAATATTAATAATTAAAAAACAATTATAAGAATGCCCACCCCCCCACCAAGGCTCTGCATCATATACACAAACACTGCATTATATACACACACACACTGCATTCATTATATACACACACTGTAAATAAATATTCAATTAAAATAATTTTTTGAGGATCTAATTTTATTTAGAAATTTGCCAGTAGCTGCTGCATTTCCCACCCTAGTCTTATACTCGAGTCAATAAGTTTTCCCAGTTTTGGGGGGTAAAATTAGGGGTCTCGACTTATATTCGGGTCGACTTATACTCGAGTATATATGTTATATATGTTGTCGTTCAGTAAAAATCATCCCAATGTCCCAACCCGAGGGAGGGTGGGAATAATACTCTCCTCTGTGTCATTAATAAAATCATGACTTTACGGCATTTTAATAGTAAAATCTGGGAATTTTATTAAAGACACAGAGGCTCCTATTATGCTATTTTAAAGCCGAACCACAACTAACTCTGAGAAGCGTTGAATAGGTCTGAAGTAGTAATTTGGGAAAGTGGATTCCGTAGACCAATCTGCAGCCCTCAAAATGTCTTCTAATCTAGAACCTATAGTCGACGCTTTCAAGGCCATAGCGCCTCTGACTGAATGAGAGGAGAAAATTGTGGTATCAATTCCGGCTGAAGTTAACAGCCATTTGGCCCAGCGAGCCATAGTACGTGTAGACACCGGTAGGTGAGGTCTCTTGAATGAGATGAATAATGGGCTGTCCTGTGATAGACACAATGGAGTTGTGCGCAATTCATATTCCTTCAGACATGCAATCGGGCACAGGTTCGGTTTCCATCGGAATTGTAGCAGGTCCCTGTTTCCTCTGCCACGGGAATTGTCAGGTACGCATCTTTCGGGTTGAGTTTGACCAATCCGCAGGTGGTAGCAGGACTCTGAAGCAGTGAATGCCTTCCATATTGAAATGCTGATATTGGACAAAGGCCGACTGGTCAGACGACTCATTCCTTTTTTGGGACAAGAAAGAGGTTGCTCAGGACCCCCAAGACAGGCTCCTGTCTTACCTCTCTTCGGCATCAGCTGACAACTTGCCTGAGCTTCACTCTGATCCGACCACGGCAGATGCATTCTCACAACACATCATATTGGACAGTCTGTGATTATTGTGATCTCTATCCGTGAGCTTACCATTCTCTTCTTCTTTACCCTCTTGAGAGCTGCAGCGTGCCACTAGGCTCCGGTGGTATCACAGCTACTCTGTCTCATCTATAACATGTCATGTTTGTCTCACCTGTACCCACCATGTCTAGCACTTATTACCTGACAGCAACACTACTTATGTTACACAACCAGTCCTTGATTGTCCATACATAATGCATGCCCATGCTTTGCACTTCAGTTACAACATTTGTTTATTTTGTATTTTCTAAAATTGTGCCAGTACATTCATTGTCACAACAATGTATTACCGTGTTTATTACCAAATGCTTGCCATGGCTGTTGGGGCTTTGCAAGCCTGTTTTTATTCTATTGCATACAATAAAATAGGTTGCTCACAAACCCTGGCATATCCCAAGGGATTTCCTCTCTATAGTTCTTTGCCCTCAATTCCTTGATCTCCATGGAGATTAGATCGTGATGCTCTGTGGACATCATGAGCACCCGAAGCGGGGTGTCCTGTATGTGTAAAGCGGTTAATTCTAAAGAATACCCCTGGGTAGTGTGTTGTAATCATAGTCCAAGCTTGGTGAAACAGAGCTAGTCTTCCCCCCCCACCTTTACATGGGAAAATGGGGATTCACAGTACTCACCATAAGGATGTTTTCCCGGGGTCACTCCCCGACCACTGCTGGCATTCCAAGAACATCCTCTATTTGGGAAGAAAAGGTTGAAGGTGCGTTTTTGCACTGGTCTAGGTGTGTGGATGGAGCCTCTGCCTGGTCTGGTAAAGCCCCGGGGGTTGCTCAAGGCAAAAAATCTTTTGGTGAAACACTCTTTTAATGGAGCTCTGCACTTGATCCAGCACTGTGAAGGTTTTAATGTAAGATCTGACAAAGGATTAGCCAAATAATAGGCCTTTAGTGGCTGCCAGGCTCATTGGTAGCCATGCTAGCCAATTTTGGCTCTATTTTGAGCAGGATAGCTTTCCTGCATTCAGTGGATATGGCCGAGTTGGCATTGCCAACCATGCACATCAGGCGTTGCGGCCATCCAAACGTTACGTCATAATCTAGTTGAGCTTCTCCCGATTGTGCTGTTTACAGCAGTTTGTAGAGTTTGGTAATAGGGCCTAATCTGTCCAGGAACTTGTCCTGGCAATTCTGTAAGGTGTAGTCTAGGTCCTTTTTCAGCTTCCAGACAGTTTTTCATCTGTGCATCGACTTCGGGAGTCTTGGTTACCATGTCTGGGATAATGGGCCGGGGGCATTGGCCCTCAGTTTATTACAGCCCTCCTGGGAGAGGGGTTTGTGGTCCCTTAGCGCCAGGTATTGCGCAATATGCTCCGGTGGTTCCCACTCAGTGGAGCGCAGATGGTGTAGGTCATCCGGGTTGAATAATAGTAGTCTTAACGTCCTGGCGGTCATCCGTGTAACTCTGGGCCTATTTAGACGAAGCGGGGGCAAACTTTGTTCTCATCTTCGGAAACCTCGTCCTCATAAGGTCTGAGAGTATCTCGTCTGACCCCTCCTCCTCACTATAGTCAGAGTTGAAAATTATCTCTTGGGCTCTCACCTGTTTCCAATTTCTGTCCACTTTTGCCTGGCCAGTGGCTCTATTGCGCGGTTGTTGCGCGCCATCCTAGACAGTCTTAGGCATGTCATTCAAACCAGGGGTCTCCTGGGTATGTGGATGGGGATCGAGGTGTTTACGTTTGCTCAGGGCCTTGCAGCCCAGCAAGGATACACTGAGCGTTGCAGTGGTTTGTGGAGGATACTGGGTGGCAGGGTGTCCTTGCATCAATGCCTGAATTGGACTGTGTAATCGTGGAGGACGTGACCCCCATGGCTGATGTTAAGGCCTTGTTGGAGTTCGTCATAGTAACATCCAGCAGACTTTAAAATTCCTCTGAGGCCATCGTATTGGCGTCATGTATGGGGTTAGGGGTAGTATTCCCTGTGACATTCAAAGGGTGTGGCCGGCTGGCCCATCACCAGTTAATTGCATATTAAGTCGCAGCCACAGAATCCCCACAGAGGGTGGGAAATAATCAAGTATATGATAAATATATATAACCAGCCTTTTGGGGTTATTTGCTTAATCCAGCCACCCAACTGTTGAGCTAGGAGGAGATAACCTTAAGGCAAAAAAAAATAGAGTGCATTAAAAACGATACAGGGAGTGTGCCAGAGTGATAGGAGCCGTATTCCGCTGGACCGTGCTGAGATTCCTAGTCGTAGGACACACTAAAATAGCCGCCGCCACTGGTGGCGAAGTTGGTTCCAAGAAAATGGCGCAGCAGCAATAGTGAGAGGCATTCAGTACAGTGTTAGCCTCACGGTGAATGCCATGGGCGGTTCGCTGAGATCGGTATTCCGTGGGCGGAGAGGTAACAACGGCTGAGGGTCTCTTAATGCCTTCCCTCGGCTGGCAAAGGGATGCAGAGAGGGAGGCAGGAGAGGGGTCCCCCTAGGGGAAAGAAGTGTGACTGGTCAGTCGCAATACAAACACTCACCGGAGCACACTCCAGAGAATTAAGCAAATATCATACACTCTTAAGCAGATACAAATAATATTCATCAAATGGAATCATACCAAGAGAGTAAAACAGTTCTAGTGTCAAAAGCAGTGTAGAGTGAAACAAATTTACTTAGCTGGTCTGTGGGAGTAGCGAAAAAAGAGAAAGAGTTGTGGAGTGCTACACCTTATATACTGGTTGCTGAGTGCTCATTGGTTACACTGTTACTATGCAATGTTATGTTTATTTTTTCTCTTCTGTATACATCTCTCTCTCTTCGCTGCTGAGGGAAGTTAAAGGAAAGAGATGGCATAATAGGAGCCTCCGTGTCTTTAATAAAATTGCAGGACTAAGGGGAACACTGCATCCAGACCACTTCAATGAGATGAAGTGTTCTGGGTGCCTATAGTGTCCCTTCAAATGTTGGCTTCCATTATCTCTCCACTATGCACTGCTGTTCTTGTTTGCACAGATATAAATGTACAAATGACGACCAGTTACCATACTTAATGTAGAGAGGCACATGTGTAATCGTTTTATATAATTCTAATCTAGTAATTTTACTTTTTTGTCTCTTTTCCAAAGGATCTGATGTCCACTCTTTTTAATTCTCTTTCACACCAGGAACTGGCTAGCATGGTATAGGTGATAATACAAATATTTCTAAAACTTGTGTTCTTAGGAACCTGTACTTTGAAATCTGAAGCATACTCAATGGAGCCAAAAATGTGGTCTTATTTATGGAAACAAAAATTAAGACTGTTTACATAAGCAAGTAAACACAGTGCTGTTTGCTGTTTCCTTTTGCATGCATTTTACAATCGGTGCATCATGTTGGCTGCCTTTCATGTATTTTCTGTTTTTTGTTAGAAGTCAAAGAACAAGGGACTCTGTTAAAATGTGCAAGGACATGCACACTTGACCAGAATTCTGGGTTGGTTGCTAATTTCCTGATGGAGGTGAGGACAATGGAGATGTTGAATCCCTCGATTTACCCCCAAAATCTGAATTAATTTAAGCATTAAGCTAGGGATGCTCTTTCATTGTGAGCTGTCATTAAAAGAAAGTGGTATAGGTTTCTGGAGTGTCGCTTTAAGGAAGACCTATATTTATAAAAAACAAACCAAAAAAAGCATTGTGTACAAGTTGCTCAATTTAAATGGTTACTCCAAGCACCATGACATTTCAATGATTTGAAGTTGTCATGGTGCCTTAAGCCTGTATGTGCAGTGTTTCTCTTTGAAACACTGCAGATAGCACTTAAAATTTCAAGTCTTTTGCTAATAGCCAGGCCTTAATGGTTACTTGTCACTGCAGGCCTGGAGGGTGCGTGACACACCATGGCTAAATTTCTACTTGCCAGTGCTACATTTTCACTTAACTATAGCTAGTGGTGAGTGGAAATTTTGAGCGCACAAAGGTTATTATTTATCTTTACACTGCTGGAGGTGTAACTCCATTTCCGGCCAAGTCATTGGGGTGCTTTGAACTTGCTCGGAACAAGAGTTGTGGACAGGCAAATATCAATTCTCTGCATAGTTCTATGCACAAAATTGCTTTCATTGACTGATAGTGGTCAGCTGACACTGTCAGTCAATGAATGGAATATAAGTAAATATTTATAAATGAATATAAAACTTACTATGACTCCAGCTCTGGGATCCACCTTGACTCACAGTTCAAGTGCTTTTCACCAGCTTAGAGAGCATGCACATACTCTGAGCCGGTGTGAGAAGTGGACAAGGAAGGGAGTGGAGTATTACAAAAATAATATTAATAAAAGTCAGAACAGACCTCTTAATGCTTGGAGGGAGAGTGCATGTAAGGAAGGGAGACTCAACATTCCCTTGCACACACCCAGCACCACATGCAAGGGTGGAAGCTCTCTACTTCTGTTGTGTGCATGCAGACGACAGATGTAATTTTTGCACACCATTGACATTAACAGCCTGTAACGGAGTTCCAGTGCAGTTACAGAAGTGCAAGTATCTCTGAATGTGTAATATTTCTGGCAGGAATGCTGCTGATACTGACTCCTACCACCATGACCACTTCTAGAATCAAATATGGTCATGGAGACTAGAGTAGCCCTATAAGCTCACTCAAATGACTGAAGAATACCTCTAGAGTCTTGCACTAGTTCTAAAAAATTATAGCAAACTAGTATAAAAAATAGCGACATGCATGATAGAAAGTATGGAGTTTCTTAAGTAATCTGGCTAATGAGGACAAATGACAAATAACTTAGCAACAACAGTAAAGAGAGAAAATTGGTGCATCTCTGCCATTTTGTTTTGAAATGTATTTCCCTTTTCTGTTCTTTGCAATCCTGGTTTAGTAATTAAATAACCATGACCATAGTTCTAACTATAATTGGAACTGTATTGTTAAAATATCAGTAATATCCCACTCCAAGAACCAATTGTATATTTATTTTTTACCAGTCCTAACAGAAATGTTAAACACCTTCTCATCCCTTGTTTATCTCAAATTAAAGCGGAAATGGTGAAATGGTTTGACAGCTAACCGTAAACATGCAGATTTGGGGGTTTCCATAAATCCCTAGAGGCTTGTGATCATTTGTACAACAAGCATTTCACATTCTGATTTTCTTTCAAGTGGTGCTTTTATTTTAGGATTTTTTTTTTTACTTTTCCCAGCACCCGCTAGTTGAGAGGCCACTTGCATGTTTGGGACTGGTAAGAGAGGTTTTTCTTTCCTCAGCTCTTTCCAGAGGAAGCTGCAACAAGCCATGTCATATTTGCACTTGCACATTTGCATAATATCTGCTATGGCAGATCCCACAATGCTTCTCTCAATATGCATGTATTGGGCATTGTGAGTTAAAATGCTTGTTTCTGTCTGTTACTGTGAATGACCTCTTATGGGTATTGCAAGTTAATTAGGCAGACGCCAATTAATGCTATGGCGTCTGCCTTATTTTGCCATAAATAAGCCCGTATTAAGTATATATTCTCTACTTTGTCTTAAGATATTTTTTGATTGTGTTTGGATTTTAGAATTTAATTTAACTGTAATTATTCTCTTTATCAACCCCCACCAACCCCCAACACACACACAATATATATTTGCATGTAACTGATTGCATAAAAGGGCATTCCAGTGGGAAAAAAATATCTTTGCTTAAAATTTTTCGTCTTTTAAGTTTTATCTGGGACACAAGTAGAATAGCATTGCATGTACATTGCTTCCTCAATTAGAATCCATAGGAGTCATGGTTTACGTTAAATTGATTAGATCCATGTGCGCCTTTACTGCTCTTATGGTGGATTCTGCACGAACAAACCTCAGTAAACACCCATGACCTCTATTTAAAAAAACAAAAAAACGTAAGGTTTGTTGCTTTGGCATAAAATGATGGGCGAGTATACTTTACCTTACTTTTATACAGTTTCATGCTAAAACACATATTTCTTAGTTTCTGTTAGCATTGGCAACCAAACATGTTTTTGGTAGCTTCTCCCATTTCTTTAAGGGGTTATGAGGGGACTGACATATTGTATGATGTTTGTTTTTGTTTTTTTAATTTTTTTTTTTTTTTTTTGCTTCAGAAGCTATTTATTTTGAAGTAACTGATACTGTGTGTGCTGGACACTAATTGTGGTTTCATTTCTTAGCATGTTATGCCACTTAATGACTAAAAATGACTTGTGCAATAAAGGGCGGGTAATATTAAGTATGAGTTTTATGCTAAGAATTTGTGTTACATACTTAAAACTAGTTTGAAATGTATGGTTTGCTTTTTAACCTATAAAAGGAATTTTAAAAAAAATGTATTCAGCTGCAATAACATTCTGAGGCTTTCATTGTCTACTTTTTTCATTATAAAAGCATTTTGCCTTAACAGTACAGTTTTTCTGCCATTTAATACAACGCAAATAACATGACTGTATAAGCTAGTGTCTGTCAACAGTAGTCCTTCGTGTGCCTCATCGACAATTTAAAAATAAGAAAATAAAATTTTCCACCGTCCAGTTTAAAAATATTGTTGATGGAGACATAAACGAGGACTGACATGTTCTTTGGGTTTTTTGTTTGCTTTGTTTTGTGTTTTTTTTTTTTTTTCTTCTCTATACAAGTTGTTTCATTGATGGTAAATTTTGCCTAAATCGTGAACTGGTAAAAATCCTTATTTCACAAATGATGGAACTGATTTTTGGGGTGTATGGAATCTGTTATTGTGAATTTTTAGCAGCTAATACACCTCTGTCCTATGTCTTTCTCCGTTTTATGCTACTTTGTCGGCAGCATTATGCACAATCTACTTGCTGTTCGATCGTATGTTTACACCAAATGTGTTCATTTTATGGCATTTTTCTTGTAGATTTAATATGTTGGATTTAACGGAGGAATGTTTTTGTTTAATTTTTTTTGTTTTTATTTCCATTTTGCCTCTTCAGTGTTATGATATATTATTAAAAATTATAGATAATCTGTTTTGTATCTTGCATTTCATATACCAATAATTTAAAGTGGCAAAATTCTGAAGAAAATCTATTTTTGGTTTTATGTTATGGAACCATATTAAAAGGGACACTATAGTCACCATAACAACTACAACTTATTGAATTTGTTGTGGTGAGTAGAATCATTACCTTCAGGCATTTTGTTGTAAACACTGTCTTTTCAGAGAAAATGCAGTGTTTACATTACAGCCTAGTGATAACTTCACTGGCCACTCCTCAGATGGCTGTTAGAGATCCTTTCTGGGTCATGGCTGCCTAAAATGCAACCAAACATTCAGTGTCTCCTCCCTCTGCATGCAGACACTGAACTTTCCTCATAGAGATTCATTGATTCAATTCATCTCTATGAGGAGATGCTGATTGGCCAGGGCTGTTTTTGAATCATGCTGGCTCTGCCCCTGATCTGCCTCTTTGTCAGTCTCAGCCAATCCTATGGGGAAACATTGTGATTGGATCAGGCTACCACTTCTGATGATGTCAGCAGACTACTTGTTTTTCTGAGTCAGACAGCATGCAGATCTACAGTTTCAGGCTTGAATACAGTAAGATTTTGCTATATTTATGGAGGCATGCGCGGCACAGGGGGGCTAGATGGTGATTTTAAAACTTATAGGGTCAGGAATACATGTTTGTGTTCCTGACCCTATAGTGATCCTTTAAACCTGCTGGTTTAATATTGTCGAAATAATGCTTTAAAAATGCCCATAAAAGTTTTAAAGGGGAAAAGAGTTACTTGCATCAGTTGTTATGTTGGAAATTTATGTATATTAAGTCTCTTCCCAGAGTCTCTATAGACTATGTTCAAAACTTACATTCACTACAAATAAACCAACATGTGACATATATTGTTTAGCACTTCGCAGTAGTTTTAATTGGGAAAAAAAAAAATTGTGAAATAACTTTTCCAGTTAATAGATGCCATACTGTATTCATTTACCCAATGGCTTTAATTATGTTTTTCTTGAATTAAGTTAGTTGTGGCCGCACTATGGTGTGTTACATGAGTATGCACAAATTCTAAGTTGTCTATCATGAATGGTGTGGCCTCTGAGAGTAGAAAAATCTAAACTTCTTAACTATGTTGTGTGTGTGTGTGTTTTTTTTATTTTTTATTAAGTAAAGTTTGCCTGGTATATGTCTCTGCCTTTTATGTTTGTTGCTTTTGTTCAGCTCAGGCCGTTTACTGTGCTAGCAAACATGATTGTAAGTATATGTATTTTGAGAGCTTCCTCTTAAAAATATAGTACCACCCTCCACCTGTCAACCACTTCTCTGCATAAACCTTTATGTCAAGGACTGAGTGGCAGCGAAACTCTCCTACCGGCTGTTCCCCAGATCTGTCACAGTGATATTCTGATATTCCTCTAACTAGAATGTCTTGCTTGTTCTGAGTGAGTACATGAAAGTTCTGATGTTGATGCAATGAAGAGGAAGGCCATTGTCAAGGGAGAGGATTTACCTGCTTGGGAAGGTGTCTTAACTTAGGGGGAGGGGTTGGGTACAAGTAATGTTTATTCATGCATTACAATATTTTACTTTGCAAGAAGGCATTCCAAGGTTACTGAAGTAGAGTCACAAAATGTAGATTGCACACATTCTTCATATGATCCATATGTACATAACAAAATAGCATACACTTAAAATATGCAAAACAATCTTTTAATTATTGGTGATTTTAATGCAGAACTGTTTATTTAATTTGTAATGGCCAAGTAGAAGTTAGCTGTTGGGTGTGGGGCTTTTATTTTTTTTATTTTTTTTACAATATGTCTACTGTGCATGCATAGATATAGCAGTTCACCGCATTTGTGCCCAAGGTATCCTGGAGTTGCAGAGTTTATGCAAAATAGAAGTGCAGAAGAGGTAAGTAAACTTTCCCCCCATCAAAAAAAAACTGCGTTATTAACTCAAGTATGTGCTGCAATAGTGTCTCTTTAGTGGTAACTGTAATTTCTCTGGTAGTGAGAGTCCCTCTTTAAAGTTAGAACATTCATTCAGTATTTCTAAAAGGCAACGGATTATTTATTAATATGTATTAATCCTAGAATATTTCTTACTGACCAAAAACAGATTTCAGAAACCAACAGAGTATTTATGCAATACCAGAGGTGCAGAGAACTACTTTGTTGCTGAGCTAAAACTCTAACCTGCAAACGTGTGCCTTACTTCAGTAATCCATTAATTAATATCTGGAGACCTGTGGTCTACATGGGGTAACTCCTAAAGTAAAACCTATTTAAAGTGAACCAATTTGACAAGATTTATACAAAGGAAGAAGTAAGGGTCACTTGTCACAAGAATTGACACACAGGAGGAGAAACCACTATACATCTGAGTCAGTGTTATAACTGAATCAGAACCAACTGAAGATTTCCCACACTTTATCAGAATTTTCATGCCATTCCTATTGTCTCTATAATTGTTGAAAGCAGTGCCCCATAAGCAGCCTGTTCCGCATACCAAAATCCTAGTGATACAGTTCCAAAATAGGCTAATCTCACGGCAGCTGCCAATGGACATGCTAAAACACTTGAGTCCAACAACTTGTTCTTTCAAAACCTTATGAGCTCCACTATGCACTGGAGACCATACCTAAAATCCTCAGTAGTGCTTTTTCGATCATCCCCTAAGATACTGAGAGAGGAGGCATAGCTGAGCATCTGGGGACCAACCTTCAGGGGTTAAATTGTTTTCAAACCATTTAACCCCAAAGTTAGGTAAGTGAAACTCCTGCACTAGAACAACTTTCTTTGCGATGGAATTGTTATGAGGGTGTGAGCGTTCCTGTAAGTCTTGTTTTAATAACGTAAGGGTTCCTAAAGCAGTTTAAAACAAGACTTGATATATGAACAAACCCTACTGCTTTACAGTTTGTGTGTCAAGCTTGGCAAATTATGATACTTGGGTAATTTTCTGTATTTTGTATTTATATATTATTTACATGGATTATGGCTAATAACATGCAAATAACTTAATTATCTTTGCTCATAATTGCTTGAATATTTGCCTATTGACTTTTGTAACATAGCCTGAAAACATATTTGTCAGAGAAAATATAGTAAAGCATACATCAAGAGTTGTCCCGGGACCTTGAGACTTGTGCCAGTGGGAGTCCAGGTAAAACATAACAAAAACATATTGTGTGTTATACATCCTCAATGCACAAAACATCCCACTGGTAAAAAAAGATGATTAAGGTGTGTTTACAAATAAGTACCAACAATATAAATAAATTCTGAAGTGTGTGTGTATATATATATGTATATGTATGTTTTACATGCTGCTGATTTACTACAAGTAGGGTAGGTACCGTGTCACTACGGACAATGTCACAGACCCAGTTTTTCAAATGGCTGCAATCCAGTGTGCTTAGTCCAGAAAATGGAAGACTTGTTGTACAGTGGGGTAACGAACACTGCTTCCCCATTCTGGTGGAATAGGAGGTTTAGCCACATGAACAGGTCTTCTCCAGAATGTGTGTCTAGGGTTACAGCGCTATTGTTGGTAGGTGACCCTGAGAGCAGGCTGAGTGGTTGGGAAATGAAGGAGCGCCCTTGTAATGTGCATTCCACAGTTAGGAGAACCAAGGAGAGACTGCAGATGCAAACAGGAACAGTCATCGTTGCCCAGAAAGCACTCTCCATTTCCCTGATAAGCTGGACCTAGTCTGCGAGGAGACTGGACTGCAATGATCTAGAGTCCACTGTAAGTCCAAAAAAAATTAAACTCGTGAGAGGGCCCTCTTACCAGTTTTATTTTTTATTTTTGAGGGGGTCTATCTAGAGACAATGAAACCCCAAGGACGCAACCGATTCAAAGGTCATGTACGCTATGGGGTATTGTATTTAGCTCCTCTATCGTTGTAAACGCGTCTAGAAAATGTATCACTAAGGGACAGTACTGATGTACAAGTAGACTTTTTATTTATTTCTTTTTTATCTTTATTGTATTTCACTCCTTTTAATATATTTGAATATATTTTAGTTTGACCAAATAAAGTACTTTTTTATACCACTTGTATCCAGTCCTTTGAATACTTACCTCGCATCCAGTTCTTATTGCTGATTTGTGTCCACGTATATCCTCAGGTGGTTTTGTTCCACCTAAAGTTCTACACACTAAAGCAGGTCCTTGCTCTAAGTTATGTAAGTAGGATATTATCCTTCCACAATTACTGTTAGTTTCCATGCCATTGGATTTTTGTATTTTATTTTTTTTATATAGGGTGACCATTATTCATTTGAGAATCATGTCTTGCTGACATCTACAAAGAAATCCTTAGACAGGGATGATTCCACCAAAGCCATTGAAATAGAGCTCATATGGGTCTATAAAGTGTGAGTGTTTCTTTGGCACTATTTTAAGCATTTTCACTATTTTGTTATTACGCTGCACTATTATTTTGTTTTTTCATTCTTTATCCCCTTAACGACTGCAGACGTATAATGCACGTCCAAAAAAAACCAGTAGTACTGTCCCCTTGTGGATTGGGCAGTGCCTGCAGGGGGACTGCCTGAGCTCTCAGGCTGTCCCCCTCATGCCTGTAAAAAAGTTTGTAAAAGTTTAATAAAGTTCTGAAACACTTTATAAATGAAATATATTACTTAGATCATATATATATATTTGTATATATTACATAGCTGAAAAGAGACTCGCGTCCAAGCTCAGCCTTCCTCACATTTGTTTTTTGCTGTGTGTATGTATGTATGTATATATATTATATCAAAGTACTTTTATATACACAAGCACAATCCATTATTCTAAGTGTATTTTAATATTAATCTATATATACAATCAAAACACAAATGGGATACGGCTGCAAAATCTAAAAAAAAAAAAACATAAATAGAACATGCAATACAATTTTAACAGGTAACATACAATGTGTAAAGGCGCACTCACAAGATATAGACGTATAAAGTGCTCAAGGGTGCCTCCCCCGATGTAATTGGGGGGCTGAAAATCTCCCTCCACTGCCTGCAGGAAATCAGGACTCCGGATGGTAGTATAAAATAGCGGCTTTTATTATAGCTCTAATAAAATGGTAAAACAACAGGAAGTTCCAAGTGTGGTCTTATGCGTTTTGTCCCACACTTGGAACTTCCTCAGAGACCATAAAATTACAATTACAAATGCTTGTACAGAAATAGCAGCCTGTAGGAAGTGGAGGGGACCCACAGGAGTTTTTCCCACCCGATACTCGTGTGCACTGGCCATCTTGAATCTCGTGAGATTCACTGTGGCCATTTTGTTTCTTGTCCTAGGCCATTTGGTTAGGGTATACAGCGTTTTACAGTAACAAATCTGTACCAGGACACATTCTAACGCTGCCATACTGCCTGTCTACACAAGGAATCTTCCTGTTACACTTGCTCTTCTGCCTGCATTCATTCCTGTGCTACACTACTGCTCAACTGCCTGCATTCATGGATCCACTGCTACACTGCATACAACTACTAGATTCAAAACAATACTATCACCATAGTGTGAACATGTGAATAGTGTGCAACAAGTATAAAATATATAAGTTTCAGCGCTTAGTCAATAATCCCCTTAAAAATGACAAGGGTGCATTTATATGCAAATAGTGTATATGATACTATACAAAATATTAAAAGAATGTCCAGATTGTATAAAGCAGTTGTATAGTCTTGCACAGAAACAAAGTCCAGATATTGTTGCAATATGTAGAGATTCAGAGATATATGAAGATACCTTAGAGAAAAAGAAACATAGAAAGATACATAGTGTGACTCTGTATCAAAATTTATTTTCCAAGACAGTAACACCCCCCAAAATAAAAACTCTTACACTATATAAGATATAGTACTCATCGTGGTAAATCTGCTCGTGATGTAAAATCAAAGCTGATGGTCTGGTTCCTCCAAAAATGTAGCAGCTGCCTGGTGCACACAGGCACGCTGGTCGCGTTGGTATCAGTGGGGAAACACTCACGATCAATTCAGCTCCTATTGAAAGTTCAGGTGGTCTTCTGCATATGAGTAGTGTTAGCACCTTATCAACGCGTTTCGCCCTTCTTCCGAGGGCTTTTTCAAGATAGGTGCTCTGAGGGTGGCTCGGCAGTTTTATACTTTGCCGGGCAAACTAATTTAAATCTCTTAAAGGTGTATACCCTTATTATTAAAACATACAAACATACGTGTTTTAAAAATAAGGGTGGCTCGGCAGTTTTATACTTTGCCGGGCAAACAAATTTAAATCTCTTAAAGGTGTATACCCTTATTTTTAAAACACGTGTATTAAAACATACAAACATACGTGTTTTAATACACTTGTTTTAAAAATAAGGGTATACACCTTTAAGAGACTTAAATTCGTTTGCCCGGCAAAGTATAAAACTGCCGAGCCACCCTCAGAGCACCTATCTTGAAAAAGCCCTCGGAAGAAGGGCGAAACGCGTTGATAAGGTGCTAACACTACTCATATGCAGAAGACCACCTGAACTTTCAATAGGAGCTGAATTGATCGTGAGTGTTTCCCCACTGATACCAACGCGACCAGCGTGCCTGTGTGCACCAGGCAGCTGCTACATTTTTGGAGGAACCAGACCATCAGCTTTGATTTTACATCACGAGCAGATTTGAAAGAAACACTTTTCCCTGCATGATCTACCACGATGAGTACTATATCTTATATAGTGTAAGAGTTTTTATTTTGGGGGGTGTTACTGTCTTGGAAAATAAATTTTGATACAGAGTCACACTATGTATCTTTCTATGTTTCTTTTTCTCTAAGTTATCATCATATATCTCTGAATCTCTACATATTGCAACAATATCTGGACTTTGTTTCTGTGCAAGACTATACAACTGCTTTATACAATCTGGACATTCTTTTAATATTTTGTATAGTATCATATACACTATTTGCATATAAATGCACCCTTGTCATTTTTAAGGGGATTATTGACTAAGCGCTGAAACTTATATTAGTATTTGCATATTGGAATTGGGAAATTTCTTATTTGTTTTTAGCTGCTAAAATTATTATAGTATATTGAGTACATACATCGACTATCATCTAGGTCGTTCATCCTATTTATATATGCGCTCTCTTTTATTTTTTTTTATTTTTTTTTATTTTTTACAAAGTATAAAATATACTTCTCTAATAAAAAAATTGGACATCCTCCCTAAGATCACTTACCAGATAGTGGTTTCAACCAACCAGAATATAGACAACAAGAAATATATGGGAAACAGCTGTTAAATCTGAAAGGATTATAAAACCAAAAATATAGTGTAATACAGTTAAGAAACAGAACATTTCTATTATTTAACACCTGTGATGCTTTAAGCATTCTCCCAATCGATGTGCGTTCATTGATTGTGGATTGGAAGCAGAAATTAAGTCTGCTCGGTACTTCTGTGCGTTCCACTTGTGTGTTACATCTGCTATGTGCAAGTATAGTATACTCACTCTAGAGGTCTCCAGGGGGAATTACAGGAAATACAATATTCAAGATAAATGACAAGATCGTATTGTGTGTCTGCTAAAGAGAAATTATTTTCTGTCAAAGATTCTCAATTGAAACCAAGATTTGATGAAGCATCATACAGACCGCATACAAACCATGATTATATAATAATAATCTCTAATTATTTTCTTTATATTATTGGCAAAATCAACATTTATGATTTAAAGTGACAGGGGCATTAATCACAGATACCTAAATGAGTTATTTTCTAAAAAGAAATCACTATGTTCTTTAGTATTAAAGGGACACTCCTGGCACCCAGACCACTTCTGCCCATTGGAGTGATCTGGGTGCCAACTCTCACTACCCTTAACCCTGCAGCTGTAAATATTGCAGTTTTCATAAACTGCTATAATTACATTGCAGGGTTAACTCCTCCTCTAGTGGCTGTCTACTAGACAGCCACTAGAGGACACTTCCTGGTTTCTAGCACGGACCTCCAGAGTCGCTCAATTCCCCATAGGAAAGCATTGAAAGCATTTTCTATGCCGCGCGCGCATTAGGTCCCCCCATGCGCGATCGGTCTCCCCCGCCAGATGACATCAGCAGGGGAGGAGCGTGGGCGGACCCAAAACCACCACAGAGGGACATCGGTGGGGGTCTCAGGTAAGTCACTGAAGAGGTTTTCACCCCTTCAGCAACATGGGATGGGTGGTGTGAGGGAGAGGGTACCTGCAGTGCCAGGAAAACGGTTTGTTTTCCTGGCACTGGAGTGTCCCTTTAATTACTGAAACCACAAAGTTATTCTAATGTAGGTAACCACACATGCCTATTATTACAATATGATGAATTTTGTAACATCTCATTCAGAGAGTTTAAGAGATGTTTATATATACAGAACAATATCCCATACCCCACCGCCACCCCCCCCAAAATAAATATATATATATATATATATATATATATATATATTCCAAAAGAGGAGAGAAACAATAGCTGAGCTAAATAAGAGAGGAAACAAGAAGAAAGGTGGACCATAGGAGTAACTATGGTCTATGAACAAAAAAAAACCTAAGCAGAGTTATAGTAACAAAATTATAAAGAGCATAATTATAAAGGACAAAAATTATAAAGAACAAAATTATAAAAACACCAACATTTTTAAAAACAAACCAGGTCTATGTCCACATTCAGTCCCTTAGGTTCTAGCGTTTGTAATTTGTGAATCCAATAGGTTTCACGCTGAGTACGTTTTCTTACTCTATCCCAGCTCCTCGTGTGGCAATACTCTTTTTATGCCTATGCACTTGAACTCTCTAAAAGAGAAATAAGGGCACGCGTTACGGTGAACCGGGACTGAATGTGTCATAAGGCCTTTCCTGATGTTATTGAGGTGTTCCATAACTCTGACTAAGTTTTATTTTGGTGCGACAAACATATTGTTTGTCGCACGGGCACAGCAGCAAATAAACTACAAAGTCCGTGTGGCAACGAACTCCAGATTTAATCTTAAAGGTGTCGCCTGTTTCAAAACCTAAAAAGTGATCCATTCTAACCATAAAGATAGTGGAACAAGCCATAGAGGAATTGCATCCTCTAAACATGTCAGTAGTTATGGAGTTGGTTTTAATAGCATAGCTAGGAGCTAACATATTTTTAAAATTCCGATTCTTTTTATATATAAGAGTAGGATGTAGAGGGAGGTGTGATCCTAAAATGGGATCCTGAAGAATAATGGGTCAGTGTTTCTGCAGACCCTTCTTTATCCACCCATAATCTATGTTGTGTTGGGTGATGAAAGCGGATTTAAAAGTATAATTTGATGAATTCGAACTAGGTTTGTCCAGCAGTAAATTATTCCACTCTAACTGATTTTGTTAAGTGAATCTCTTTTCTCAAAGGCATTTCTTCTATTTCCCCTCTCCATAAGTTTGTTCTTAATATGTTGAGACTGGATCTCAAAATCACGGAGATGTGAGCAGTTACATCTCAGGCGTGTAAATTGTCCCTTGGCGATTTCCTCCCCCTCCCCCCCATGCCACGGTTGGAAGTGGCAACTTTTATGATGAACATGTCCGTTGGCTTAAAGAAACATTTGGCTTTAATCTGCTCATTTTCCCAGAACAAATCAAATCAAGAAAATTGATTCCAAATGGGAGTAAATTTGAGATTGTATTGATTACAATTGAGAAAATTAACAAAATTCTGAAAACAAAAAGAAGACTCATTCCAAATAATAACGTTGTCTTTATATCTCCACCAGAACACCAGGTTTTCCCTTCAGTCGTGACCTGACCAGACAAACAAATCCTCCCATCTAGTCATGTAAGTGTTGCCATAACTGGGGGCAAACCTGGTGCCCATGGCGTTACCCAGGGTTTTTAAATAAAAATCCCAATTAAAGAAAAGATAATTGTGCTCCAGAATAAATTTTACAGAAGTGAAGATGAATTGTTTAAGGTCTATTGATAGATTTGAGTCTCTAGTCTTAAAATGATCAATGGTTTCAGTGCCCAAATCATGACTGATTACTGTGTATAGTGAAGTTACATCGAGCGTAGCCCAACTTGCAAAAATGACTTGGTGTCCTGTATGAAGATGGGGCTCCTTGCGCATATTGCTGTAAATGTGAATCAGCAAAGGCTGACAAGTTAGCAGTAATTTGTGTGTGTATATATGTCACAAGGAACCCAGCTTGACCCAAGGACTATATGCAAATGGGCCCTCTATTTTTATATATTATATATACACAGACTGTCTCGCCCTTAACCAACATGGCGACTATTGATTTATCCATATATGGACATGGGAAATGCGACCGCACTGAATGACGATGAAAGCGGAAGTGACGAAAGCGGAATACAGCCGCGATTAATCCGCATACACACAGCCCCTTTCGGTTAAAAAAGAAGAACAGGAATACAGGAACACACACCGACTGACAAAGCCCACCGGCGAAACGCATCTCGGACGTCCAGGAGGATTAAAGACTTACTTTTATTATTGTTCTAACACAGTTATTTTATTTTGTATTAGTTTTTTAAAATTCAAATAAATTTTATTTTTTCCAACTCCTACCTGTGCCCCCTTATTGGCACATACATCACTATACTCAGAGCCAGGGTTACAGGCTCTGAACCAAGTGAGCAGTTCTGTGTATTTCACCACCTAAATTGCCATTCATCTATATACTATACCATGTCTGTTTTTTTTCTACCTTTAAAGGAACAGAACGATTTTCACCAACTGTTGGTTTCGTGTTACCCCTAAACACGCCTGCCTAAGTGATCTGAGGCTCAGCACCATGTGAGTGGGTCTATATATCTTTAACACCACTTCACTGTTGTTTAACGTATCACACGATTGTATTCTTTATCTCAATCCCTACCTATAGGTTATTACCAATATACCCAAGAGAGGGGGGAGGTGAGTCATTTACATGTAACTCTTGAGCGCTCCACCTATTGACTGGTGTTGGTTTTTCACCACACAGTCTATCATCACATTTTATATTCTTGTGTTCAATGTGTAATCCTCTCACAGTTTGTGGTAGCAGCTCATATAATCTTTTCCACCTCTTAAGCGCCTGAACACACAATATCACTCTATATCACATCTGTGACTAATGCACTTGTCACTTTATATTATTGGCAAAATCAACATTTATGATTTACAGAAAATAATTTGAGAATATTATACAATCATGGTTTGTATGCCATCTGTATGATGCTTCATCAAATCTTGGTTTTAACTGAGAATCTTTGATAGAAAATAACATAATTTCTCTTTAGCAGAAACACAATACAATATTGTAAATTATCTTGAATATTGTATATCCTGTAATTTCCCCGGGAGACCTCTAGAGGGAGTATACAATACTTGCACATAACAGGGGGAACGCACGGACATACCGAGCAGACTTCATTTCCGCTTCTGGTCTACAATCAACAAACACACATCGATCTGAAAAATAATTAAAGCATCACAGGTGTTACAGATGAAGACTCCGGACCAATTACATCCCAGATGAAAGAAGATGCCTTTTTGGAAGATGATTTTTAACTATCCTACAGGTGTTTATTTTTATTTGTAATAAAGCTGCTGAAATTTTCCTAATCCTTATCTGGAGTCCTGATTTCAAGCAGGCTACACAGACCGTGAAGTGGGATTCAAAGCCCCCCGCAATATCGGGTGAGGCACCCTTGAGCACAACGAATACTTTCATCCTGTGAGTGCATTCAATAATAGCGCACATTTCTAATATTTAACTGTATTACACTATATTTTTTTGTTTTACATTCTTTTCAGACATAACAGCCATTTCCCATATATTTTTTTGTTGTTGTCCATATATCTACTACAGGATCTCTCTTCGGTGCTTTCCTTTATTATATAGGCTGGTGAGGTAGCTCAGTGGCAGAATCTGTTCAATCCCTGGTCGCAGGTTCAAATCCAGGCAGGGTTGACTCAGCCCTTCATTCTTCCGAGGTAGATAAAATGTGTACCATTAATTTGGGTAATAGTAACAACCCCTGGATGTTGGGCTAAGGTAACATCCCCAGGATTTACTTGAAAACCAGAGTAATCTGAATGTGCCTTTCCTTGTTAAATTATTATTTAATGTATTATTGTTATTATATTACTATATAGGAAGAATTTATTTGTGCTCATCAACTGTACAATCCCTTGCACTTATTATCTGCTTGTTTCAACCGTCTGTAAGTGGTGAGTTCTCCTAATAATAATTAAAGGCACCTTTACCTGTATACCTTGGTGGCTCGCACTGTCTACCATATAAAGAATATCATCCACAAGATGGAACTTTTCTTTTGCCTGTTTGTGCAGATTGTCTAGTACAGCTGCACGCAGGGGTGAGCCCCTTTATGGCCTCTGTGCCTGCTGGAAATTGATAAGGGTGATTCCCTCCTCCCCACCCCTCCCCCCAGAACATGGCCCATGTAAAGTGATAGAGAAAAGGTTAAAGAGCACCCAGGATAAACTGCTTGACCTTCTAGGTCCATTAGCCAAGATACTGTACTTTGCAGTCCTGGCACTGTCACAAGGAACCCAGCTTGACCCAAGGGCTATATGCAAATGGGCCCTCTATTTTTATACTGGGGAATACTAATGTGGCTTTGTTCACTAAAAGACAAAGAGAGTCCCTCTCGAGGATTGACTCTGGGCTCTTAAACACCAAGGAGACAAAACCGCCCGCAAATAGATTACTGTTTGGTGACCCCTTTATTTCCAAGCTCAAGAAACCAGTCTCCCTGTTTACGACCCAAAACAAGGCTCAATCCTGCTTGAGACAGGTATTACACCGTTCTCAAAGTTGCAGTGTTTTTGGGGTTAGCTGGCTGGCAGAGTGGTCATGCCACTAATTGGGTTTGGGCTTCTGGCCCAGGCCTACCCTGACAACCTCTTCATTCTTCTCGATTTCCTTCTAAAGTGGCACATACATGTTGTGAGGACCTCAGAGCAGAGGTTGAGGACTCTTTCACACAGGTTGGTTCACCATTCTATTGTCTTTCCACTGCATTAACTGCAGGCAGGTTGTGCCTTTTCTTACAGGATTGGGAAGGGATATTATCGGACACTTGGATTCTACAGACCGTCTGGGGCTACATCTCCTTGCCCTGCTACCTCTCCATGTCGCCAAAGAAAATAAGGCTTTCCTATATGAGAAAATCCAGACATTGTTTTCCAAAAGCACTGTTTAATATGCGCAGGACATATTGATCCAAGGATAAATTTGACTGCCATTCTGGGGTCAAGAAGGAATTTTTTTCCCCAGATTGTTGCAAAATTGGAAGTGCTTCAAACTGTTTTTTTTTTGTTTTGTTTTCTCTTTTGGATCAACAGCAAAAACCAGATGTGAGGAAAACTGAACTTGATGGACACATGTCTCTCTTTCTTCAATCCATGTAACTATGACATTGGAGGCTTCTAAGGCACCATCTTTCTGGCCTTGAAGAAGACAGGAGATTTCCGTTCGGTCAAACATTTTCTAGAGTTTTTTTTGTAGTGAATCTTTAAGAAGCTGCTTGAACCCAATCAGGTTGCAACACAGTGAGGCATACAGGCAACATCTCGTAAAGGACTGCTTAATGAGAGTCTAGTGTGTGTCAGTGAGTATGTGTTGGTATTTTTGAAAAAATAACTGTGTGTCAATATATTTGCATGGGTAACTGTATTGTCAGTGAGCGAGTAGGTGTCACTGTGTGTGTCTAACTGATTGTTTATGGGTCACTGTGTATGTATGTATAGGTCACAATATGTGCCAGTGATTGTTGTGTGTTGGGGTCATTATGTGTGTGTCAGAGTATTTATATGGATCACTCTTGTGTGTCAGTATGCCTACATGGATAACTGTATTCATTGAGTGTCACTGAATTTGTAGGTTGTGGCTGTGTGTATTGGTGAATGTGTAGGTAGTTACTTTGTGTTGGTGAGCAAGGCAGTGAACATGCCAAACTGGGCCACCAGTGAGGAGGACTATGAACTCCAGGGATTCAAGATCATAAGTAAGAATTACCACACACAAAAAAAATCACTTTTTTTTTTCTCAAATACTTTGTTTTAAATGTATTAAAAAAAAAAAAAAATTGCAGTTGTGATGTATAACAATTATAATATAATAACAAAATATAATTATTTGACCGTATAACAAGCAGATGTGTTTTTCCCAAAAAATATATTCACAAGTTACCAAAGCTTTTCTTTCACAGTTTTTTGTTTTTTTCCCCCTTTGCGCATATATTGCAGACGATTGCCACATTACTAATTTATAACCCACCCGGGCCATATGATCAAACCAGAAAACACAAAAAAAATAAACAAATTTTAACTTTATTTCAGGCAGCAGGGGGACTGCCTGTCATTCCAGGTAGGCCCCCTGCCTCAGAATAGCCATCCACAGCAGTGCCTTCAGGGGGCCTGCCTGGAATGACATCCCGTCCCCCTGCTGTCTGAAATAAAGTTTAATAAAGTTAAGAATCTATTCGTTTTTTTTTTGTGTTTTCTGGCTTGATCTTTGAGGAGCTCAACTAACAAGCAGCCATCTTCCTTACTGGCCAACTGTCACACCATTTTTTAAATTTAATTTTTAAACAACTCTTATGTACACGCAACAACACACTCTGCTACCGCACATACATCAACACACATCACTCACAATTTCCTACACATTGCCTCACACCTTACTCATAGCTACCCACATACATCGTACATACAGCTATCTCATACACAGTCAAAACATATACATCACACACAGCTACCACAATTATAGTCACCACTCATAAACAACACACAGCCATTTCCCACACACAAACCTACCTCACTGTTTTGGCTAGTTAGCTATAAAAAAAGACATTTGTGATTGAGTATGAAAAGGACCACACTAGGCACCTTAACCTTTGCCTACAGCTAATGGTGCCAGGAGTAATCTGGTACCATCCCAATTTAACGTTTAGAACAATTTGACCATTTCCATGGGTCTCCATCGGCACCTAGTCTTCACCTGGCACCATTATCACTACAGTGAGCTATAGTGTTTATGGTGTCTGGAATGTTCCTTTAATAAATATTCACCTTACATAAAAATTTTATAATTACATGGAGAAAAAACTCCTGGGAAATGTACTACACACACCTATGCTTATACCCACCACCCTTATTGTCACTTAAATTGGGAATGTGGAAATGCTTGGCACCACCAAAATTATAAAGAGGCAGAGATAGAAGTATCAGAGAGGCGGTAGTGGCATGAAATTTGTGGACCAGAAGTTTACAATATTGTCTTAAATAAAAATGTAAACTGTCTTCATAAGTGATAAATCTTTGGCCATATTACAAAATAAAACATTCTAACTAAGTTGGAAGCAATCCCCAATTTGTTGGAACTGTAGGATTTTTTTTCCTGCATTTTCTGGCATAGAATTTTTAAATAATTTGTAACGTACCAAAACTGCTAGTAAATAAATAGGCTTTTGTGAAATCCTAACCCAATTTAGTTAAATGTTATTTTTCAGCATGTTTTAATTGTGAACTGAGCATGCAGTAGAAGCGATTTAAGGAAAAAAAAGTAGGGGAAACCTTTCACAAACAGAAAAAAAGTTGTTCTACACTTGAGCCACAAGATGGCATGATTTGGTACAAAAATCAGGGGAGTTACCACACATTTTTAGTTAAAGTAAACTTGTCACACTCAAATTGTGAAAATGACATACTTGCATTCCTGTTGGTATACATAAACTATAGATAAGCAAATTAATATTTAGGATATTATGTAAGAACACAGTCTGCATGCAGATATCCTCCACATACAGTGTGACATCCTGATTGCTGGTAACTCTGCCACCTTGCCCCCAAATCACATCTTACAAAACTTACACCCATGGTGTCTGACATAGATTTGGGGTCAGGATATCTGCTCGTGCACCTATTGAAGCAGTGTCCCTTACTGCTATACCCATGGCATGTTGATAGAACATCTCTGAAGCCAGAAAGGTCATTTTATAGCAATACAAAATTAATTTCCATCCGTTTGCTAGCAGTTTGGCCAGATCATTCCTTCTAAATATCACTTGACTGTTCATTTATATTAAATTAAATAGAAACTCAGTCCGGTGTTAAATTTGTGTTAAAACAGACACAAATATATGATGTAAATGACAATAATTAACTGAACGTTTTCAACACAGTAATGGTGCTAATTAGCGGAACAATATCAAGAGGACCACAATCCCACTGTTCCATTACATTTTAAAACTTTTTCTTTTTTGTTTACAAATATTGGTTCAGTCAAAAAGGTCTTACACAAACACCTCACCTTAATTGTTGACCTGAAAAAAAAAATCACCAAATTCATACATATGATAGCTTGCTAATCAATTAAAGCAAATAAAGTATAAACATATAATGTAACTACAGAATAACAGCAAAATGAATAACTACAGAAATATACCTGTAAACTACACCCAAAATGGCCCATTTGAAGCTGAATAGAGAGAAATGAGAAAAAAACACATATCAATGTCGATTTGAAACACAGTGCATTATAAAATGGGACAAAGACACAGGTCAAATCTTTCCAAGATGGATCTAGTTTGTTTATTACTAACCTCAGCATGTTGAGTTCAACATCGAGAGAATAATGAGTTCAGCCCCATTTGAGTATGATATTGTTCTCTGAATTTAATGTTATAACGAGGGTTTATACATTTTGGATTGAGATCAAAGTTGCTGAGCTCCAATACTCCGGCTGAGTATCTCCGCTATTTCCCCTCGTAGCTAGAAGCGCTGGTTAGTGATATAGCTCTCTTCCCCTCCCCCAGTAACTTGACGATACATAGTTCTGGGACAACACTTGGGTTTCCTATACATCCCAGAGTAAGCCGGCCACGGTGCCCCTATGTCTGGGAGATAATTGAGTTAGCCGTGCTTAACCCCTTAAGGACCAAACTTCTGGAATAAAAGGGAATCATGACATGTCACACATGTCATGTGTCCTTAAGGGGTTAAACCAATTATCTTCCGGACACAGCGGGCAAAACACAAAAAAATCACCTAAAAACTAACAGGAGCCCCAACACATCATATATCCTCAGGTAGCTCTGATCTGTGTGATCAAGTTGGCAAAATAGCACCCCGATCAATGAAGAATATATGAATCTCCACCGGGGTAAAGATTTGATGAGCCATTAACAGTATATGCTGAAACAAGTTCCAGAGCTCTTTGGCAGGTCAAATATTGGCAGCTTCCACTGACAAACAAAGAGGGGCTCTCCCTGGCTCTCAGGGAGCGATTGTTCCTTCCAATCCATAGTACTTCCCCTCCAAACAGTGCTCTTCTGGCGGGTCGAAAAGAGGGGTAAAACTGAGTCAAGTTGTCTGGGAAATGGGAGTAGGTGCGGCTGAACCGGAGTTCCATGCATTTACTATCAAGTCCTGCTAGGGACCTGGCGGTTCTCTGGAACCAATGGCCTGCCACACTGACACAGGATTTTCATTTGCCCCTTTATTTGGCTTCACTGCTTACAGTTTAAAACAGAGGCTAATGGACTATGGATTACAAACTGTTACTAGCAAGTGGAAATCTTTTCAAACTCTTACTTGTTGATCGGGCAGAAGCCTCCTATTGTAATGAAACCAAACATAAAGAGAGGATAGGCTATATACAGGGAGAGCAGGGGAATGGGCATATTTTAGAGGAAAACTCCAAGCAAAATAACCACTATGTGCTGCGGTAGTTATAGTGCCAGTAGTGCCCTGGCACTCCCATTGTTAGCAGTCAAACCTTTTTTTTAAGAATGGCTTGACTTGTTACCTAGGGACTGCCAGGTGACTCTCCCTACCGCCACTATTTTAGACAGAGAGCCGGAAGAAGTGCATGACTTAGCTTATTGGCAGAGAGCCATCAGGCGATGCTCTTAGCCAATAATCTAGCAATGTACTGTCATTTACTGAGAAGAACCTTCCAGCTCTCCATGCAGCACATGGCACACCCCAAGTGATAAGACAAACTGTTATAAAATAGTTAGAATACTTACATTCTGGGGGTGCTAGGACACTCCTGGAACCATAAGTACTACAGCTTGCTGTCGTGGTTATGGTGTTTAGATTGTTCATTTAAGCTACCCGTGGCATGCTTGGAGTGTTTTTTTTCCATTCAAAGAGTTCGGCTAGGTATAGTAGGGATATAATTGATATCAGAGTAGATTTTATGAGCTATCCCCGACACACCTTAATGTGAGACTAAATGCCCTCTATGTCCTCATTAAGTAAATACTTTTGCATCAGTGTGGTTAGCTCAATAATTGATTCATTGTGAAAACTGGCCTTAGGACATTTTTTTTTTATTGCAACAAAAAATGTATTATTGCCTGCACAATTTTTTTATGTTTGCATCTTTAACTATGTCTGATAAATAGTTTCAGTTAAGTTTGAGTTGTTTATGTTTCATAAATACAAATAAACACAAGAAAATCCCAAATACTGCTATATAAAAAAATAATTATAAAAATGTTTTGCTCTGCTGTCTTTTCCATCTATCCTACCCAGAGTCTAACCTATCTGTGCAATCATTTTACATTGCCTTCTTTCTCATATTAACAATTAATCTTTACACACACTATCTTTCATTTTAGACTTTTTTTTTCACTTTGTCTTCTTCATCACTTTCACTTAAGCCAAAATTGTAGTTTAATTAAACCCAAATTACAAAATTTAGGCCAAAATAGCTGATCTGTAAACATCTCTCACTCAGTTATGCTCACACATTGGCTATTTTAGACTGCGTGTTGCCATTGACATTTTATTTGCTAAAATGTGTTTGAGACCACTAGGTGTCACTCGCCTATGATAAATAGCACATTCACTGCTCCATGGTTGTATATTTATTACTGATGTAGATTTAACAAGGTAATACATTGAATTTAAAAAAAATCACTTTAGCTGCTTAGTAAATCAGTAACATAATACACATTCCAAATTTGTTATTCTTAATGTTTTTCCCAAATGTTGTTCTAAAATCCCAATGGGCAATACCTTTGTAGCCCAGCCTTGCTAAAAGTAGAGTGTTGCGTAAAATAATGCGAAGGTATTGCAAAAGTGCCCTAAAAGTACATTCTAAGCCCAAACTAACTTTGCTAAAAAAACAAGTTATGAGCTCAAACTCCCACTACACTTGGGCGGCAGCACCGACCATAGTACACATCAGCCCCAATACATATAGTAAAAACCAAAGAAAAAAAGTTACCTGCGCACTTCCCAAAACCCTCTTTGCCAGAAGTTCAAGGAAGCAAGGTGAATAGTCAGTGAAGAACACACCTAAGAGGTTTGCCTTGACGTGGCAGGTGGGCATCCCCTCTCATGACCAATCGAGTAACTAAATAACCCCCAAAATAACTTTACCTTAATTAAGCAGTTTTGTTCTATATATCACACCCCTGCAGACTCAATGTTGAATTCTCTGCCACCGTCTGCCCAGACTTTCTAACTAAGAGCATTTTGACAGATAACCATGTTATCACCAACCTTTGTCAAGTATGCTTATTGCGTTTATTTTTTTTTTTAATCTTATTCCAATATCTTTTTAGTTTTTTCATGGGGAATTTCACAGACCATGTGTGCCCCACTAATGTAAATAATCCATATTTGTATTCTTCTACTGGCATCAAGTACAATGATACCTCCACATGTATACATTTTCCAGGAGTTTGACGGACATGTACAGTCAAAAAATAGCCATGCCTGAATTTGACATGACCTGCCTCTCTGCAGGGTCGGACTGGGGATACAAAGCAACCCTGGAAAAAAAAATCTATGCCAGCCCCATAAGTCATTGTGCCATGTATTGTCACATATATGTAAGGCTATTTACTGTGTGTGTGTATGTAGGTATATATATATATATATATATATATATATATATATATATATTAAATGTCTTACTCTAAAAGGACCAATATTTTATATTTATTTTCCAAATATAAAATATTGGCTCTTTCAGAGTAAAACACCCTGGTCCGCTCCGGGTGCCACCAGGGTGGGGGGTGCCATGACCCTCATGCTGCAGCCGCCCGAGCGCTCTGTAGAGAGCCTCAGGCGGCTGCAGCTGTGCGTCCATGAGGGCGCACCGCCCGGGCGCAGCATGAGGAGAGGGGCTGACAGGAGGGAAGCGCTCAGCGCTCCCTCCTGTCACTCCCTCACTGTAGCGTGGCCGAGCCCTGTATGGTACGCCCAGGGGCGGGCTGGGCCGGGGGGCAGGGAGGTAATTGCCCCCCTGGACGCCCTAAATTCTTGTAAGACCGGCCGCGGCGGGCCGGCCCTTTAAATACTGCAGCCGCCTGAGCGCTCTGTTAAGAGCCTCAGGCGGCTGCAGCTTCTCCCCTTCCCTGTATTTCTGTTTCCTGTAACCGGCCGGACTGACAGGAAGTGCACACTCAGTGTGCACCGTCCTATCACTCCGGCCGGCCACC
>OW240915.1:198329437-198342585 GCA_933207985.1 Pelobates cultripes
GTGACAGTAGATAGGTGGCTGTATACAGTGGTGTATTCATCACGAGGCTAACAAGGCAATAGCAAAAAAAGCCGCCCCCAAACGCGCCAGTGGATGCCTTGGTTAGCCTCATTTCCTGGGGGGCAAGAGCTGGCCGGCTGGCCACCTTTGGGCACCCCTGAGGCGAGCGCCAGCTTGTTTTGCAGTCGGGTGTTGAACTAATGCTGTAGTCTGAGCTCTTCCTGCTCAGCTCCCTCATGTACTGCAGAGAAATGCCGGGAGCCAGAATATGACATCAGTCCAGCTCCAGGCATCACTAAGCAGTGCTTGAGGGAGCTGAGCAGGAAGATCAGAGCTCCCTCGCCACCTACTCTGCCAGTCCACTTCCTGCCTGCCTGCACACACACCTGCCCAGCAGCCTCACTGGACCCCAAGATTCCCATGGAGGCTGGGTGGATTTAAATTCAAATAAAAAAAAAAAAAAAAATTATAATTTGTGAGTGTTGGGGAAATGTGTATGAGTGTGTGTGTGTGTCTGTCAGTTAATGTGTGTGTATGTCTGTCAGTGTGTGTGTTTGTGAGAGTGTGCGTGTATGTTTCTGTGAGAGTGTGTCTGTTAGTTAATGTGTGTGTGTCTGTCAGTGGTTGTATCTGTGAGTGTGTGTGTGTCTGTCAGTGAGTGTGTGTCTGTGTGTGTCAGTGAGTGAGTGTGTGTGTGTCTGCGAGAGTGTACGTGTGTGTCTGTGAGAGTGTGTCTGTTAGTTAACATGTGTGTACCTGTGAGTGAGTGTGTCTGTCAGTCAGTGTGTGTCTGTCAGTGAGTGTGTGTGTGTGAGTGAGTCTGTCAGTGTGTGTCTGTCTGTCAGTGAATGACTCTGTGTCTGTCAGTGTGTGTCTGTCAGTGAATGAGTGTGTGCCAGCTAGTGTATATGTCTGTCAATGAATGTGTGTGTCTCTTAATGAGTGTGTGTCTGTCAGTGAGTATGTGCGACTTTCAGTGTGTGTTTGTCAGTGAGTGTGTATATGTATGTCATTGTATGTCAGGGTATGTGAGTTCCCGAGATGCCCGAGTTTGTTCATGCCTAAGGCAGCACAAATTCTAAATACACTACTGGCTGTATATATGAATTAATGATGGTAGATTATTTGGTAACTTAGTCTAGATAGGAGTATTTGGCTAAAAATGTGTTAGTCAATGGCTGCATGTGTGATAAAGAGTACCAGAGGGTTGATGGACCTTCAGGGGGTTTGTCTATACTCTCTTGTTGCTATATTTCATATATACTATATATTTTCATATACATTTAAAATATTGCTTTTGTTTAAAGGGCCACTATAGTCATCAAAACAATTACAGGTTAATGCTGTTGTTCTGGTGAGTACAGTCAGCCCCTGCAGGCTTTCCAATGTTAACACTGCCTTTTCAGAGAAAACTGCCTAAGGGCACCTCCAGTGGCAGTCACTCAGATGGCCACTAGAGGTGCTTCCTGGTTCAGTGCTGCACAACGTAAATCACTGACGTTCAGCATATTCATGCAGCTGAACTTTCCCCATAGAGATATGTTAATTCAATGCATCTCTATGAGGAGATACAGGGCTGTTTTTGGCTCTGCCTTCCACCTCACCTCCTTGACTGAGATGATCAGAATTGACAATCTTAGCCAATCCAATGATTTCCCATGCTATCTCTAATATAAAAGTGGAGCAAAGTAGGCCATTGGCTGTGTTGGAACAAACCTACGTTTTTAACTTATTTAAAGGAGACAAGAGGAATGTGGGCCACCTAAATTGTGCTTTTAACACTATTGGGTCAGAAATACACATTTTATTCCTGGCATTATAGTGTTCCTTAAAGTTTGCATTATAATTTTGTCTGATGATTTTTAAGGAATAGTAATAAACTATATATTTGTATGCAGATTATTTTACGTAGATATGTTTTTGTGTATTTGAGATAAACTGTGATATATCATCCAGTGGAAGATATCACCCATGGTAATTGACTTCTAAGATGTCTTTCTCCAAAATATTAAAAGAATATAACAAATATTTAGAAACAAAAATCTTTAAACTATCAGTACCACAGAATAGATGTGTATGTGCAATTCTGTTATGTAAATCATCCCTATCTACAAAAAACATGCCTGGCTGCATGATACTCAATTGAACAAATATTTATATTGCAGCTTTGGTTCTGCTGGACATGTCTGTATTGTGGCTGGTTAGTATTAGATAAAAGAAAGAAAAGATTATGTCCATACAACAATTTAAAATGATGACTTGAGATGGCATAGGAAAATGTGACTAGATGCCATATCAGTACACACATACATCCCCAGGAGTTGCAAGAAAAATTGCTTGGCAAACCTAAAACAATACACAGTAAAATAGTATTCAGATTGTATATTTTATTTAATTTAAGAGAAGCATTCCTGGCAGCACATACAAATTGAAAGAGACATTTTAACAATTGTGGATACTGAATTCTGAAAATGGAGCAATCAAAACCAGGGTAGAGCTGGAAAAGGTGGTAAGGGGGAGGGGGAAGTAATAAGGGTGGTCGGCTGCTAATACAAAGCTATATTATGTAATTGTATTATTTCATTATTATTGTATTGCAATTTTTACAGTATTACTATAAAACATTTAATATAAAATTTAGAAAGAGAGTGGGGTTTGCCCCAGGCCAAAACTAGTCAGCCCTTCCTGATCAGCATGAACATTCTATTGAGTTTTACAAGAATGTTCTACTTTTAGAGTAGATCTCACAATAATTAAATAACAACTGCTATCTCTAATATAAAAGTGGAGCAAACGTCAGTTATCACATAAGTATGTGTTTAAATTTCTGCACTTCCCTGCCAGCATACCATATATATATATATACACACACACACACACACACACACACAATACAAGATCCAGTGCACGCACTCATTCACTAAACGGTAATTTCAAGGTTTACAAAATGTAAAAATTGTATTTAAAAATGTCTCACCTAGGACAAAAAATAATGGGGTTTAGTTACAGTATATGATCATATATTGCATAAGCCTGACACAGCATCAATGTATCCCATTCTTAGCAGGTCATATCCTACCAACCTAAGAACAACATGGTCCTCCTCACATCACCAATGCCTAGCCTAACCCAGCTTAGATTGTTAATAAAATTACTTCCTTTTTTCCTCTTCTCAACTTATAAAGCATGCCCTTTATAAGTGTATTATTACGGTGGTTATGGCCCACCTCCACTAGCTAGGTTACTATTTCTGTCATATTGTATTTATCCCTCAACCACAAAGATAGATAGATAGATAGACAGACAGATCTTGGTATCTTTTTTTTATATATATAAAAATATATATAAAGACCTTGGAGTGCTATCGTTGGTTCATGATGTGATGTGAGGAGGACCATGTTGGTCTTATCACACACGCATGGACGCTGTATATATGTCTGTGTGTGTATAATATATTCCCAGGCTTTCTTTTGACCAAAATAGGACATTACTGCTCTTAGGTGAGCAGATTCATAAGAGATACTGAAACAGTTTAAATAGCAGGTTCCCAGAGTGGAATAGGAATGAAAAATGAACCTAAATTTAAAATCAGCAATCATGCTGATTGCTAACTATGAGCATGTTAAACTGCATTGTTAATGTACACTAAAATTCTATCACGGACAAGGATTAGTAGGATATTGTCACAAATGAGAGGAGGGACCTCATTCCATTCCCAGGAACTACAGGGTACTGATCAATGCAGGACCAGCAAATCCTCAGAATATAGTAGAAAGTAGAAAAGCTATAGATGCTCACAAGGTTCAATTCAGGCAGATTTATTTGAACAAAAAAATGCTACAGGGCAGTGTTTTAACCTTCACCAAGGTTTAGCTTGACAAAAACCTTGGTGAAGATTGAAGCGTTGAACATTGGCATTTTTGCTTTCCAATACATCTGCCTTAATTAAACCTTGTGAGTGCCTGTTGATTTTCTACTTTATAAAGATTAGTAGGATGTTACTTGTTGAGGTTTGTTGTACCTGTAATTCTCCTCTAATATGATAAAATCTAACAGCAGAAACCAATAAAAATAAGACTGTGCAATCTCTAAAACGTAAAAAGTGTTCTCATTTTTTGTGCCATAACCAAGGAAGGCAATGATTTGACTTAGACATAAGTCATTCCCAAGCGTTTTGTCAGTAATGTAAAAGTCATAACTGATGATGGTAACTCACCTAGTGATAGTACAGAGTCAATATATATCACCAGCAGAAATTCCTCCTGACAAATGAAGCATTGACTACTCTGGAAGTGATTGAGATGATTGTTACAATTCCAGTTCATTGTATTATTTGTTGTAGCTTCCTGCATTGCAATGGCATCAGATTTTGTGCTGTCCAGGGGGGTCTAGGAGTGGCTTCATTCACAAAGACTCTTGATAGCAGAGGTAGCATGGCAGTAGGTATTGGAGACTTCTGGAAATAAGCACTATGGTGCAGTTACATTGTTGCTATGAAAATATCCTCATCTAGATAAATTAATCTAAGGGGGTAATTTCCACCACTAGCCTAGTCTTGTTATTCGGTCACTTGGAGACACAAATGTGCTATACATTCAATTTATATATTTTTCAGCATTCCAGAAGTACTGAAGAGATCATTAACCCTCTCTATATTTTTCATAGTGTCATTCTTTATTCTATAAGGATATAGCTAACAGGGTAAAAGAGAGAATAATCAAATATGTCAAGAGGGTAATGCTCTTAGAGAGCAGGTAGATAGCCAAAAAGATTGAAGCTTCAAATACAAAAATTGTTCTTGCCTATAACAGTATACAGGCAAAATAGCTTGCTTTCTCCAGGTGCAAGCTAATCAACTCCATGCATCTCACCTGTCTACATAGATTACACATTTCATAAAACAGATTCCCTGTGTTTACAAAAAAAAATGATGAAAAAAAAAGAAGAATAACAGATAATTCTCACATTACACAAGCAAATAAAATATACCTTGCACAGCTGCTCATTTGCATTTCACAAGCATAATTTCCTGATCATTTATTTAATTTATAAATGTTTAATTCTGCTTTTGTATAAATCTTTTAATGGTAAAGGGTAATTATTTTAATACACACCTCTATGAGTGGCTTGCAATTTCAGTAAGTCTCCTGTGAAAATGTTATTCAAATGTAATAAGTCACAATCTAGATAAAGCAATTAGTGGTCTATATATAAAGTTTCTGCTCCAATCAATGTGAGTTTAAATACCATTGAAATATAGATACGTCTTAAATGCTATAATTTATTTTCTAGTTTTTATCTCTTTTATTTATACTGAATAGGGAAACAAGTACAGTGGTACCTCAGTTTACGAATTTAATGCGTTCTCCAGGAGGTATCTTATTGCGAAAAATTTGTGAACCGAAATGCGGTTTCCCATAGGAATGCATTAAAAACCAATTAATCCATTATGGAAGTCAGAAAAAAGTCAAAATGCCATGGAAACCAACCCACAATGCAGAACACACAGTAAAAGTCATTCAAGCGACGAAGCTCAGCTCTCTACCTTTTCAACCTCTTGAGAAATGCACCAAAAAAGTTCAAAAAATGCGCAAAACTACTGCAAAAAAAATTCAGAATGGCTCCAAAACTCGATGCACAAAGTTGCTCCAACACTTCCAACACCTTCACACTCAACATCACATGCTACCCACAGACTCCAACATGCATGGGTGCGGCCCAATTAATCTCCCAGGCGCAATGCATCCGGGGGAAACTTGCTTTGTATTCCAAAAAAAAATTGTAAACCAAGGCATTATTTCCAATGGATTTTCATTTGTAAACCGAAAATTATGTTAACCAAGGAATTTTTAAACTGAGGTACCACTGTAATATGAATATTCCATGAGTCTGTAAAATCTCTCTGCTTTCCACGTATCAGGATTCAATACTGGCTACACATGGTCTTCATTTGCAGTAAACAACATGCCCCCAGAACTCCTTTGCATGTTTTTCATGTATAATTTACTGTATATATAAAAAGTTTAATAGTAGAAAGTGAAGGGGAAAAAAGTACTGTAACATTTTTACATAAGGTAAAATCCTTTAGAATAGCCTGGAAGTACGTGGAAAAAAAAAGAACACACAATCAGTGGAAAATTGATGGTTAACCAAACATTTGACAAAAACTATACCTGTGCAAGGTGGTATTTCACAGCACACTGGATTAGGAGCAGCATGGAGCCAAACCAATTATAGACTTACAGATTCATAAGGAGAAAGGAAACTAGCAAATAATAAATAATATCACAAAAAACAAGTAAAGCAATCACCACAGCAGTGTTGATCCTCCTTAGGCTGATTGCAGACTAGAAACCAGCTGTTTTTGAACACATTTGTTTCCTACAGTCCCAAGATCTTCTTTCAGTTCCAAATTCAAGAGAATAAACTGAATATTGGATAGGAAAAAATACTTTAAATAGAAATCTTTAAAAAAAAAAAAAAAATGTTTGCATGAGCACTAGATAAGACACATATCATGTATTGCACAGTTATATGCATCACTCCATACACCAATGTAAGGTGTTGTGGCTTACACAACAAATTTCTAAAAGCCCCAATCAACAGTGTTCCACTAAATGTTCATTGTAAGTCATTGTGAAGAAAATAATAGTAAAGACTATCCCATTATATCAAATACAGTAATGCATGTATATATCAATAAACAGCACCAACATGCTATAGTTCACTAAGTCTTATTTGTTTATTTTTTTAACAGGCTAAAATAAAGTTTTGCCATTTGAAAAATAAATGTAAAACATTTATTTGCATTTCTACCATCCCATGTTACCAATTGTCTACACATACACAGCCTGATTTAGAGTGTGTAGCAAAAGGCAAGGAGAGTGATGGTTTTTACTCACAATTTTACACTGAGCAGCTTTACTCTCGACTTCTAAAAAAAGAACAGAACTTATGAAACAGTACCCAGTGTTATGCACAGCAACAACATGTCAGACAATGCATTCAGGGCTTCGAACTGCCACACTTTCAGAATTCCTTATTTTGGAGTCCTGCTCTGCCATCCTAATTTTGTTCTCTGCTATCCCATGTCTGGTGACACCAGGGAAATGTCACTGGTCAGCACAGCGCAAGGGCATCATTACATTTGCTCATACTGTAGGGTCAGCAATAGGACCATGCGGGGAGTGCTTTAGTTGCTGTCTCTGCATCGTCCTGTGTGCTGGGGGCCCACTAGGATGTTGTCAGATAGTCTAGCATGCTTTACGCCAGATTCAGATAAATGCTGTGCACATCCATAGGTAACAAGTCAACAGTATGAAAAGGTGGATATTGTGGGAGCTAGATGCATTGCAACATAATGAAGTACAAACAGCTAGGAGACAGATAGTGCAATGCTATATTGTAAGAATGCAATCTGGTCATCACATCCATGTCCTCATCCAATATCCCTCTGGTTATACCTGAGTTTCTTTTATATATGCTATTTCATTTTTTACTTTTAGGACCCCATCTGTTTTACATCATTCTTGAGGGCGTTCCTGCTTGTCTACATAGAGTTACCTCTTTGTGATGTGCCTATTTATTGCTTTTATCTTGCAAGTGCAATGTTTATTAAAAGGTCTATATTGTTATAGAAACTCTGCATTATCACTTCTTTATTTTCTCTCCTATATGCTGTGATATTGTATACGAGGATACCCTTCAATATATTGATAGGCCTTCAATCAATTTGGGTTTGTGAGTGTACTTTTACAGACTTTAATATAATTTTGTACACGAAAATATTGCCCTATGTTTTTCTCTTTATTTTTTGCATTGTAGTTACCTGCTTTTTGGTATGTGTATTCTCTATTGTTAAGGACCTGGAGGAGTCCTACTCTACATGCAAATATTTTATTAGGGTAAATTAGTTTTACTTCTTTACCTCTATTTCTCCTTTTCCCACTAAGGTGCTTCTGATATACTTGGTATATTTGTACAATTCTCCCTCTGGTTTATACTGAGTCACCTGGTGGGACAGCTAAGTCATTGTGCAGGCTTCGCTATGAGAGAGACATATCTCCTCCACTATATACTTTCTCCTTCACTCACACTAGAACCTCTGATTAAATAAGTCACAAAATCTTTTCTTTTTCTCAGAGCAAAACTGTTTAATTTTTCACCATTTTATTTTGAAGAAATAATATGATTTCAAAGTAAAAGAAATATGTTATTTTTTATTTTTAAATGAATTAATATTCATTTTTATAAAAAGGGTATATCGGTAGGGGTCAGTTTATAATTTCGGATCCATCACTACGTCCGGTATGAAAACTATTAATGTCGAATATAAGTAGCATTATGGAGTCTAAAAGTCTGAGTGTTACAGTTTAACCCCCTTAGACCGGAGGATGTACAATTACGCCCTATTTTAAGTGGCTCTAAATGCCGCCGGGCGTAATTGTACGCCCTCCGGTTTTTGTTAACTTACCCAGTCGCCGGCGGTCCCACGCCGGCGATCGCGGTGGGGGGACTCCCAGGGAGCCCCCCGCGGCAGATCCTTCTCCTCCGGTGACCCCCGGCCATGTGAGAGTGGGGTCCTAGCGTAATGACAGGTGGTCCCCCTGCTGGCTGAAAATAAAAATTAAATTAAATTTATTAGTGTAAAAAAATATATATATATACTTAGATCATACTTAGATAAAATCAGCCCGGGCCCTTTGGTGGATGTTTGCCAACTCTAAATATCAGAGCTCTGGAAATTGGAAATGAAAAGCAGAGACGTGTTCAATAACCAGTTCAAATACTTAGATAAAATCAGCCCAGGCCCTTTGGTGGATGTTTGCCAACTCTAAATATCAGAGCTCTGGAAATTGGAAATGAAAAGCAGAGACGTGTTCAATAACCAGTTCAAATTTTATTCATACGTCAGTTATATTTATACCCCGTTTATATACACATATACATACACACACGTACACTGTCTAGGTGTATTTTACTATTAATATATATATAATTATATATATATTAATATCAAATTACACATAGACTGATACTGATTAAATATATATATAATTTATATATAATGTAAAAAAATTAAATATGTAAATACGTTAAAAAAATAAAATTAAAAAATAATTTAAAAAAATTACTTAAAAAATATATAGATGTGGGTTATTTCATTCTAACTGTATTGTGATATTAATATATATATATTTATATCAAAATACATGTGGAACGAAATAATATATATATCTACATACATAAATATATACGTATATATCACTATATATATATATATATACCTATATATAAATAAAAATATTAAAAAAAATTATATAGATATACACATATAGATTCACATACGTATATATATATATACATATATTAATTCTACATATATATTTATGTAATATTTTTACATAATTAGGTATCTTAATTAATTACAATTAGCGGGACCTAATGGCTACTAAAAAAGACTGGACATACCCCATTTGCAATAACTTGGGTTGTCTACTATTGCAAATGGTATGCCATTATGGGTGTAAATTTCATTCCTGGCTACTATAAAGTCCCAAAGGCAAAGTAACCAATCTGGCGAATTTCAATTTCAAATGTAACGTGCTATATTTGACCCTGTAACTTCCCAAAACGCCATAAAACCTGTACATAGGGGGTACTGTTTTACACGTGAGACTTTTCTGAATACAAATATGTGTATTTTATTGCAGTAAAAGCAAACAGTATTATGACATTGACAGTTAAAATGTCATGTAGAACTAAAAAAATAAAAAAAATCTTGTTTTCTCCCATTTTTTTCATATTAAATTATGTTTCATAGCTAAATATTTCATATTAAATGAAAGCACTGTTTCCCCTGAATAAAATGATATATAATAAGGGTGGGTGCATTTACTATGAAATAGGTGAATTACGGTTGGACAGACATGTAGCGCAAATGCCAGGTTTTGTTTACATTTTGTTACGTTCACACCGTGTACATTTGGCTCCGTCCTTAAGCGGTTAATCTAGAAATTGCATTGCATATATTTACTAATAATACAAGTTCACTGGAAAGCTTTAACTAATAAAGGCTGTTAAGGCATTCCATGTCATTCTGAAACTAGCAGGCTTAAACACCATTGGGAGGACTGGAATGTCCTTTAGTGTAGGTGTGAGTAGGGTTCAATCTCAAGTATATCACCATGGTTGAAGGTCACATTCACCCACAGTGATTACCTTGGTATCTGAGGAGATTCTGAGGTTTTGTGTGATAGATTGAGATTTCCTCCCTGCATGCATGCCCCCTGCTGACAGTGATTTCCCCTGAGCGGCACCTGCACCTGAGCAATGATCTTTATGTGATTGGCAGAGACCGTATTCAGGAGCTGCAGTATGAGAGCCAGATCTCCGCACTCTGTACAGTGTAAGCTAGGAAATCCCTCTGCTGATATCAGTACTGATGTCAGCAGAGACAATCTCTCAGGGTTAGGGCTATAGTTAGGGTTAGAGTTAGGGTTAGTGTTAGGATAGGTTTAGGGTTGGTGTATTTTTAAATTTTTTCCTGCCTTAACATTTCATTCACTCTTTTTTTGTGTTAGGTATACATATAGGATAATAAAACAAAGTACTTTCTATCCTTTAAAAAAATAGTATATAGTATGTGTGGAAGCACTTAAAGAAAAACCATTAACCCCTTAATGACGAATGGCGGACCCGGTCCATCATGCCAGGGAAGCACTTAACGCCGGATCACGGACCCAATCCATCATGCACTAAAGTTAACCCAGATCGCCGCGATCCCGGCGATCGCAGGGTTAACGCTCCTCAGGTCTGCCTCGGTATTCAAGTCACACCAGGAGCACCCGATCGAGCACAATGATCAATTGGCATGGACTACATTTTACTGTGATCTGATTTTTTTTTTTTAATCCCTGACGGTTAAATTTATTTTATTATTTAATTTAAATATATTAAAATTACATATTTAGCTAGCTGGGGTGGGTGGAAGTTAGTGGGGAATTGGGGAATTGGGTGTTAGGCTAGCTAGGGGTTAACATTAAAAAATTTTTTTAAATAATGTTAAAAAAAGTTTAAAAAATCCCACCCCCCCTTTACCCAGACCTAATAAAAAATTAAGCCCTTCCCTGCCAGCTTATCCCTACCTACAGTGATCAAAATACAGATCACAGTATTATACTGTGATCCGATATTTTTTTAACCCCTTAGGGTTAACTTTTATTTTTTTTAACCCTCAGGGGTTCAATTTATTTAATTAATTAATGTAAATATTTTAAAATGATATTATTTGCTAGCTGGGGTGGGTGGGACTTAAATTGGGGAATTTACTGTTAGTGCTGCTTACTGCTAGTTAGGGGTTATCGGTAAAAAAAAAGTTTATAAAAATGTTAAATGTGTAAATAAAGTTTTAAGAAAGCGTAAGAAAATTGAAAAAATTTAATAAGCAAAAAAATGTAAAAACGAGTTTTAAAAAGTAGAAAAAGTTGAAAAAAGTATTTTTTTTTAAATGCTCATTAGCACTACACTTTGAACAAACTAGAGAAAAAATTATCCCACGCTAAGGTTCAAAATATGCCCTTTGAATTACCCCGGGGTGTATTCTTTAATAAATAGTATGTGTTTGTGGGGAAGTTTGAATAACCAACCAGCTAAACTACTCCAAAATGGAACATGGACACAACATAAAACTTCAAAGGTAAAAAAAACTGAATGGCTGAGTCTCAAATGTGCCCCTTCAACATCCATATATACCTGGCAACGGTACATATGGGGGTATTGCTGTACTCAGATGACATAGCTGAGAAACATACAGTTGTAGCACGCATAAGGTTTGCAAAATATACTGTGCAAACTCACTTTGTGTGTCAAAAAGGCAGAAAAAAATCGTATTACCACTTCACTTGGTAAAAGCTAGCAGAAATATTATCCCACACTAAGGTTCAAAATATGCCTTTTGAAATACCCTGGGATGTCTTCTTTAAGAAATGGTATGCCTTTATGGTGTAGCTGGAATATGTAGCCTGCTCAAGTGCTCCAAAGTGGAACATGAACGCATGAAAACCGTCCATGAAAATTCACACTTAAGAACCTGAACTTGTCACTTCTCTTTTATAGCACTGTAACTTTACAAAACAGTGTCTAGCTCATACATTGGGCATATTGTTTTACTCAGAAGATGCAACTTAGCATAATTTGGGGGTTTTATGACAGTGGTACATATCAAGTGTAAGAAATATTCAGCAAAAATGCAACATACATGTAAAAATGCAAATTTTTTACCCCCTCACCACAAACATTTACATAAATTGGTGAAACAATGGTGACAAGTTAAGGCACAATATACACCATATAAGATACCCTGGGGTGTCTGCTTTATCAAATGAAAGCCCTTTGTGGGGTTATTTGAACAGTCACACTGCTATAATACCCTACAATGAGACATAGGCCCGTCAAATCCATTTACGAAAATTCTAACTATAGAAACTGAAATAGCCTTGTCTCTAGTGATGTACCGAACGGTTCGCCGGCGAACGGTTCCTGGCGAACATAGCATGTTCGCGTTCGCCACGGCGTGCGAACATATGCGCGGTTCGACCCGCCCCCTATTCGTCATCATTGAGTAAACTTTGACCCTGTACCACAGTCAGCAGACACATTCCAGCCAATTAGCAGCACAGCCTCCCTAGCAGACCCTCCCACCTACTGGACAGCATCCATTTTAGATTCATTCTCAAGCTGCATGCTTAGTAAGAGGAGGGAAAGTGTAGCTGCTGTTCATAAGATAGGGAAAAGCATAGCTAGGTTAGGGATAAGGGTATGCTTTTTTTGGATTTTTTTTCTATCTAATGTAAATGCACTTAGTTGTCTGCCACTGCTGCCAGCTTCTGTGTCAGGCTCACAGTGCCCATTTCCCCAGTCAGTGCCACCAATTACACCTGGTGTCACAATAGCTTGGATTTAAAAACAAAAAACTTTTTTCACTGTTATAGATTGAATAGCAGTCAGTTGTCTGCCACTGCTGCCAGCTTCTGTGTCAGGCTCACAGTGCATACTGTGCCCATTTCACCAGTCAGTGCCACCAAATACATCTGGTGTCACAATAGCTTGGATTTAAAAACAAAAAACTTTTTTCACTGTTATAGATT
>OW240915.1:198352017-198370503 GCA_933207985.1 Pelobates cultripes
GTGGGGAGTAAGAAGAAGGGGAGATAAAAAAAAGAGGGGAGGAAGAACAAGAGTGGGGAGGAAGAAGAAGAAGAAGGCGGAGTAAGAAGAAGAAGGGGGAGTAAGAAGAAGATGGGGGAGTAAGAAGAAGAAGGGGGAGAAAGAAGAAGGGGGAGTAAGAAGAAGTAGGGGGGAAAAAGAAGAAGGGGGAGTAAGAAGAAGTAGGGGGGAGTAAGAAGAAGACGGGGGAGTAAGAAGAAGAGGAGGGGATGAAAAGAGCACAGGGAGGGTGGGTGAGTTTGAGAAGAGACCGCTAGGGGAGGGTGGTGGAGAGGAGAGACCACTAAGGGGCAGGGGAGAGCTCTAAGGGACAGAAGGGACAGCTCTATAGGACAGGGGGCAAGACACACACACACAATGCATCCCTATACATACACAGAAACACACAATGCATCCCTACACACACAGAAACACAACATGCTTCCCTTACACACAGAGAAACACACAATGTATCCATTACACACACACACACAATGCAACCCTTACACACAAAGACAATGCATCCTTTGCACACATACACAGAAACATACAATGCAAACCCTTACACACACATGCAAACACACACACTGCTTTTCTTACATACACACAGAAACACAATGCATCTCTTACACTCAATACACACATATACAGACACACACCTTGCATCCCTTATGCATACAAACACAGATTCACACAATGCATCCCTTACACACAACCAGAAACACATAATACATCCCTTATAATTTTGTGACCACAGTTACAAACAGCCTCCAGATATCCTGTTCTACACCAGACCAGTGGAGCCAAACTGCAGCCCATCATCATCCTCATCTGGTTGTAGGCAATCTAGTGTATTATTAGTGACAGTAATCTATAATTTACCTCACATTAAAGGGACACTATAGCTTAATAAAGTGGTTCTCGTGTCTATAGCTGGTCCTGCAGGCTTTTTAATGTAAACACACACTGTGTGCAGCACTGGCGTTAGTTCATATGGCAGATCATATGGGTGGGGCATTGTGATGTCACATGGGGGGGGGGGCAAATTTTTCTTTTGTCTAGGGCGGCAAAAATCCTTGCACTGGCTCTGATCCTGGGCAGGTGCACCAGTCTACTGGTGACCCACAGGAGGGGAGTGCACTGATTGCACAGCACTCTCCTCCTGCCCAGACCCCTCTTTACCGCAGTGCAAGTGCCCTCTGCCCCTAATTTACAGTGGCTCACACTCACAGCAAGCAGTGCCTGGAGCCCTTTGCAGAGACGGGAACAAAGAGATTCTGCGGCAGCTGGCCGTCCTGCAAGCATTACATTAAACAGCTGTTCCCCATGCAGCCATAGGTGCCGCTGTGCTGGGAGAATGTGATTACTCTTCACCTCCTCCCAGCCTACAGAGCAGCACATGGGAGAGAGAGAGGAGGAGGCATGATTTAACCCCTTAAGGACTGGACTGTTTTTGCTATGTTGTACATTTGCGACCAGGCATATTTTTACACTTTTGTGGTGTTTGTGTTTGGCTGGAATTTTCCGCTCTCTCATTTACTGTTCCCATACAAATTATATATTGTTTTTTTCAGGACAAAAGGGGCTTTCTTTACATACCATTATTTATATAATCTCATGTATTTTAATTTCAAAAAAATAAAAAAATATGATGAAAAATTGAAAAAAATACATGTTTTTTTACTTTTACTTGAAAAATCTTTTACTCATCTACAAAAGCGAATTAAAAAAACTGCTAAATAGATTCAAACTTTTGTCCTGAGTTTAAAAATACCCTGTGTTTACCTGCTTTTTTGCTTCTTTTTGCATGTTATAGGGCTATAGGTACAAGTAGAATATTGCGGTTTCAAAACATAAATTTTTTAAATTTATCAATAGTGACATTGTAACACTATTATCTGTCATAAATCTCTGAACAACACCCCACATGTACATATTTTTTTTTAAAGTAGACAACCCAGGGTATTCAATATGGGGTATGTCCAGTCTTTTTTAGTAGCCACTTAGTCGAAAACACTGGCCAAAGTAAGCATTCATATTTGTTTGTGTGTGAAAAAGTAAAAAAACTAAATTGAACGCTAATTTTGGCCAGTGTTTGTGACCAAGTGGTTACTAAAAAAGACTGGACATACCCCATTTGCAATACCTTGGGTTGTCTTCTTTTGCAAATGGTATGCCATCATGGGGGTAATTCTCACTCCTGGGCTACCATACGCTCTCAAAGGCAACGTAACCAACCTGGCCATTTTCAATGTAAAAATATTTGACCCTTATATTTGACCTTGTAACTTTCAAAAATGCTATAAAACCTGTACATGGGGGGTACTGTTTTACTCGGGAGACATCGTTGAACACAAATATTAGTGTTTAAAAACTGGAAAACGTATCACAACAATTATATCATCAGTAAAAGTGCTGTTTGTGTGTGAAAATTGCAAAAAAAGTCACTTTCACTGACAATATCATCGCTGTGATATGTTTTACTGTTTTGAATCACTAATATTTGTGTTCAACGAAGTCTCCCGAGTAAAACAGTACCCCCCATGTACAGGTTTTAGTGTGTCGTAGAACGTTACAGGGTAAAATACAGTGCTAGCAAATTCAATTCTCTGGAATTTCGGCCTGGGTTGGCAGGCAGGTCCCTTAAATTGCAATCAATAAAATTACTGAATTATGTAAAACTATTACATAAATACGCACGTAGAATTTAAATATATATGCATATTTATATATCTGAAGTCTACATGTATATTTATATAATTATTTATGTAATTTTGTATATGGACATTTGTATATTTCTTATTATTTTTATTTATTTTTATATACATAGATATATATACAAATTCATTCTAAGTGTATTTTGATATAAATATATATATATTAATTTTAAAATACAGTTAGAATAAAATTTCATATAGATATATAATTTTTTTTTATTTTTTTATTATTATTTTAAATTTTTTTTATTTAATTTAAATTACTTATTATTTATATTTTATAATAATATATATATACAATATATATAGTTATTATATATATTATATATATACGTGTGTAATTTAATTATAAGTGTATTTTTATATTAATATAAGTACATATTAATATAAAAATACACTTAGTATGACATTATATATATGATATATAGACATATATTATATAGATATAATATATGTCTATATATCATATATACACATATATAATTATTATTATTTTTTTAATTAACATTAACTTTATTTTATTTTCTGATTTTACACTAGCAGGGAGACTGCCTGTCAGCACAGACAGTCCCCCTGCAGCCAGACACATGGACACATGGACACCCATTGTGACCATGTGATCGCTGTGTTAAGCGATCACATGGCCACAGGGGTCCTAAATCAGTGTGGGGAGACTGTCTGGGCTGCAGGCAGTCTCCCCACAACCGGAGCCACGCTGATCGCCGCCGGGGGAACGACGGCGATCAGGTAAGTAAATAGAACCGTTAGGACGGTTCAGGACCGTCATCGGTCCTCAAGGCAAAAATGCCGATGACGGTCCTGAACCGTCCTTGGTCGCTAAGGGGTTAATCTTACAACAAATCCACTAAGCAAATCTTTATAAATTTAGGGGGATCAGCTCTGTTTCCACAGTTTATTGGTGTTTACTCTGATGGCTGTATTAATATTGAGGGATTTCTAAGTAGTAACATCAGTGTGTGTCAGCAGGGCCAGCCGTTGGGGTGTGCACGCTGTGCGGTCATGCAGGGTGCCATGACAACAGAGGTGCCCGGCGGCCAACACAGCCCACAAGTTGGGGACACCAGCATATTCCATTTAAACTATTCGCTGGTGGTCCACTTGTGCGCACCAGCAGTAGGTGCAGTCAGATCATATCCTCTCCCTTGTGGTTCCGGCGCTCAGTTAGTGAGTCAGAGCACAGGCTCAGAGATTCTCAGCCTGCGCTCTGACAACATTGAAAGTCAGAGCCGTGAAGGAGCAGGTATGGCAAAGAGCTACTGATTAGCATAACATCATTATCCGTTATAAAACCAGGAAAAGGTGGGCATGGATGGTGAACTGATTTGGTGGTGCAATGGACCACTTGACTGGTTTTTCCCCCCAGGCCTAAGGCTGCCAGCCCTCCCCTGGTTTTAAACACAACCTTTTAAACAATGCATGGGTTGTATTTCAAAAGATTTAATGACCAGAAACAGACAGGGTTATTGACTAAGGTGAGAATTGTCAGTAATTCAAAGTGAACTTCAAATGTAAGGCCAATATAGCAGTATTGGAAGAAAAAATCAAACCATGTTTCCAGCTCAGCAATTGGGGTCTAACATTTAAATATTCACTTTGAATTCACTTTGAGATACTGACAAATCTCATCTTAGTAGATAACACTGTAAATATGAACTGCAGTATTTTAATCTTGTTGGTCTCATTCGCACAGTGCTGGTTTCTGTCAGTATATAGCGAATACCTGATATATTTACGCATTCGTTTTTGGAGGAATGCAAATATGATCGAATTTTGGGTCATTTGTTAATTTGTACGAAACACAAATGAACTCATCGCAATTCAAACAAAATAAACCAAAAAGGAATGGATGAACATTTGTGCATACAGTTTGTCCATTTTATCTGTTCAATAACAAAGAAACCTACCAACTGCCTTGTAGATCATTTAAAAATATAAGTTTACTTCCAAAGGGTTAAATTAATTCTGCATGCTTAGTTCAGGAGAGATATCACCTTGTCACAGCTAGCCACCTCAACATGTAGAGTGTGACCCTATCAGGAATAAACAAAAATGTTTTAGTCCTTAGAGTGGCAGGGCTAAACGTGTGTGTGTGTGTGTGTGTCTGTGTATGTATATATATATATAGTCCAGACTCCAGCACTCAGCCCAAAGAAATATCAATAATAGAAAAATATTACCCGGGTGCTTCCAAGCCAATATCTATACGTGGTCAGTCAGGAGCACTCACTTGGATTTTCAAACAGTGTTTTAATGAAGTGTTGATAAACCTACATCAACGTTTCGTCCCTTGATAAAGACCCTGAAGGGTCGAAACGTTGATGTAGGTTTATTAACACTTCATTAAAACACCGTTTGAAAATCCAAGTGAGTGCTCCTGACTGACCACGTGTGTGTGTGTGTGTGTGTGTGTGTATGTATGTATGTGTGTGTGTGTGTGTGTGTATGTATGTATGTATATGTGTATATATATATATATATATATATGTGTATATATATATATATATATATATATATATATATATATATATATATATATATATATATAATAGTCAGGGATAAGCCAAGTTCAAAGGGTGTCAGAAGACGGGAGAATAAGAAACAAAATCTGAGTCAAGGGTGCCAGATAACAGAATAGTCACGGAAAGCCGTGTCAAAACCAGAGTAAACAGAAATATATATGTATGCGCTAATGGTACCAAGAAAAGAACCATAACCGAGCACTGAACTGTTGACAATCACTTCTATTTATATGTGCAGTGCTTTACAGTCATAGCCACCCCCCAAAATGTAAGGGGCCATTAAAAATGACACAATTCTCCATCACTAGCATGATGACATCGATACACATGTCTCATCATTAAAGAGGATGGAGCTGCAGCAGCCAGCATCCAAATTGCCAAAATAAAATCCAGAGCCAGAGGGAACAGCATGCCTCCCACTGAAAGCCCTAAGTGATTGCTGTGAGGAGAATAAAGCAAGAGGTGCCCAGACACTCTTGAACTAAGTAACAAACAAACAGCTTATGGGGGTCAATATAACTTCATACTAGTATAAGGAAGGATTAAAACCTCCCTACAACAGGGCACTGAACTATTGATAGTCACTTCTATTGTGCTTTACTGTCATAGCCATGCTCCAAAATGTAAGAGGCCTTTGAAAAGGATACAATTCAAATCACTAGCCTGAGTAAAAAACTAGCGACTGGGCTGCAATACACAGGTCCCACGTACCCCCATGGTAGAGCTATAAATATATAATAAAGTGATGGAAAACATAGTGTCCCCCTTGTGGCCCCACCCATGGTCATCATGTAGGGGCTATTAAATAAATTAACGAGGAGATCTAGTGTGTGTCCCCGGCTCTTCCCATGAGTGATGGCTGGGGGCTCTAATTATAATAGTGGTGTATGAATAATGTCCTGCCCATCACAATTCCCTGCCATTCCAAAGCAAAATCACTTTGTTTATGCAGCCCTAGCCACAATAGCTGGCTGTGACTCACGTAGTCTACATGAAAAAAGGTTACATTTTAAAAATGATCTTACAGCATTCGAAATTCATATCTCCTGCTCTGTTAATTGAATTTTATTTATATACAGAGGGATGCTGTAGTATCTTTTAAAGGGACACTATAGTCACCTGAACAACTTTAGCTTAATGAAGCAGTTTTGGTGTATAGAACATGCCCCTGCAGCCTCAATGCTCAATCCTCTGCCATTTAGGAGTTAAATCCCTTTGTTTATGAACCCTAGTCACACCTCCCTGCATGTGACTTGCACAGCCTTCCATAAACACTTCCTGTAAAGAGAGCCCCATTTAGGCTTTCTTTATTGCAAGTTCTGTTTAATTAAGATTTTCTTATCCCCTGCCATGTTAATAGCTTGCTAGACCCTGCAAGAGCCTCCTGTATGTGATTAAAGTTCAATTTAGAGATTGAGATACAATTATTTAAAGTAAATTACATCTGTTTGAAAGTGAAACCAGTTTTTTTTTCATGCAGGCTCTGTCAGTCATAGCCAGGGGAGGTGTGGCTAGGGCTGCATAAACAGAAACAAAGTGATTTAACTCCTAAATTACAGTGAATTGAGCAGTTAAATTGCAGGGGAATGATCTATACACTAAAACTGCTTTATTAGCTAAAGTAATTTAGGTGACTATAGTGTTCCTTTAATGGCAATTAAAAGAGAAGTAAATAAGAACTTCTAAATAAAACACAATAAGGGAAGTTTAAAACTTAGACCTGTGTTTCAGGAAGTGTATATGAAAGCGATCTGAGTGTGCATTGATGAATTTACTAATGTGTTTTCAATTTTGGTTCTGTTAGTCCATTATCATCTAATAAAGCTATGGATTTTTATTTGGAAACAAGGTAGTTTGTTGGGTTTCTTTATCTATGGTCATACAAGGCAACGGATGCAATATACATTGACCTTGTTATCCAGCTTCGTGCAGTAAAAGTATGGAGCTTGTATGCCCACATCTGCTAACAAACAACCAGGCAGAGCTCAACAATATTATTAAGAAGAAAATAGTGATACATAATTCATTTTAGTTTTTAATTATGCATGAATATATTTTGTTAGGTGTGGACCTAGTGACAGGGTTGTGCCACAACAATGCATGTGTCCTAATCTGCCCTTGCTTGCATTCCATTGGAAAGGATGCCATGTGAAATATCACAAATATTGTATGCCTTCATAAAGAACTCTTCATTGTGAACTATATATGGGTTTTTGGGGGGAATGCCACTTAATCTGGATTGAGCCGTAACAGTATAATTGTTTATAAGCATTAAATTGATTATATATTCTTTATTTGGAACAACATGAAAGGCGAATTGCAGATTTTATTTCAAACAACTGGGGTATTTAGAGTGAACAGGAAATACAGTGCTTAATAGACAGATATTTTGATACAGAGGATAATATAATTAAAAGTACTTAAGTAGTCAATAGTGCATTATTATATTTTAAGAGAAAGTTGCCATAACCTACAGTGGCTGAAAATGTCCCCAATAAAGAATTTGGGCAAATCTGGAAGAACTGCACAGATGTTAAGACAGAGATTGTGTTTTTTCCTTTGTATCGTATGCTGTAAAAAAAACTTAAAATTAAAAATTACAATTAAAAAAAAAAAAGACAGCGATCAAACCAACCGTGCTAAAATACAATTCAAAGAGAAAAAATTCAGTGTACAAGAATTGAATAAAGCAATCGATAGAATAGAGAAACTATATAGAAAGGAATTATTCAAGACGATTAAAGATTGAAAAGGCAAACAATATGGAAATTCCTCCCATTATCCTGGACTTTAATAGGGATAATTTGAAACCTAAGAACATATTAAGTATAGAATTCTACCAGTGAGACAATCAGTGGTTTTCAGAGGAGCTCCAAACATGATTAGTCGAGAGTTTTTTTTAAAGAAAATAACCAGAGATATATTTCCTTAACTGAGATGAGGGCTTACCCAAGACCTGTAAGTGACAAATCCTCTGGTCACCTAACCCAGTTACAGGTCTCCCTAACTTTCACCCTTTCTAAAAAGACTTATCACTATGGGCTAACCCTCCATCCCGTGTCTCCCAACCCAACACCACTTGTTTGCGGCGCCAGAGCCACCCTTTAGCAACCAGGGAGCCGATGAGACACGGGAGTCTGACTGGGAGTAACTCTGAACTCTTCTGGAACTTGAAAGCGGAATGGGGGTGATGAGGCATTAAATGACCCTAAGGACTTGGGGGAGCTCCATGTAACAAAAGAAAGCGCTGTGTTTTTAGGTGACCATAAATCTCTACCCAGCATAAATCTCTACCCAGGGGTGCTGGATAGAAGGTTAGTTGCGTCACACTGAACTTCGGACTTCCATCTAATTCCGGCTAGCCATAGCCGATCAAGGTGCTTTTTGGACAGAATGAGTGCTCCAGAGAGATCTTTCTGGGGATTATTATTATTATTTCCATTTATATAGAGCCAACAGATTCCGTAGCATGTGGTGCTCCATTATATTACATATATTTTTGGGGAATTTCTGTTGTGCACTTTCTGTGTCCGGGAGATAATTAGTTTAAGTGAGAGCTGACTCAATTATCTCCCTGACACAGGCGCCTGGGCGTGCTTTGTGTCCTTCTGAATAGAGACGCCATGCTGTATATAAATTGTTGTGCTTTGCCCTAATAAAACCAATTCTTCTTCACTTCGTGCAGGAGAGTATAATCACTCTGGAGTTATACACACTGGGAAGGGATAACCTATGCGGTAGTAACCCATCTTCTCGAGGGTATACCGCCACACCTGTCATGCTTGAAAGAACACAGGGGCTAACTGTAAGAAAAAGAAAAAAGTTTTTGTTTTTAATTTATAGAGCAAAAAAAAAAAGGCTTTTAAGATTAGAAAATGTATCCTGTGTTCTAGTAAGAATGTGATATACTGTTTGGAATGTCCATGCAGACTACAACATGAGTAGGAGAAAATATAAGAAAAATTAAGAATAAGAAGACCAAGTTCCAACCACTTAGTTTCAGCACATTTTGTCACCCACCCCAATTCAGTTCCCCAAAAAATCTTCTATTTTGTGTCATACAAAAAGTCAATTGGAATTGTAGACCAGGCAATCATATTAAAAGAACACTATAGTCACCTAAATTACTTTAGCTAAATAAAGCAGTTTTAGTGTATAGATCATTCCCCTGCAATTTCACTGCTCAATTCACTGTCATTTAGGAGTTAAATCACTTTGTTTCTGTTTATGCAGCCCTAGCCACACCTCCCCTGGCTATGATTGACAGAGCCTGCATGAAAAAAAAACTGGTTTCACTTTCAAACAGGTGTAATTTACCTTAAATAATTGTATCTCAATCTCTAAATTGAACTTTAGTCACATACAGGAGGCTCTTGCAGGGTCTAGCAAGCTATTAACATAGCAGGGGATAAGAAAATCTTAATTAAACAGAACTTGCAATAAGAAAGCCTAAATAGGGCTCTCTTTACAGGAAGTGTTTATGGAAAGCTGTGCAAGTCACATGCAGGGAGGTGTGACTAGGGTTCATAAACAAAGGGATTTAACTCCAAAATGGCAGAGGATTGAGCAGCGAGGCTGCAGGGGCATGTTCTATACACCAAAACTGCTTCATTAAGCTAAAGTTGTTCAGGTGACTATAGTGTCCCTTTAAGGCTGACACCATAGGGTCTCAATGGAGATTTCTGGCTCCACTTTTAGTTTGGAACACATTTGCAGATTAACTTTAAAAAGATAATGTCTTATTAATAAACCACACTCAAATATATACTGTCTCTTTAAAATGAAAGTGTATACTATGTATCTGTGGAACACAAAATAATTGCAAAATAATTCAAAGGCAATGTCATGTTAAGAAGTTGGGGTTCTCCAAATCAAGACCTGCAACCCCGGGCTGGGGGACCAGCCGATGCACCCCTACCTCATCCGGCTCCAGACACATCCTGGCTTTTCATGCCACTATCCTACCTCCCTCTTTCCCCACTAATGGACACAACTCAGGGAGGCAACAAATATCACGACAAACTTCTACCTACATAACAAATTCCAACAGTCACGTACAGTGGCAGACACAGACACGGGAACCAAAAAGACCCCCTGAACGTCTTGAGAGTCGAGGAAACCCCACCAAAGCTCAGAGATAAAACCGAGCCACCAACAAAAAGACTAACAGATAGAAACTGCAGGGCCCATAGAAAGACCAGCACCAGTGAAAACCAATAGCCAGAAACCCTACCCACAGAAAACCCTGAACCTCGGCCTGAGGGGCCGAGGAACCAAAGACTAAGACAGCACAAGCCTAACCATTCACCAGACTGACGGGACGTTCCGGTCCTCAAAGCACGCCATAGCCAGGGCCGGATTAACATAGGGGCTGATGGAGCTGCAGCTCCAGGCCCAGGCCCATGGAATAGGCCCATTTAAAAAAATTTTTTTTTTTTTTTTAGGTTTACTCTTAGGTTTGCCACCTGACTGGTATTTTAATGGCACAGACGGTATTTGAGGCTCCCTGGCCGTGCCGGTATTGCAGTAATACCATCAATACAAATGCAGGTCATTTTCTCTGAATAAATGGAAATTACTCTGCAATACCAGCACCGGCCAGTAGGGGTCACAGTGTGTGGAGAGAGGCAGGGATAGGAAGTTACAGAATATCCCTGCCTCTCTCTACTACTCACTGATCCGTGGGGGAGCAGCTACACAGCACAAAGAGTCCAGACAGCAGCTCTACAGCTCAGGTAAGTGAGGGATGGGGGGAAAGGCAGCAGGGACACATGGGGACCCTGAGACACTAGGGGACACATGGGGACACTGAGACACTAGGGGACATATGGGGACACTGAGACACTTGGGGACACAGACGCTAGGGGACATATGATGACACATACACTAGGGGACACTGAGACACTAGGACACAGACACTGGGAGACATGGAGACACTGGAAAACATGGGGACACTGAGACACTAGGGGACACTGAGACACTTGGGGACATATGGGGACACAGACACTAGGGGACACATGGGGACACTGTCACTAGGGGACACTGAGACACTAGGACACATGGGGACACAGACACTGGGAGACCTGGGGACACAGACACTTGGGGACACTGGAAAACATGGAGACACTGAGACACTAGGGGACACTGGGACACATGGGGATGCTGAGACACATGGGGATGCTGTGAGACATTGGGAGACATTGGGACACGGAGACACTATGTCCCCCAGCCAGTGTCCCTAGTGTCTAAGTGTCCCCAAGTCTCCCAGTGTCTGTGTCCCATGTCTCTCAGTGTGCCTAGTGTCCCCATGTGTCCCAGTGTCCCCATTTCTATGTCCACAACTGTCCCCATGTCTCCCAGTGTCCCCAAGTGTCTGTCCCCTAGTCTCCCAGTGTCCCCTAGTCTCCCAGTGTCTGTGTTCCCATGTCTGTGTCCCTACTGTCCCCAAGTGTCTGTCTCCCAGCCAGTGTCCCCTAGTCTCCCAGTATCCCCTAGTCTCCCAGTGTCTGTGTCCCCAAATGTTTCAGTGTCTCCATGTCTCCCAGTGTCTGTGTTCCTAGTGTCTCAGTGTGCCTGGTGTCCCCATGTCTCCCAGTGTCCCTATATGTCCCAGTGTCCACATGTCTATGTCCACAACTGTCCCCATGCCTCCCAGTGTCCCCAAGTGTCTGTCCCCTAGTCTCCCAGTGTCCCCTAGTCTCCCAGTGTCTGTGTTCCCATGTCTGTGTCCCTACTGTCCCCAAATGTTTCAGTGTCCCCATGTCTCCCAGTGTCTGTGTCCCTAGTGTCTCAGTGTCCCAATTTCTCCCAGTTTCCCTAAATGTCTCAGTGTCCCCATGTCTCCCAGTGTCCCTGGGTCTCTGTGTCCCCAGTATCCTAGTGACATGGGGACACACTGAGACATTGGGACACTGGGAGAAATGGTGACACAGACACTGGGAGACTAGGGGACTGGGCGACATGGGGACACTGACACTGTGATACATAGGGACACTGAGACACTGGGTGACTTGAGGGACTGAGACACTGGGAGACAGGGAGACACTGGGAGCAATCCATCTATACAGCAGAATCAAACTGTGAGTAGTTTGTTGGTGATTTTACAGAATTTTCTCTGATGTCACTCCTTGTGGTTTATGTGATGTCACGCATAACTAATTAATTATAGAAATGATTAAGGCTGGTATTTTTTTCCAAGAAAGGTGGCAACTTAACTACTCTTCACATACTCTTGCTTAAAGGAGCACAATTATGTATTTCTGACCCTATTATGTTAAAACCACCATCCTGGCCCCTGTCTTGCCTCCCTAAATATAGTAAAATATTACTTGTATTCAATTCTGCAGCTGCTGGCTCAGAAGTGGTGGTCTAAGCAAATTACAATACTTCCCCATAGGACTGGCTGAGACTGTCAACTAGGCAGATCAGGGGCAGAGCCAGCACAAGTCCAACATAGCCCTGGCTAATCAGCATCTCCTCATAAAGATAAATTGAATCAATGCATCTCTATGAGGAAAGTTCAGTGTCTGCATGCAGAGGGTGGAGACACTGAATGACAGTGCTGCACACTAGGCAGTACTGCCCCAGGAAGCACCTCTTGCAGCCATCTAAGGAGCGGCCAGTGGAGTTATTTTCTCTGAAAAGACAGTGTTTACTGCAAAAAGCCTGAATAGAATGATTCTACTTACCAGAACAAATACAATAAGCTGTAGTTGTTCGGGTGACTATAGTGTTCCTTTAAGTTTGGAAGCTTAAGAGGGATGTATGGGAACAAAACTTGTGTGCACTGGCTGACATTAAAGTTAGTTTAGGTAATGCAGACGTTGGTCTCTCTAACACTGTGGCATGTCCCCTTTCTTCTACACTCACTACAGACACCTTTTCTCTGTCTCAGACTATATACCAGGAACTTCTGCCTGCTAGTAAGAAGGTAAGGAGACAAGTGGACCAGCGAGTGCTATGGGACAGTCCTTAGAAAGAATGGAGTGAGCGCATCATTAGACGCATTTATGTCAAGCTCAAGGTGCTGCCTGCATAGTATGCCCTTAGTTGGACAGCCTGCAGGATTGGCAGGCAGCCTGACTTGCATTCATGCCAGGCTGACCTTCCAATTCTTTGGACAAACATGCCCCCTTTTTGGGCATGTTCACCCCTTTTGGCAGGTCGTGTCAGGTGATGCGCGCCAGTGGCACACCCTTTTACCCCGCCCATTGACTTCCTGCTTCACTGGACACTGCTGTTAGGGGTTATGGATTTACTTGAAAGATGAAAGTATAAATTAGAGAGAAATTAGCATAGAGTATGTGTTTTCTTATAGCTGCATCCTATGAGTTTCCCTCCAGCACCATCTCCATCAGATACATGACGCTTGGGAGGTATGATTGTTTTAGTGTTTTTGGTCGATAAGATTCCGTAATTAGGCCCATCATAATTGTCAGCACCAGGCCCACTGTGCTCTTAATCCGGCCCTGGCCATAGCAGCACCCTGACGACTGACCTGCCCTCACCTACCCAAACAACAAATTGTCAAACATGAAATCTCAAAAACTGAATAAGCTTGCAATGTATATATGACAAGGAAACGTTGTATCCCCCTACCCTCTCTTAATTCTGTACCCTAAAACCAAACTCAAAAGAAAAATGACAAAAATAAAGAATTAAAAAAAAAAAGAAGTTGGGGTTCTTCCAACTTTTATCTATTTTATGGTGTACTTATATGGGACACTATTATTAACTTTTATGTTCATTTGTGTCCTTTTCGAGTAAATATAACCTACATCTACAGAATACATTTTCCATAGTGACTGCCTGATGGAGAGTTATCCAAAGCTAAGAAGAGGCTCAAAATCAGTGAGAAGTCACTGATTGCCTCTCCTTCACAGTTGTCAGTCTATGCTTGGTGAAAAAGCTTTTGCAAGCTGTTTTTACATATACCCCCCCAAAGAAAAAATGCATAAATAAATGTAAGCATATTTTCAGTGGGATATATACACTAAATAGTGCTCTCCTCTGCAAGTGGAGAGTTCCTTTAACTTTTTACAAGCACTAAATCTAAGCTTTCATTTTTTAATTAGGTTACTTTAAGTTAATAATGTTTATATTTTAATTGACCTGAATATTTTTTTTTTTTGGGGGGGGGGAGGTTCAAACTTTTCAAAATACCCATAAATAACTAAATCTGACTCAGTGTGTACTGCAGTAAAAAGCACCACACAGTGGATGTTTGGTTGCGTATAATAAATAGAACGATAAGTGTAAAGGAATGTAAATAATAAAAAGAAAAAGTAAGTAAATATTGAACGATGTTTTCCATATTAAAGGTTACAGTCTCAGAGGTTACATACAAACAGCATTCCAGATGCATATGAATGAATGATTGCTTAATTGAGAAACTAAAACTTCCCAGGATTTTTAATATTATACTTACTTATATGAACTTTACAGTAGAAATTCATACTTGTTTATTCTGCCACTGGACACCTCCATCTTAGCTTCCTGTCTGTCATTGCTATAAGCACTGTCCTTTGCATTTGACAGTCAGCATGGAGAACGCACACAGAGACGAAGAGAAACAAAACAATGTTTCTATTTCTTTTCTTTATTTCCAATGTTTGCCCAGTCTGAACTAGATTTTCATGAAAATGCTAAATCTTTACTACAAACAGAACATCTCATGAATAAAAAGGTTAAAGGAACACTCAGAGGCGTAACTAGAAACACCGGGCTCCGGTGCAAAAATTAACCTGCCCCCCCCACCCAACCATATGTCTCATCCCCCCCCCCAGTCCTTCCATGTGTCTCATTCTCCCCCCCTCCAGCACCTCCATGTATCCCATTCCCCTTTCCATGTTTCTCAATTCCCTTCTAGCCCTTCCATGTGTCTCAATCACACCTTGAACGTGTCTTAATTTCACCCCTAGTCCTTTCTGTGTCAATCTACCCCCAAGTCCCTTACATGTGTCAATTTCCACCCCAAGTCCATCGATGTATCTCACTTCACCCCCAGTCCATTTAATGTGTCAATTCCCCCCAGTCCCTTCCATGTGTCTCAATCCCCCCATCCCTGCATGTGTGTCAATTCCCCCCATACCTCCATGTATGTCAATTTCCCCACATCCCTCCATGTGTGTCAATTTCCCCACATCCCTCCATGTGTCCTAATTCACCCCCACACCCTTCCATATGTCCATTACCTCACAGTTCATTCAATGTGTCAATTTCCACCCCAAGTCCATCGATGTATCTCACTTCACCCCCAGTCCATTTAATGTGTCAATTCCCCCCAGTCCCTTCCATGTGTCTCAATCCCCCCATCCCTGCATGTGTGTCAATTCCCCCCATACCTCCATGTATGTCAATTTCCCCACATCCCTCCATGTGTGTCAATTTCCCCACATCCCTCCATGTGTCCTAATTCACCCCCACACCCTTCCATATGTCCATTACCTCACAGTTCATTCAATGTGTCAATTTCCACCCCAAGTCCATCGATGTATCTCACTTCACCCCCAGTCCATTTAATGTGTCAATTCCCCCCAGTCCCTTCCATGTGTCTCAATCCCCCCATCCCTGCATGTGTGTCAATTCCCCCCATACCTCCATGTATGTCAATTTCCCCACATCCCTCCATGTGTGTCAATTTCCCCACATCCCTCCATGTGTCCTAATTCACCCCCACACCCTTCCATATGTCCATTACCTCCCAGTTCCTTCCATGTGTCAATTTCCACACACCCCAGTCCCTTTCATGTGTTAATTCCTTCCCATCCCACCATGTGTCTCAAATCGCCCCCAGTCCCTTCCATGTGTAAATTCCGCCCCACTCCCTTCCATGTGTCAATTTGCTCCAGTACTTTATGTGTCAATCCCCCCCCCTCCATTTGTCTCAATTACCCCGAATCCCACTAAGTGTCTCAATTCACCCCAAAGTCCCTTCCCCAGTCCTTTCCATGTGTCAGTCCCCCCCCAGTCCCTCCACGTGTCTCAATTCCTCCCATCTCTCCATGTATCTCAATCCCACACAGTCCGTTACATGTGTCAATTCCCCCCAGTCCTTTGCATGTGTCAATTCCCCCCTCAGTCTCTTCCATATGTCTCAATCCCACCCATCCCTCCATGTGTCAATCCCCCCCCAGCCCAACCATATTTCTCAATTCCCCCCAGTCCCTTCCATGTGTGTCAATTCCCCTCCAGTCCATTCCATGTGTCTCAATCCCACCTTTCCCTCCATGTGTCAATTTCTCTACCCCCTCAACCCTTCCATGTGTCTCTCCCCCATGCCCCTCTGTACCTGCTCTCCGCGGTCTGCTCAGCCATGCTACATAAAGTGACTCCTTACAATGGGTGTTGCCAAAGGCACTCTGGGCACCCTACCCACTACAATGAGCTGTAGTTCTTATGGTACGTGGAATGTTCCTTTAACACAAGTTATGGGTTTTTTTCAGTGTTTTATTCAATAATGTCAATTCCATGTAAATGCCAGTTCACTTTGAATCTTGCAAATTGTGCAACAGAAGAATTGGCATATTGCATCTGTTAAATAAGAAGAAACTATTAATTCTAGCTTCCATGTTAATGTTAATAAGAAAAAAAGAGGTGGCAAGAATCAAATGTCATCCAAAGTTATGCCAAAACGTCTGCTATCAGTGAGTCATTATGGGAACAAGAGGGTGGAAGATGCTGTTATGAAATGATCAGCAAGACAGGAGTGTTAAAACAAGTTACAAGGGTTTGGTTACTGAACTACCAGTTAATAAAGATATCTCTTTTGTAATTAATGTTAAATGGACAATATATGCATCCAGACCACTTGATCTTAATGAAGCGATCTGGGTGCCATGTCCCTGCCTGCTTAATCCTACAATGTAAGACATTGCTGTTCTGGAGAAAGGACAATGCTTACATTACAGGGATTAAATGTCTCGAGTGGCTGTCACTCTGACACATTTTGGCAAATGTGGTTCACATATTGCAATTCAACCGACTCATCCACTATATTAAAATGCAATTCAAGTCTCACCATTCGTAGGGTAATTTAAAAAAAGAAAGAAACAAATTTAAAAAATTATTTGAGGACATTCACACAAATTTAGACTGGAGCATTCCAAGAATTCTTATTACGTTTGTCATCCTAAACATTAAGCAGCCACACCTTGTATGGATAGCAAAGCCTCTCCCCCACTCCTCCCCTCCCCCCCCTATAATGAAGTAAAGGTTTGTGTAAGGAAGTACCGGTCTCTCCTAAAGAGTTGGAAACAGAGACTGGTGATGGTGTAGAAAAGTATACACATGCAATGTACCATTTACATAGGCTCTATGTTTGTGAGTTATTTTCCTAATTTTTATTGGATTATACTTTTAAAACAATATTACTCTATCTTTCCTTTTTTTGTTTTTCTCTATTATATATTGAATACTTCAATGGGACATCCTTCATAATATATTTGCCAATGTGAGTAAAGTGCCATATTGAATGAAGCACTGTTTGTGGTAACACTTTATTTTGCACATAATTGCAAGCAGGGGAGGGCTGGCAGCCTTAGGCCTGGGGGGCAAAACCAGTCAAGTGGCCCATTGCACCACCAAATCAGTTCACCATCCATGCCCACCTTTTCCTGGTTTTATAACGGATATTGATGTTATGCTAATCAGTAGCTGTTTGCCATACCCGCTCCTTCACGGCTCCAGGCACTGCTTGTTGTGAGTGTGAGCCACTGTAAATTAGGGCAGAGGGCACTTGCACTGCGGTAAAGATGGGGCTGGACAGGAGGAGAGTGCAGTGCAATCAGTGCACTCCCCTCCTGTGGGTCACCAGTAGACTGGTGCACCTGCCCAGGATCAGTGCCAGTGCAAGGATTTTTGCCGCCCTAGACAAAATAAAAATTTGCTGCCCCCCCATGTGACATCACAATGCCCCACCCATATGATCTGCCATATGAACTAACGCCAGTGCTGCACACAGTGTGTGTTTACATTAAAAAACCTGCAGGGACCAGCTATAGACACCAGAACCACTTCATTAAGCTATAGTGTCCCTTTAATGTGAGGTACATTATAGATTAGTGTCACTAATAATATACTAGATTGCCTACTTACAAGCAGATGAGGATGATGATGGGCTGCAGTTTGGCTCCACTGGTCTGGTGTAGAACAGGATCTCTGGAGCTGTTTGCAACTGTGGTCACAAAATTCAATGTTCTGGGAGAATTGGA